>CM023486.1:21306765-21603004 GCA_013339685.2 Hyalomma asiaticum
AGTGAGTGTTCCCCTACACTGCCGACCTATGATTAGAACGCAGCACAGCCTGCATCTGGCGCTGCCAATAATACGCTTCGTTTCTTTTCCTTTTTGTTTCTTTTGTTATTGCGCTAAACCGTTGACAGCGCTACTGACGGCCAAAGCGGTTGTTGCATCCGCGGTGATAACCAAGAGTCGAGAATGCAAGGCAGGTGTGTCAGTGGTGCTGCGCATGCTCAGATGTGGCCCGTTTCCAACTGTAGATGTCGCTAGTGCAGTTCCGAGCACGACGCTCCGTCGTTATAGATATGAGAGTTGACCACTGTACAAACACATTGGTACACTGTTGTTAAGAAATGCATGCACCACCGAGCATCAGAGTAACATTCAAACCATATCAGTAAACAGTTCTTTCACACTGTTTTACTGCATCAAATTGCTGAGTATTTACGCTGTATTGTACACATTATTGTTCCATGGGCTCAATGTTCAAAAACAGTTTTGTGCATGCTATGAAAATGTATATCTTTGCACTGACATGATAGTTGTTACTGTTTTGATTCCAATAAAATATTAGAACAAACGTTTGTTGTGTTGCTTGTGGTGGGACAAATTTTCATGCATGGGAACTAAAGAATAAAACTTTTGAGTGAAAATAAATTGCTAAAATAGTGATCTGTCATTGTTACTGCTGAAGTTCTACCAGGCAGATTTAACTGGTATTTCTTGCAACACACTGTATGAGAGAAATAGGTGGGGGAAGAGAACAGTGATGTTCAAACAACGACTGGCTGTTCATTTATCAATCGCAGCATAGTTTGATGTGCGTAAGTGTAACACCAACTTAAGCATCAAGTGCATGGAATGCTAAGAATATGTGAGAGTATATGTCAGTGACTTTGAGCTTTGAGGATCGCCGCATCTGTCAGTCAGTCACCTGTGCCTGCTTTGTGAAATCTTCAGTTGCCAACAGGCGTAGCGTTCTCTCCGTTGACAACAGAAAATGCGTAGACACTGCCTGTTTTCTGGAGATGGGTCATTTCACTGAAGAACAGAGTAACAGATTTCTTTTTTCTTAACATTGATACCACAGCATCTGTGTAAGAGGTCCAACGCCCATATTTGAAAACAGAAATGCGAAATCCTTGGTTTTAAAGAGGAGACCTGTCTTGCGTAGGCTATGCTTCACCTTGCGGCACGGCACGCCTTACTCATTCGTTTTCATGGTCACATGCTGTTCAAAAATAGGCGTAATTAGCAAGGAAAATAGCTGTCGCCGATGACCAGATTTGGTAGCTGAGTACAGCACATACGACGACGACAGCATGTCGCACCAAACAGCGCAAAGCGCGCAGGTATATACTAATTGCACAAACAGCTGATCGCCAAATCGATGTGGAAACGCCGCTGCGAGTGTGTGTAGCGCACGATAGGTCACACGCGTATAAGTTATATATGTTGGTGTACTGCACCTAGTGACGTACGCAACTTTTGTATGCGAATGAGGGTGGTTTCCGAACCGCTAGGAACGCGCTGGTGCTAGTGGACGCGTGCGGCTCACGGCAGCATTAATAAAAATTGCTGAACAGCACATGCCTATGGAACACGCATACTTGAGTATGACACGCTGAGATACCTTACTTTTACGCAGATGTTTGCTTACATTTAGCGATCGAAACATCTGTGATGCGTAGGGTAGCACGAAATTGACCACTGATTTATAACGCGGTTGCCGCACGGCACGACGATATGAAGAATAATTCATAGCGCAGTGCTTTGCGGGTGGCTTTCTCACCGCCTCGCATGTTCTGCATTCACCGAACGGAAACACATGCACATACCGATCAACTTCGAAGCTCTTAGGTTCAGGAGCAGAGTAGCAATACATTCGGTAGTTATATAAGGCCGCGAATAAATCCGCCGGCAGACCGTGGCGTGGTGGCGTGATCGGTATAGTGTGTCCGCTTGCTGTGCGTGCGTACCCGGGTTCGATTCTCATGTTGTTGCTGCTTATTTTCGTAGTGTTGTATGTTCTTGGTCTCTTTGATTTCTGTGTTCTGAAGTGCCCCTGCGATGTCCGGTACTGTCAATTTGCGTTGGAATGTTTACTTTAGAGGTGGTATCGACGAGTGATACAAGTGCCGTGCGTACACGTATCAGCTCGCTTTCCGCGTTTACTGGTCCAGGGCGAGTTATTCTTTTTTTTTTTTCATTCGAGCTTCCGAATCAGCATTGTCTACGATTTCTTTTACAGCTTGACGATTAATGAGAGCGTGGCTGCCGCTACGCTGGACCAACCGCGCCGCATGGCACCGTACGTGTGCTCGGCACTGTTGCCGTGAAGAAAACAGCTGATCATAACGGTATTCGCTAATCGTAACGACGTCGAATATTATGTTGTTTCGTTTGAACAGGTAGTGTACTCAATATCCCGAAGGGTTACCAGGCGTTTCCATGGATTCTGTCTATATTTAGTGCTTAATTACACAGAACACCGCTATTTTTACTGGCAATACAGGGAAAGTCGAGACACTCTGAATGCTTTTCGCAATGGGTGTTTATATGCTTGACGTTGTTGTGTTGTGTGTGCGTTGTGCATGGATGCATGTTTTATATATGCGATATCTCGTTTACGCACGTTCTCTTGACGTATTCGCTGTTGCATGGTACGATCGAAAGCTTGGCGCCGCACCATTTTCTTTTTTTTTCGTTACGTCCTTCATGAAAAGAGTGCTTGAAATCCCGAGGAGAAGCATTACTTCACTCCCCTTCAGCCAGAGTGACAGAACTCTGTGCGAGAGAGTGCGCGCACTCTGTGCTACATAGAGTGCCCAGCACTCCTGAAAAGAGAGTGAAATATGGGACAGGCGTTTACTCTGCCGAAAGGAGTGCCCAGCAGTCTACTGCAGCTATGGGACAGGCGTTTACTCTGCCGAAAGGAGTGCCCAGCAGCCTACTGCAGCTAAGAGTAACAGCGCGCTTCCCTGACGATACCCCCATAGTTGTTGATGAAAAAACTCCATCTCATGCCACAAAACCTCCCCTGTATCGCGGAACGGATTTTGGCTGCCGGAGGAGTGATGTCCAGCCCGACCGACGGGGGGGGGGGGGGGGGCGGGGGGCCTCGGGAGCCAGAACTAACATGGCGGCCAGACAAACCAGCACGTCGAACGGACTGCGAAGCTGGCAAAAGCTTTTGCCACGTTACGAAAAGGGAAATCGTTTCGTCTATCTCATGAATATTACAAGCAACGACGAGTGTCCACAAAGGTTAGGATCTACGGCGTCAAGCGTCGAGGGAACTGAAATTGTGTGCCGGTGTTGTGCAGTGACCGAATACAACCACGGATAACGGTAGCAGCGGCCGCGTTTGTGAGTGAGCTCTAACTACTTGTCTCATTTTGATATAGAAGGAGGGAAGTTCGGTACCATTCTATAGGTAACTATTCCTGATTCCTGGTATAAACTTGTCTAGAAAGGAGTAGTATAGTACAGAATATAGGCTGAAAAGTTCTGCCGAATTCCGGAAAATCCATTGTTTGGAGCGCATTTTGGGAGAGCGAAATAAATGCAACTAGCTTCCGCAATTTTAGAGATAAACCTCTACTAATTGGCATATTTAGTGACTGCCTAATTATCTCTATCATCAGGGAAAAACATAATCGTATCTATAACGTTTACAGAGTTATAACGAGTTTAATGTTAAGATGCTATTTTGTTGTATTTACTGTAGTCGTAAGTTAAATTTTCGTGCGCTAATAAGCGCTAGGTAAATATCTGTCACCAGGTGCAATTTATTTTCAGCCATCTTGTAAGCTGACAAAATAAAAACATAAAAACTAAAATCAGCAATATACCTTTTTATAAAATTAGCCAATTGCGCTAAGGATTCCTTTTTGGTATCTACTTTAAGAGCACATCGATGCGCTCATCTTGGTGAAAAAAGAAATGCTTTAATAGTATCACAAAATCCGAGATATCGACTTAGAAATTATACGGAAGAATTTCTGTCGTTCCCGCTTTCTTCTCGTTCGCGAAACGGTGGTCTTCTTTCTTATCTTTCTTTTTTTTTGCCATGCTTCTGCATGACGAGCAAGCAAGACCGGACCGGACGCGTTCTGCGAAGGACTAAAGAGGGACATTCCACAAGCGAGTCAGCCAGCGCCTTTTGTGTCGACACCGTTTCTGCACTGCTCCGATCTGCAGGCCTTGGCGCCAGCTTCGGCAGCTTCGGCACTGCCCTCTCCAATTTTCAACGCTCCAGGGATGCCCTGCGAAAGGTTCGCTGGCTTTCCCGCAGCTGCCCGCCGAGCCGACGGTGTACACGAGCGGGGACGAGCGAGGGCGCCGCATGTTTCATTTCTGTTGCCTTTTGAAAGACGCTTAATTGTTAGCATATAGTGTCTGCCCTTGGTGCGGGTGCACATGCTCGCTCTCGTCAGACCTCCACGACTGCCAGGTGAACATGGCGGCAGAGGACTATTTGTACGGAATGCATCCTTGGCAGTCTGTGGTACCCAGCCCTTAGAGGTACTATCATTTGTAAGCGAGAGATGATATCTGTACATGACGCTCTTGATTATTTCCGTTGTCCGATTCTGCTACGTTTATTCTCGCTTTTGTTCTTGCGTCGTTTTTTCAGTATCAATGTACTGATGTTGGGACAGCTCGCTGTAATGTTTCCTTCCTTCCAATGTTTTCGTGTTTAAATAAGAAAAAAAAAACTGGAAGAATGCTTCAGCTGGGAGGAGGCAAATGAGAGGACGATACCGAACACTCAAGGCACTTCAGATGATAATGATGCGTTAATACCGAAAGGGGAAGATTTGTCAAAGCTTATTTTCACTCGTGCAATTATCACTAATTTTAAAGAAATTCTCACTTTCGTTTTCAAGGCTAGTGACTTCGCATTTTTTTCTTCCTGCGATAACGGGCGGGGGGTTCATATCCACCATCAGGACAACGTAGCACAGGAAAACATCTACTCGCATTTTACTGGCCTGGTTGCAATAGTTCTACATCTACTCATTTAGGCACTGACCTGCTTGCCTAGTGTAACATATGTCGCAGGAGAACGGGATTAGACATATGACAGAGATTTGCCCTATTAACAATTCTTTCTTGCGCTGTTTGCATGGTATTTTCATGTGATCACTTTATTATTATTATTATTATTATTATTACTACGACGACTGTGCTGAGAGAAAGTCAGTACGTCGTCTCAAGCGGATGCTTTATTTAGACCATGTGAAACCTAGTGAATGTATAGAATGACAGCGCTTCATTTTTATTATACATCTCACAGTCTGAAGTACAAGAGTAGCTTTGGATGCGCCAGGAACACTTGTAGTAGCCAGTGTTTCCGTATGTGTGTGATGAATTTGCATTGATCATAGGCGAATCACCCCTTTCGTTCTGACTGTCGAAATACCTACATATGAAACTATTAAAGGGACCCTGAAGCGGTTTTGACGATTTTGTGCAAACATGGTGATCCAGTAGAGCGAGTCATTAGGATCATTTGAGGGCAGATTTCAGCACTGTGCGTAAAGTGTGGAATTTACAATAAGGTTTTCAACACGTGCATCGCAAAAGATCTCAGCGGCTCGCCAAAAGGCGTTTTCAAACGCCCCCGCCATCGACCGATCGAATGTGAGGTCGCTGATTGGCCCCGAGCCAGTGACGTGCACGTAATTTTCAAAACCTAGCTGCGAGCAACGTGCTTCTACAACGTACTCCTTCGTTTCAGCCAACGGTATCGTCGCGGCATCTGGCGGCCTACACACGAGTCGCCGGCGCTCTATTACAGAGGCTAGCACTGCCGAGGCGGGCGACCTCAGTGAGAATATCGGGGCGCTATGTCACTACGGAGGGCTCGGCAGAGCGGCTGACGTGGGAGGCGCTGTCGTCGCTAGCACGCACTCCGCAGCAGATCGAGTTGAGGAGGAACAGCCGTGGTAAGGAAGAAGGCGACAGAAATAAGCCCATAGCTGCCTTAGCGCATGGTGCTTCGCTTTATTTATGGTGTGAATGATTTCATAATTGTGTTGCCTAAGCAGTGACGCAATGTCAAAAAAACGTTTCAGGGACCCTTTGAGCTCCTGAACATTCAATGTGCGATGACTGATCACCTCACATGTTGGTGTTGTTCAGCCAGGGCTAATGACGCACGTATCGCCTTTCGTTTCAGTCCTTCCAAACTGGTAAAACGTGATCTTGCTAAGACAGGTGTTTATTAATGGAGCGCCTTTAAGTCCGGTCACACTTATTGCAAGCTTGTTTTGGTGAGCAAGCTTCATGGTTTTTAAAAGCCAGTGTATGGTGTATACAACTCTAACGCCAATCCTATGTATACTTCTAAGAAACATATTGGCACATACCTTGCTGCATGAACCGCCGGCGCTGGCTCATACGTGTTTTGTGTTGAAGAAGAAGAGAACGTTGTTAGTCGAACTCCGGAAAAGACTGGAAGTGGCCATAACAAAATTTCGCTGTCGTATCCCTCCATTGAATTTTTATTTACACAGGTCTGGTCTGGTGCCATCTCCGCTATGCTGTTATTGTCAAGAGCCTGAAAACATTCATTACTTTTTAATTACCTGTCAGCGTTATATTAGCCAGAGGAAGAGGCATTTCGAAATTTCATTCAGGAATTTATAAATTCCCCTGAATTCTCAGAATATTCTTTCCTTTGGGGCGTCCTCACTAGGCTACAGCAACAGGAACGTCTGCTTAGCCGTGTACAATTTCCTTCGTGACACAAGAAGAATTCATTGCTAATCATAATTCCAACCAAAACTTGGTACCTCGAAATCGCTCCCACTAGTTGATTAAACTTCAAACTATTTATTATGGTTCATTTGTATTATAAATAGTTTATCATTCTCTAACATTCCATTCTTCCTTACGTTACTGCTTCTTCCCTTTCCCTTTGTTATAGGTCAAATTTTTTCCTCTTTATATTAACCGCCGGCATCATGGCCAATCCCCCGTAGTGGGCAAGAGCCAAATATTAAGAAAGAAAGAAAGAAAGAAAGAAAGAAAGAAAGAAAGAAATAAGAAAGAAAGAAAGGAAGAAAGAAAGACGTGGACTTCAGGCTGCCTCTTATTTGGTCCGTGACATTATTGGTGGAGGTGCTCCAACGCTCCGAAGCTTCTACCGTCACTCCTAGCGTCTTCGAGAGAAGCCAGGAACAGCCCTCGACAGCCAGGAACAGCCGCCGTCTCCAAGGACTGCCCCCTGAATTCGGCCCTCTGTCGTCGAGGCTAGAGAGGTCTACAGCGAGCCAGGCAAGCCAAACCCATGATACCCGATCTTCTGCCCCCCCCCCCCCCCCCGTATCACCTTCACGCACCACAGACGCCTAGATCATTCCACGGCGACATTTTTGAGGATGTTGAAGACTGTCTCGACCACTTCGACCGAGTCGCAGCATCAATGAATGGGACGAAGCTCGGAAACTACGAAGCGTTTACTTCGCGTTGGAAGATTCCGCGAAGACGTGGTACGAGAACCATGAGGGTTCGTTTGTGACGTGGGCATATTTTAGCCGCGATCCGCGATGCGTTCCGCAGCGCCGAAAGGAAGGAAAGGGCTGAAGAGGCCATCTCCTGCAGAAACCAGCGACCGAACGAGAGGGTATCGATGTTCGTCGAGGACATGCTTCGTCTTTTCAGGCGCGCAGACCCTGCCATGTCAGAGGACAAGAAGGTACGACATCTGATGCGCGGGGTATAGGAACAGCTTTTCGCCGGACTACTACGAAATCCACCAATTACCGTAGCCGAGTTCGTTAGTGAGGCGACCACGATGTAGCGCACTCGCCAGCAACGGTTGTCGCAGTACCAACGTCCTGACGTCACGTCTGCGGCATGTTGTATCGGCTCTGATAGCGAGAGGCATGCCCTTGCGGAATTCATACGAAGTATTGTGCGTGAGGAACTCCGTCATTGATGAGGTCATTGAAAGGCACAGCCTTGCAGACTATGTGGCTTAGCCTCCATCACCGCTCGCCCCTTCTACGAATAAAGTTGCCACTCACTCACTCACTCACTCACTCACTCACTCACTCACTCACTCACTCACTCACTCACTCACTCACTCACTCACTCACTCACTCACTCACTCACTCACTCACTCACTCACTCACTCACTCACTCACTCTGGGAATTGACTTTCTTCGCGAATACGGCGCAGTTATCAACCTCCGTGATGAATTGGTATCATTTGAGGACCCCGTTTTCCCTGGAATTGAGGGCACTCTAGTATTGAACACAGCGCTACGTGTTTCCGACGAATCAGTCACTCTGCCACCGCGAAGTAGCCTCTTTGTCACCGTGGAATGCGGGCAGGACACCAGCAATGCTGTGATCGCGGAAGCTAATTTGTCCCTCCTTCTTGCTCAACAAATCTGCGTAGCCCGAGGGATTATTCATCCGAAAAACGGACAAGCCCACGTACACGTCACGAATTTCAGCGATGAATATCGTCATCTTACGAGGCGTACGCACATTGCGTACCTTGCAGAAATTGCCAACGTACAGGACCCGCCAACATTAGCTGCTGTTTCGTCGTCTGACCATTCCGCCGAAGAGTTTGCCACAACTCTCGATGTAACCCGACATTATCACCAACACAAAGAGACACGCTTCTGCACCTAGTGGATGAGTTTCGAGATTGCTTCGCTACTGCGACTAAGGTCAACCAAACGCTGCTGGCACAGCATCGAATTATCACGGACCCTACCGAAAGACTTGTACGGCAGCACGCTTAAGGGTGTCCCAAAAGGAACGCGACGCTATTCGTCACCAGGTTCAGCAGATGCTTAAAGACGATGTCATCCAACATTCGACCAGTCCGTGGGCTCGGCCAGTTGTATTGGTGAGGAAAAAAGATGGTACGTTGCGTTTTTGCGTAGACTATCGAAAATTGAATAAGATCACTAAGAAGGACGTTTATCCATTGCCCCGCATTGATGACTCATCGGATCGTATTCGCCACGCTCGATACTTTTCTTCCATGGATTTGCGCAGCGGCTACTAGCAAATCGCAGTTGACGCACGAGATCGCGAAAAAACTGCATTCATTGCTCCTGGCGGTCTCTACGAATTTAAGGTTCTCCCTTTGGCTTATGCTGAGCGCCGGTTAACTTTCAACGAATGATGGACACGGTTCTATCAGGACTTAAATGGCAGTCCTGTCTTGTTTACTTAGACGATGCGGTTGTATTTTCGGAGACGCTTGAACAGCACGTACAGCACCTGGGGGCAGTTCTTCACGCCATTCGGAAAGCCGGCCTTTCTCTTAAACCTGAGAAGTGTCACTTTGGGTATGGGGAACTGAAGTTCCTTGGACATGTCGTCAGCCACGCAGGTACCCGCCCGGACCCGAAGAAGACCAGCGCCGTTGCGGCATTTCCAACGGCGACAATCAAACACGATCTACGCCGATTCTTGGGACTCTGTGCATACTAGAGACGCTTTGTAAACAACTTCTCAAAAATCGCTGCACCCCTCAATGAGCTCATCAAAGATGACACCCCGTTCGTCTGGGGCCCGGATCAGTGCCATGCTTTCGATACCCTCCGGAAACATCTTCAGGCCCCACCTGTACTCGGCCACTTGGACGAAGACGCTGACACGGAGTTGCACACAGACGCCAGCAACGTAGGTCTTGGAGCTGTGTTGGTGCAATCGCAACGTGGCCTAGTGCGTGTGATTGCCTACTCGAGTCGCATGTTATCACCTGCCGAGAAAAATTGTTCGGCAACTGAAAAGGAATGTTTAGCCGTTGCATGGGCGATAACGAAATTTCGACCATACTTGTACGGCCGTCCCTTCAGAGTAGTCAGCGACCACCAGGCCCTTTGCTGGCTCGCGAATCTCAAAGACCCCTCCTCACGCCTGGCACGATAGAGTCTACGCCTGCAAGAATTTGATGTAACGATCGTCTACACGTAAGGCCGCAAACACACCGACGCTGACTGCCTGTCACGAGCACCGGTCGGAAGTGCCAATACCAGCCTTGACGAGGATGGCATTCTCCTTTCTGTAATGTCAGCGACCAATCTGGCTCAGCTACAGCGTGACGACTTGGAGCTCAGACCTCTCATCGAATACTTGAAGGGGCGCGCCTCCTGCATTCCTCGAAGTTTCGCGCGTTCACTAGCCTCATTTTGCTTCCGCAATGCAGTTCTTTATAAGAACTTCGACCATACCGAAGCTGCATACCTGTTGGTAGTGCCAACCACGTTACGGAAAGACATTCTGCGCGCCTGTCGCGATGAACCATCGTCAGGACACCTAGGCTTCACTGGCACGCTGTAAAGAATTCGCCGCTCCTAGTACTGGCCCCGTCTTGCAAAGACTGTCAAGCAATACGTTCGCACGTATTGTGATTGCCAACGACTTAAGACACCACCCATGCGACCAGCAGGGCTGTTGCATCCAACAGGGACACCGAAAGCGCCCTTTCACCAGATCGGCATGGATTTGCTGGGATCATTTCCCACATCCTCGCCCGGAAATCGACGGATTCTGGTGGCCACAGATTATTCAACTCGGTACTGCGAAACAAAGGCATTGACAAGAGCCACCGCTGCAGAAGTCGCCCATTTTTTTATTGACAACATCGTTCTCCTCCATGGAGCGCCTGCTATAGTCATTACTGATTGTGGAGCAGCTTTTGCTGCAGAAATGCTACAGGAAGTCTTGCGGCTGAGTGGTTCTGAACACCGCAGGACAACGGCTTATCACCCGCAGACAAACGGCCTGACTGAACGTCTGAACAAGATAATCACGGATATGCTATCAATGTATGTCGCCATCGACCATAAGGACTGGGATAACATCACATCCTTCCCTACGCGACTTTTGCGTATAATACCGCAATTGAAGAGAGTACAGGATTTACGCCGTTCCGCTTACTTTACGGTCGGGACGTCACCACGATGCTCGACGCCATGCTGTTTCCCAACAACCTAGGAGCGGTTTCATACCGATGTTGCAACGTTCGCCCAGCGAGCTGAGGACGCCCGTGAACTCGCTCGACGCCGTATCCAGTGTCGCCAAACCTTGGACTCGCGCCGCTACAATCTTCGCCATCGAGAGGTCACATCTAATCGCGGTGACCAGGTGTGGGTGTGGACCCCCGTACGACAGCGTGGCCGTTCAGAAAAACTGTTGCGTCGCTACTTTGGCCTTTACACGGTTGTAAAGCGCCCGAGCGACGTTACTTACGACGTCTTCCCAGAATGTACCCCAAGAAACTCCCGCAGGCGTCCCCAAACTGAAGTTGTGCACGTATCCAGGCTGAAACGTGCCGCGTGGTGACGGGACTGGCGAGTGACTGTATAATCTCTGATGGCTTAGTGTTTTTAGGGGCGAAGCTCCTCAGGGCGTGGGTCTGTACATCCCATGGTGTTCGTTGTTGGTGATGTACGTAGCCACGTCTACTTTTATGAAAAAAAAATTCCGAAAGTTTTGTCCTCTGCCTGGATTCGAACCCAGGCTCTCGGCGTGGCAGTCGAGCGTTCTACCACTGAGCTACGCCTGTTTTTTTTTCTTCTTTATTGCATGGAAATATTTCCGTAAATGCGTTTGAACTGTACTATACAGTTGCACACATATTAATATTAAGCAAAAGAAGGTTTAAACTGTACTATACAGTTGCACACATATTAACAGTCTAGCATAAAAAAAACACAACTTTGCACTTTTAAACTCAGACTCCTCAAAAGTCAGGCAAACAGACACAAGCGTCCAGAAGCGAAAGCCAGTCCGGAACAGGATCAAAAGTCTCAACCACACTGCGTACTTGGGCAACCTCTTCTCGGAACACAGACTTCGTCGAGCGAGGTGGTTCAGCATGCCTGTCAATCATGCGGCTCCTCCAGAGGGCATAAAGTCCTAACAGCTACGCCTGTGGTTGAAAAATTATCGCTAAAACACCTAAACAGGTATAATGTCTCCCGCGGAATCGCATTAACAAACGTAATGTCACGTTGAAAAATAGTAATACACCGCTACACGACGCGAAAATGGATTGTATAACGACGTCGAGGCATCATTTGAAAGAACACAGAGCTGCGTGCTTTGTAGCTTTGAACCCATTACGGAGGCACTGGTAATTATGGCGTAGTGGGTACTTCCCTACTTGGCAAAATGATAAGTTATGGCGCAGGAGATACCTACCACTTCTACTTGCACTAGTTTCCTCAAGCGTTTAAAGTGGCCTCTAAGAAAGTAGCTCCTCCTGCTTACGCTGTCACTGTCCTGCAGTTCCGCGCAGGCCTGGCTCTAGCACAGCATATCCCCCTTAAACGCGAGATCCCAGCGTACGAATACAGTGTTTCTCACGCCTTTACATGATGATCGACTGGGCGATTTACGCGAAAGATTCACGGTTCGCCCTCTCATCATCATTCACCCCGTGGATATGCTGTGATTTTTTTCTCTTGTTTGTTTGTTTTTGTGGTGTCCCGTTTTGTCTTATTCGTTTGTTACATCCACAGATCAGTTTACTTAGCCTTATCCACATGCAGAATCGAGACGTTTCTTCCTTGGGAGGGGGAGTAATGGCACATACCTTCATGCATGAACCGCCGACGCTGGCTCATACGTGTTTTGTGTTGAAGAAGAAGAGAACGTTGTTAGTAGAACTTCGGAAAAGACGTGCACTTCAGGCTGCCTCTTATTTGGCCCGTGACAATATTGTAGTGGTGTTATTCCCTACAGCTACCACGTTTCCCTTAATGCGAGGAAATTAGCCGCTTGAGAAAAGGTGCAGATTATAAGTGTAGCAGCTTGGGCTAGTTGGTTAGCGTTCATGATGGCGAGTTTTTCAGCGCGCGAACATAGGAAAAATGGGACAGAAAAGAAGAGTTGGAAGTCAGCAAAAGAGTTGGAAGTCAACGCTCTTTCTTTTCTGTCACATTTTTCCTATGTTAGCGCGCTGTAAAACTCGCCATCATGAGTGCAGATTATAATAGCAGCACTATAGAAAACAGGGGATTCGTGAAAAAAAAAAAGGAAGAAGCACTGATCCCACAGAGAAGGCAAAGCGTAGTTGTCAAAAGAAGCAGAAGGGAAAAAATGCCAGCGCAGTTCCGGTCTCATAACTCGGATCCCGTTGTCCTGCGCACGTTACATCGGGAAAACAGGACGGTGCACAAATGAGCGGCTATTCGAGAGCGTTGCAACATGTCCGTTAAAATGCCACAAGATGGCTTTCTCGCGATACATAGCCAAGATTGCAGATATGAATGTATTCGATAAAGCAGTTATTTTTAGAAAAACAAACGTGAAGTGACCTCGCGCTATGATTGAGGGGAAGCAGATTATTTATGTCAGTATTGTTTCTATCAGCGAAACCTTATCGTTGTCTGACGAGGTATAGAATTTTCCGCGCATGCAGTAACGCACGATATGAAGTCTTAGTGCTCTACATACCGCGTGTTTAGGAGGACAATTTCAAGTTTCCAAAGATAGGCTTTGTGAGAAAAAAGAAAAAAAGCTTATTTTCTTACGGAACGACCTCTAAGGTTGGGCTGCAAGTATTGTAAGATACTTGCAGTTTGCACGGTAAATAACTAAAATCGTACAATCCATTTCTAATCGGCAGCCTTTTCAGGTTCCTGCCATTGATGAATTCGCAGCCGAAAGACGACAATGCTTATCTGCTTTTAGTCTAAAACAAAGAAAAAATTATTCACCGCGACCCAGCGACCTAGCGTTTCTTGCCTCATGGAACTCGCTGCAAAAGGAGCTCCGGGAGCCGCCTGTGAAGACAGCATCCGCTGGTGACGTGTTCCAGTGTATGTGCCAGTCAATTCGATATGCATGGGCTTTTCAAAGTTGTGGCTACGCGGTCTGTAATGATAGCGTCATGCAGTGAGCGAATAAGCAAAAGATAACGGAGACTTCTGCATATGCAGAGCATAGAGGACATCGTACATTTCGAAGTGGCCGGCGCAATCTTTGCTACACGTCAGCAGCAGTGGTTGCATTCACACGTGACTTCTGGCGTTCTTCATGCGCGCTTTCGTGCCGCAAAAAGCCCAGTGCTGCAGAGCTTTATACAATTCTTTTTTCTTTGTTTTAAAGGCTCATATGGCATCGTCATCGCCGTGGCTAAAACTCGTCCTTTGCATTAATCAAAAAGTTTAATTAATGCTGTAATTAGTAAATATTACTTTGTTTTTCAATTAATAAGTGCTTTTTTTGGGAATTAATGACGTTTACCTCAGCGAACAGTTTCTTTATGAGGAGGTTTTCCATTCTTCTTTCCCGAACAGCCTATTTTAAAGAAATTTTACAAGTTTTCACTGAAATACCCTGTATATCCTTACATTGTACTCGTGTTGTGGGGCGATTAATGCGATCAGCGAGGCTATTTTTCTGAAAGTCATGTTCTGTGGCTCGCTGAAGGAATTAAGCGCCAATACTTTAGTGGCGCCGATGGTGCTGGGAGTTACTTCTGGCATGTGCTAGTCAAACTTCTGTATCATTGAGACAGTCCGCATGTGATTGCTTGTTTTTTACCATATCTGCTTTTGCTTTTTGACAAAGTTGTCTAACCCAGTCTTAATGACTGTGCCCTGGAACTATTTCTACTGTGTGCGCAGTAAATTTACCGCTCAATCGACATATACAAATGCGATTAGAGAGTCAACAAGAAAGGTCGTCGTTTTGTGCAAATACACTTACACAAGAATTCAAGTGAATTTGCTAGTAAACATATATAAATGTCAGCATAATATTATCTTGTGATTTCTGCACATACGAATAAGCAGTTATACAACGCAACGGCAACTTACATTGTGCTATCAGTTGCGAGTCGAGTTACCTTTGCCCTGTGTTCATCGTATGCTCGTGAATGCTCGTGATATCGATGTTGTACATATAGTACCGTCTAAAGGCAGAGAAAAGAGAAAACCGAACGGTGTGGCGAAGTTCCTTACGCGAACTGCCCGAGACAAGCTCTGTCAGCTGCAAAGAAAGCAAGGTTAAGTACAAATCAGCTGGGATTTAGTGAGGATGAACCCGTGTACATAAATGAACATCTACGCCTTGAGAACAAGGTCCTTCTCAGCAAAGCACGAGAAGCCAGGCTCGAGAAAAGTTCGAAGTTTGTCTGGGTGTCGCAGGGTAAGATTCCAATGAGAAAAACAGAAAATTCGCCTGCCTTGCATGTCACCTGTGCTGCGGGCCTGGTGCAAGTCGCGTAGACTTATATGATGTGTAGAGTAAAATTGGCCACCATGTTTCTGTTTTTGAACTGTAATAATAGTAAAGTAATATCCACAAATTTGGCCTCTGATATGCACCTACGAGATGTATTGAACAAAGTCACTATATGTATCAAGACTTGGACTTTTCTATATTGCTTGCAAACTACTTGCAGATCACGATGTTACTATAATAATTACGCGAAACTTATCCTGTATGTCAAAATGGCAGTTGTTTTTTCATCTTTATGTTCATACTATGCTGTTCTTTCTTGCACACTGTGTGTGAAAACACTAATTGTGTTACGAAGCTACTGTGCACAAAGGTCACTCTGTGCATGCATGTGTGTTTTAGAGTTTCATAGTTGCAAATGTCAATTGATTTTTACCTCATGGTAATTGTCATGAATATACTCTCCGCCTACCTCTGCTTTATGCAGAAATCAATGCACCCGACTGCATTACATTTACTGCTAGCCGACCAGAGGAACACGCCTTTAGCGTTTCGGCACATTAACGTGCAATCAGCACGATCTAAGGAAGACGACTTAATTACCTTCCTTGAAGCTTTTAGTTTCAAATTTTCAATTCTCATGCTTACAGAGACATGGAACCGAAATGGCATAGATACTATTGATATTGAGGGCTACTACTTGGTTTGGAAAAACAGAGAAAAACGAAGAGGTGGGGGTGCCTGCATTTATGTTAATAATCATATCACATGCGAATGTTTGACTGATTGGGTTTTATGTACTGATGATATTGAAATACCTTCACTGAAGTGTGAAAACTTTCTGTTCTCTGTAGTGTACAGGCCACCCGATGGAAACATCAGTCATTTTTTTTTGAGTATCTTGATAAATTTTTCACATTTATAAATAACGAAGAATATACATTAGTTATGGGGGGCGATTTCAACATTGATATGTTAGAAAACACAACAAAACGCTCAGCTGTATTGGATCTCCTGGATTCAAATTTTGTTTCTAATAAAATTTCAGTTCCTACCAGAATTACGACGACAAGCGCAACTTTAATCGATTTGTTCTTAACAAACGCTCCTACGGAAGAGATATATTCTGGTGTTCTTAATACATCGTTAAGTGATCATCAACCCATATACCTTGTTTTGGCCATACATGTGAAGCAAAAACACAGTACTTCACCACAAATAAAATTTCAACAAATAAATTCAAACTCACTTTTATGCTTCCGATATGAAATTAACTCATTAATTGGGAGGATGTATTGCCGTCTTCTTCACCTGACATAGCATATAATTCTTTTATGGAGATCCTATGCTCAGAATATAAAAAATGTTTCCCATACAAAACCTTGAAAAAACCTAAACGTGCCCGTGAACCATGGATAACCACTTCCACACTTAAAATGATAAAAGAAAAAATAGGCTTTATAATGCAGGACGAGACCCAGCTGCTTTTAAGTCTTTTAAAGTATACCGAAATAATTTAACGAAGCTTCAGAGACAACCTAAACGCAACTACTATTTTACTATGTTTGAAGGCGTAATAAACGCGAAGGAGATGTGGAACAGATTAAATGCTGTGATACCTGCAAGGCAACCGGAAACAGCATTGATGAGCTTACAATAAGTGATAATGCATACAAAGGAGCAGCGCTGGCAAACAAATTTAATGAGCATTTGACTACGTTAGTAAATAGTACATATGATGCTGAAACGTTGAACTACCTGCCCCCTTCTGCAAAGAACTCCCTATTTATCGCGCCAACAGATGAACATGAGTTAATTAGTATATTTAGACATTTTAAAGTAAGAGTGATGACATCGATGGCCTAAAACTACAACCTGTTATTTTTGTTATTGAGCTGCTCAGTCCGTGTGTAACCCATATTTATAATCTTGCTTTGAGTACCGGTACTTTTCCTCACCGTATGAAAACCGCCAAAGTAACAGTAATATATAAGGGGGGAGTGAAAAATAATCTGGGTAATTACAGGCCAATCTCAATATTGCCAGTGTTCTCAAAGGGTCTAGAAAAGATTATTTTTATTAGGCTGTCAAGATTTTTTTGACGAACATCAAATTATAGCACCATCACAATTTGGTTTCAGGCCTGGCCTCTTAACCCAAAGTGCGCTGCTTCATCAAAAGGAATTAATATTAAAAAATTACAGCATGTCCACGGAGTGAATGATGGTGAGTGGGCGAAGCTCGGGAGGTTCATCGTAGATCGTGCCGAGTTCTGGATTAATTTAGTTAACGCGCACGCTACGAATCCTCATGGTTCAACTATGCACAAGTGAAATCTCCCACCGGCATTTCATTGCAAGTCAAGATCCAGTGCCTATATATATATACATATATATGGGTTGCCGGTGAACCTCTCGCTTTACATAAAGCAGTCCTCCGTCACCCCTGATGTCATCTGTGTACAGGAGTCTCTTAAGCCATGCAAACTTCTCGGTTATCAAGCTGTGTACTCTCATCCTAGTTCCCCGTGGGCCACCACTTATATCCAAAGAAATATCTCATTTATATTTCACGATCTCTCCGACCTATACTCAGATTGCATTCTTCTTGAGCTTCTTCCGCGTCGAACAGGGCAAGCGACATACTTTGTGCTGAATATCTACTCTCATCCTAGGGATGACCTCCGTTCAGCATTCGACGCTATTGATAGGGCCATGCAAATAGCAAGTTCCGCGCCTATAGTGATAACGGGTGATTTTAATGCACCGCATGTCGACTGGGGATATGCGAAAAACACTCGCAAGGGCACGAGCCTCTCTCGCTACATTCAGCAAAATGGATGCACCCTAGTGAATGACTGCACCCTAGCCACACGCATTGGCAACAGTGTGAGCAGGAATACCACCCCAGATCTTACTTTCACTAGAAATGTCCGACAAGCTAACTGGATGCACACGGGGGTTAACCTCGGCAGCGATCATTACATCTTAACAATTACGTTGCTTTGTGCCAGTTTACGGCCACAGTTCCACCTCAAGCCTATCGTTGACTGGGACAAGTTCCGAAAAATTCGAGACCAAAATACGGCAACGGAAATTCGGGACTACAAAGAATGGGCTTCTAAGCTCCAACGGGACATAGCTCTTAGTGAAAAAATGGCCCCTGCTGAACACACACGCGATCCAGTAGATAGCAGGCTATTGCACCTGTGGGAAGCCTACCAGAGTTTGGAAAAGCGATGGCTCAGACAAAAGTATAATCGCAAATTAAAACGTAAAATCGCACAAACGCTCCAGCTCATCACTGAACACGCAACTGAGCTCTCGTCGCAGCAATGGGATCAGTTATGCAACCGACTTGACGGTTCTCTACACATAAAGAACACATGGTCCATCCTTCGCCATATGTTAGACCCGAGCTCCTCCCGTACGGAAAATAATAAGCGAGTCACAAAACTCCTCTTCGAGGCAGAGAGACAGGGACAAGATGTTGAAACTGTTCTTAAAGCAACATACTTCCCCGATCTCAAGGAGCAACCCTTGCCGACATTCAGACCTAATGCCTAATTCAGACCTAGACGCTCCGATCACGGAAGCCGAGGTATGGGCCGCCCTAAGCAAACTTCGCACTACATCCGCCCCAGGCTTAGATGGAGTTTCTAACAAAGCACTCCGAAATTTAGACACCAAATCACTGACCGCTCTCACTAGTTACATGAATGAACATTGGGAGCAGGGCACGCTGCCCCAGGAATGGAAGTCAGCTAGGGTTACTTTCATCCCCAAAAGCAATAAGCCTTTAGACCTTAAGAATATGCGGCCTATATCTTTAACCTCATGTACCGGAAAATTGATGGAGCATGTGATCCTTAATCGCCTTAACTGCTACATGGATAAAAAGCGCCTTTTCCCTCCCACCATGCTTGGCTTCCGCTCTGGACTTTCAACTCAGGATGTAATGTTACAGCTGAAAGAGGATGTGCTCAATCCCACTTTCCCACACATAACCAGAGCTATCCTCGCATTAGACCTCACCAAGGCTTTTGATAATGTGAATCACTCCTCCATTTTACAATGTCTGAGCGATCTAAACGTAGGCTCCCGCACGCACAGGTATGTCGCTGCCTTTCTGAGTCAAAGGTCCGTCTGCCTGCAGCTGGGCACTTTCAAAACTAATCTTTTCACCCTGGGGAGCAGGGGAACGCCCCAAGGAGCAGTTCTGTCTCCATTTCTCTTCAACATAACTCTTATACCGTTAGCGCGGGAACTTGAAAGAATTCCTTCCGTGAACCACTCTCTGTATGCCGATGACATCACTATCTGGGTCAACACTGGTAATTATGGCGAAATCGAATCAAAACTGCAGGTAGCCGCGGACGCTGTTGTTAACCACGCCAAAGGCATTGGTCTTACATGCTCGGCGGCTAAATCGGAACTGCTTGTCATTGACCGAACGAGACGGGATAGCCCTAGCATTAAAATCACATTAGATGACATTCCCGTCCGCGTGGTGAATAAAATCAAAATTTTAGGTCTTAATATTTCTAACGATGGCTCGAACGCTGAGACGATAAAATTAATCCGCACTACGATTCACAATACAGCCTCACTGATTCGGCGCATCTCGAATCGTCATCGCGGTATGAGGGAAGCTGATACTCGTCGTCTAATTCAGGCCTTTTGCTTATGTCGAATCACCTACTCCATCCCTTACCTCTACCTCACACCCACGGAGACCGAGCAGCTTAACAGAATCATCCGCACTGCCTATAAATCTGCTCTCCACCTGCCTAACTCAACGCCCACGGAGAAACTGCTTCAACTTGGGGTGCACAACACCCTGGAAGAACTCGTAGAAGCGCACCTCTTAAGTCAATACCAAAGGCTATCGCGCACAGAAACTGGTCAAATACTCCTGCGTCGACTTGGAATAAACCTACCAGGCTGTACCACGGCTACGTTCTCTCCCCCCACTGCTGTTAGCAATAACCTCTTTATCCCGCCTCTTCCTAAAAACACCCACCCGGAGCATAATCAGGGAAGACGGGAAGCTAGAGCTAAGGCTCTCCACAAAAGTTACCCTCCCCACACTCCGGCGGTTTATGTAGACGCTGCCGAATATTCAGACAGATCAGCTTTCGCATTGACCGTTGTAGACGGATTCGAAAACCCGATTGTAAGCGCATCGATACCAAATTTGACAGAATCCCTGGAAGCGGAAGAGGCTGCAATTGCATTAGCAATTGCAGGCTCCTCTGCAGAGTATATTTTTTCAGATTCTAAATCCGCAATTAGTAATTATGCGAATCGTAGAATTCACTCTCCGGCTGCTAAAATCCTCGCTTCTTCTCCCCCACCTAATCGCCTAATCACCCTCATTTGGGTCCCTGCACACAGCGGACACCCAGGCCACACGGCTGCTCACACCCAGGCCCGAGCACTCGTCAACCGGGCTGAGAGCGCCCTGCCTTCGTCCCGCAGTGCAAGGGATCGACTCCTCGGCTACCACGATCTCACCATGTTTTACAGGGACTCTCGCCTAACGTACCCCCCGCCGCATAAATCTCTTTCCAGGAGTGACCAGATTCTGTGGCGCAAACTTCAAACTGCCACAGTCACGACCCCTTCCCTCCTTTCCGCTATCACGCATGGTGAAACCTCTCCGCACTGCAACTTGTGTCTTAGCACCAGAGCCGACTTCAGTCACATTTTTCTAAATTGCCCTAACAAGCCCAAGCCCCCGTGGCAAGGGTCACAACATCAGGAGCGATGGGAGGCTGCTCTGCGCAGCTCGCAACCGGAGCTACAGCTTCGGGCAGTGGGCTGGGCAAGAAGGGTCGCCGACGCACAAAAGTGCCCGGCCATCTAGAGTGGCCAGAGGGCTCATCGCCGTCCTGCTCCCCTTTTCCCGTTCCACCCCTCGCATGATTCTCTCGGGAATCAATAAAGTTGCTTACCTACCTACCTCGCTAGGAGACGCTGCCTGCGCCAACGTTGTCTCTCGCGGGTGAAGGCGCGTTCTCCTTCTTTGCGAGCTGGTACAGCGTTCCTCTAAGAAAGAGCGTTTCCATAGCCAACGCGCGCCTTTCGCTCTCTCTCTGTCTCTCTCTCTCTCACACAAGACAGCAGAGGCACGCGCCGGGAGAGAGAGAGAGAGGCACGCGCCGGGAGGCACGCGCCGATAGGCGAACGCCGAGGGCGAGCTCGTGCCGGGAGGCACGCGGGTTACGCCTGACGGCTGACGCCTGACGCCTGACGCGTGACAAGGTTAGACTAAGAGGAGCTTCGCCCCTAAAATTTAGAAGCGAAAAGATTAACGTTAGGTGTCTTCATAGATTTTTCCAAGGCCTTCGATACTATAAACCATGTAACATTACGGCGAAAGTTAAAAAACTATGGCATTCGCGGTGTCGTGTTAAATTTAACTGACTGACCGACACCAGTGTGTGTCAATAATGAAGGAACTATCCCCACTAGCAAAAATAAGACATGGCGTACCACAGGGTAGCATACACGGCCCGTTTTTGTTTATTGTTTTCATAAACTACAGCACAAGAATAGACACATCAATGGAACATGTTATTTATGCAGATGACGCAAGCTTGTTTTTTTTTCTGGAAGGAATATAGACAATATCATATCATTGTCAAATGACACATTAGGCAGACTGTACACTTGTACAGTAAAAAACTCGTTACGAATTAACTGTTCTAAAACTAAAGCGGTTATATCCCGAGCGAAATCTACACCCTGTCCTATACTTAATTTACTGTACTTAAATAATGTAAAAATAGAATTATCACCCTCTGCAAAGACGCTAGGAGTTGTGTTTCACGAACACATGTCTTGGGAGCATCACACCGAATACATAAGGAATATACTGTAGAGTAGTGGGAATCTTAAGGAAGTGTCAACGCATATTACCAGAACAACAAAAACTTATGATATATCATGCCCTATTTACACCCCACTTGCGCTATTGTCATTTAGTTTGGGGTATTGGGACTAAAAATCATTACATAACTTGATCATATCACAAAATCAGTGGCGCACCAACGGAAGGGGGGGGGGTGGTTCCGGGGGTTGTAACCCCCCCCCTGAGGCCGAACTAACCCCCCTCCCGCTCCGTAACTGCTCCTATGTCCTGGAGGAATGTGGCGCTAATGTCTCTGCAAAACGCAGAAAAAATAATAAAAATAATCATAATCATTGATGTTACTACTATTTAGCAGTTTATTTACTTTTCTTTACACACGCAACAACTGTGTAATCGCATGCCCGGCCCTTCGTGAAAAATTGAACCCCCCCCCCCCCCCCCCTGGCAGAGATCCTGGGTGCGCTACTGCACAAAATAAAACGCAGTACGTTCCATTTCAGGTATTTCATACAATGCACATACATTTGAACCCTTTGCAAGACTTAAGATCTTAAAACTTGAACTTTTCTATGAATACTGTCTTTTAACAACATTTAGATCAGAACTAATCCGTAAGAGCCGCTACGTACGTAAATTAGCAAACTTAACTCTAAATCCATCTACACGCACAACGAGACACACTGTTAACTGGTGCACTCCACGGCCGCGTACAAACTATGGGACACAACTACTGCAGTATTGTCTACCCAGTGCACTAAACAAATTTAAGCTAACAGATGATACTGTTCGTGTAATGCCTAAAAATTCTATTTCGAGTATTGTGTCTTCTAATGTCTTGTTTCCTAATGGAAATACATCTTGAGTGTTGAGTGGAATACATGTAGTGTGGAAGTACATCTTGATTGTTGCAATGTGAGTGCAAATATTTACCTTAACTAACCGCCTTCTGTGCCGCACGTTGCTGCCATTGTATTGTGTCGGGGTGGCGGGGCTTGTAAAGCTGCAGATATTGCAGCTTTTACCCTGCTATACTCACCATAAATGGCACTTTTTCTTTCTTTCTCTTTCATCTTGGTCAACCTGTTAACTGTTATAATTGTATCGATTATGGTCAAATAATCCAAATCTCAAATCTCTGTGATTATATAAGGCATCTTGAGAAAATATGTGCGGAGATCTTATACACACAGAACACCGGATATTTGCGTAGTTCCTGCGGAATTGCTTCTTTCACGGCAACGCGCACTGTAATATGGTATAGGAGTGAAATCGAATAGTATAACAGGACTGACTAACTTTATAACAGAAAAGCCACGTGTTCAAGCCTAATTGAAAATGGAGTTCACTTATACGAGATTATGAGAGACGCCGTAGTGGAGGTCTCCGGAAATTTCGACCACCTGGGGTTCTTTAACGTGCACTGACATCGCACAGCACACGGGCCTCAACATTTCGCCTCCACCGAAATGCAGCCGCCGCGGCCGGGGTTCGATCCCGGGACCTTCGGATCTACAGCCGAGTGCCATAACAACCAGACCACAATGTCGGGGCGAGTTTACTTATAGACCTATTCCACCGGGCCTACGTCACGAAGATGCGGTGGCGCTGTCGTCGGGAGTTTTGGTTTCGCATGGTAGGCATCCGCCGGCGCGCCTACCGTAGCAGCCGCCGCGTTTTCGCTGGTGCGGGCGCTTCTCACCGCCGTTAAATGAAGAAAAAAGTGTTCACCGATGACCTGCGCCGTGGGTTGATTGCTCAGCAACGCACAAGATATGTGCGATAGGTTTTTATCGTTTTCTTGCTTATGTCTTAAGGAAAGGGGCGAACCTGTAATGCCGGCTGTTTGGCGCATGGGTTATGCGCCAAACATTTTCGTCACGACTAAGCATATGCATAATTATTTGGCGCTAGTGCGGCTTGTTTCATTTGAGAGAAATAGCACTGTCACAAGTTTGTCAAGTGTAATGCTCGACACCAAGTTTCTTGGTATAAACAAAGTGCCGACACAGAGCGATCACGCTTACCGCAAAGCGCGCCCGAAGTTAACTTAGCTCGATGTGTAGAAGTAATCGCGGTCGCCGTGTATCATTGAAGTGGGGAAGCTATACATACGTCATACGAATTTCATTCACTCAAATGAGACAAATATATAAGAGCTTAATTCCCGTAGCCGTGAGCGAAAGGCCGATTACAGCGACGCTTTTGCAAATTGCTTGCGGCTGCGATAGCATACACACGAGAAGTGTCTTTGGCAATGCTGTGGTGGTTATTATGCACTTTAATTTTTTTTTAGATTGTCAGACTACTCGAATGAACTACACGCTTGGAATTCGCCGCGTCGTTACAGGTCTTCACGCCTTCACGATCGGAACTGAGCGTGTGGGCAGGGCCACAAGCCGCGGTTATGCGCCTTGCTGGCGGTTATTTGAGAGCCTTGTCCTTGGCACGTTATTGCTTTTTTGTGTGTGTGTGTGCGTTATCACAGCCGTATTTACATAGGTTATAGCGTCACCAATATCGCATGTTTGAGTACCTATTCCGACACATTTGTTTTTTCGCAAGGATTTCGTGTAGGCATTAGAGGCTTTAGTCCGAAACAGTATTTTAGCTGAGGCATCTTCAAGTCGTATTTAAACAAGTCTCGCTGTTGCAAGTGGTTCATCCTTGCGCTAATTACCGAATTAAAGTATACGCACGAAGCGATGCCGACATGATAGCTCGCGGTCATTTGCATTATGTGGCAAGGTGCTTATCCTTTCAATCAGTTTCTCACATCTTGTCATAGCTGGGCGTCGGCGCATTCTTTTCTACATTCATTGAACGCTTCCTACAGAGCTAACGCAACTTCATCTCACGCGGCTGCCACTCTCAAACTGTTGTAAACACGCCGTCGGCGCTCCGACGCCCCGTGCTCGGAGGCAGCTTTTGCACACGCTTCGCCGGCGGCGGTGGCGCGACCGTGCAGGGCCGCGGCGAGCAGTGGGCGGGGCCTCCGCGCTGCGACGTCGACACAAGCCCTGGTTATATTGCCGGTGCCTACCACTGTTTACCAACATGGAATAGGTCTATACTGGGAGTTCGCGCCCAGCATAATTGCTAAAGCGCGATGCTGCTAATTTCTACATATCGATAAAAATCTAATTTCACTCAGGAAACACAAACAGAATGCTGTAACAGCGCAGTTGCCGCTACAATTGGAGGTGCCCAGTGTGACGTATACTAGCTTTCCTCCCATTGCCGGCGAGCGAGGATAGGCAAGTGTTATCAAGTGGCAATTTTTATTGTTTCTTTGCTGCGCCTGATCACGCTTACCAGAATAGCCGCTTTACAGCGGCATTTCTTCACTGTTACTCTGCAACGTAAGGGCAGCTACTCTATTGCACAGAGGACCACGTAAAATACCAGCCAACAGCACTTTTTGACCATTTAATTTCGGCTTCCTGAGAGAAATAAGCCGGATTTCATTGCGATGCTGCAATACTAAAAAGGCGCCCTTTTACAAATACTACAGCCGATACCGGATTCCCGTATAAGTAACATGCATCTTTCTATTAGGTTTCCGTGTTTGGCTGTTACTGTCTGGGCTTTAATAATTCTAATATCGTTAATTACCGTTAACACTTTAACACCCTTTACACGGTGCGTGCCGCCATGAAGGGAGGCCGCAGAGATTTTGCAGATGGTTATTTGTGTTCAAAACGCCTTTGGACACGTTTTCTGAAACACCCTTTATAGCTATACGTAGACCATTACTCTTTCCAAATTTTAATTATTGATTTGCGTTCTTGTTTATGTAGATGGGACATGAAACGTCCGCACTGTGTGTGGAATGTTGTAAGATTTTTTATTAGGGGTGGGCAAAGACCAAATTTTCCGAATACGAATTGAGTAAAAATATCAAATTTTATATATGGAATAAACATCGCATATCAAAAGAAAAATGCCTCTTCCGTAATAATTTACTTAGTACAAAAATTTACTTTGAGTACGCGCATTATTAAGCTATCTCCATAAAGTGCAATGTTATCTAGATATGCGATATTCAAGTATATTCTAAACATTCCAATATTCGCACACTCCTATTGTTGATGTACAGGTACCTTTCTCTGCTTATTTCGCACAAGTTTCACGTCTGCTCTAGAGGAACGATCTTTTTACACTGATGAGCGTGCAAATTTTGCTCAGTGTTTGAAAACTCTTAAATATTTTAATTTTTTTCCTGTAGTTGTTTGCAACGGCGATAATATAATGGAAAAATGCACATTTTCGACATTTCCTTCTCCTGCCATTTTGGCTCAGTCAACTGTGCGCCTTGGCTTTGCAATATGTCAAATGTGGGATTTCTTGTTAGGAAGCACCCATTCTAGTTTACTTCTAAGTTGGATTAGTAATGAAATTATTCACACTAATTGATGCTGTTCTGGAAACCTTCGTTCGCATTTAGCATTTAGCAGAACATGCGTTGTCCTGTGTTTGACTATTACTGCGGCTCTTGCAGCTCATCTCTGTCGTGTGTTCTGCTTTCTTTTGCCCACTGCACGTAAAACTGCAATGCACTTGTTTTCACGTTGCCCGCGATCTGCCTCCTTGTGTTCTGTTTATCGGTCGCTTTCTGTGTCTTTGTTTACTCCCTGTATTTTTTGAACATCTGCTTGATCTGCAACCGCAGACTGGTGTTTGTTGTGAATAAACCAAATAACAACTCAATTACCCTTTTGAATACCTTCTTGCGCTCTTTCAAGAAACCACTGGAACACAGAAGGGAAGTGCTGTCATGACTATTCCATTATGTACCTAACACTATACGACCAGGACGCAGTAAAAAGTGGCTACAGCAGAGAAAACATACAAAATATAGTCCCGGCGTACGAAGAAAACAGATCTCTCCGGCACTGGAGCACAAAAAATTATATATATACTCCCAATGTGACTTGAAAGCTCTGCCATACATATAGTATGCAAACAAAAATATACTCCCGTCGATCCACGCAGGAACTCCGATCACAAGGGAGTATTACGATATAGAACACTCCCACAGTTCCGCCCAAAAACTCCGTCAGGCACGGAGTAAAAAATAAATATATATACTCTCAAGGCACCACGCTGGAACTCCGTCAGGCAAGGAGTAAAAAAGTACAAATATATACTCCCAAGTCACAACGCGGGAACTTCGACCGATGCGGAGTAAAAGTTTACTCCGACGCTACGGAGTATAACTGACTCACAGTGGGGGGGGGGGGGGGGTCGCTAGAGGACACGTCATTTACTCCCAACAGGGAGTAAATTTTTTTTACAGTGTACCTGTGGCTGCTGGGGTTGAGTGCCTAGGTACTTTTCGGCGGCTGCTTTTAAGACCTCATCCTCTGTCCCCTGGAAGTTGTCTATCAGTCTCTGAATGTTTTGTTTTGTGACGGTTTTCGCTTCTCTTTTGGCCAGCAACTTCCTTAATGTTGCCCACGTCCGGCGGTTGCTCAAAGTGCCCTAGGAGTTCGTCGCACACCCTGTTGCAGATTTGTCTCGCCAAGTCCTCAGCGTACTCCTCCGCTCGTTTAGTCACAGCGGCAATACGGAGCCGAAGCTTGCGGTTTCTTTTCCGCCTTTTCCACCGCTTTATAACCCTGTTACACGAGCGCCCTTAACCACGGTTAGCGTACCACGGTTAATAATTTAAACCGTAGTTAACGCCAACCGTAGTCCACCGGAGTTACACGGGCTATCGTGTTCGCGGTTGACAGAAGCTCCGCCCACATCCACCACATCGGCATAAACACTCGCAAGACTTCGTATCCTCGTAATTATAGGTACGAGAGAAGCAACTTTGCACAACCCTGCATCGTTCTATGAGGACATTGTTGATAAAACTACGCCTTTGCGAGCGACAAACGCATCACAACAATCCACCTTCACCGCGGAATGCCCGGCACTGACAAATCTGAGCGTTAGGCCTAGCGAGGAGTACGGCGGTGCCGTTCGCGATCAAGCGCGACTTGCGCTCGTCACAGAGCGCTTGTTTTTGCCACAACGATTAACATTAGTACTCATACATCATGCCTGAACATGTGCGATTAGCTTTACTTGCGTCTCGATGTGAAAAGGAAGGTCTGAAAGGAAGCGAGTCGGTTCGGCGAAACAACCGGTGCCGCTGCAGTGTTTACCTCTGCATCGCGGCATGCGATCTGTCGAGCAGTGTGGAAGTGGCCGATGCGTTGCAGAAATGGTGAACTTTAGAACTAACTTTGCTCAGTTATGAATTATTTTGTGCCATAAGCAAATCGGGGTCAATATTTTAAATGCTGTTGCGAGCGGTGATATAGCAAAAGACTCGGTAGCCTTGGAGCGGTACGAGCGTGCGGAAGCAACCGCGGTGCGCGCCAGAAGCGCGCGCGCGCGCGCGTTTCACCACTTGGGTGCACTGAGGTAATATCGTCCAAAAACTGTATTATTGCTTCTTATATGTCGCAACGTATAGAGGGCCACTTTCGGGAAGATATCTGCGAAGCGCCGCTGAACTCGGGAGCGCTACCGCCCGCCATTTCGTCCGTTTCCGAACGTCGGTTTACGCTTAACCGAGCTTGCCAAGCTCGGTTGACGGCCAACCACGGTTAGCAGCCTAACCGCCGTTACGCGCGCCCTGTAACTGCGCTAACCGCGTTTAACGATAACCGCGGTTACGCTAACCGTGGTTAAAGGCGCTCGTGTAACAGGGGTATTAGAAGGCCTCTCCTGGCCTTCCACAGGCGAAGCAAATACCGAACGTATACACCAATAGAGCTCTAATAGGCAAATACAGAACCAATATACCAATAGATCTCTAATAGGAAAATGCTGAGCCAATACACCAAATGGTTCTTATACACAGACGCAGAACCAATGCACTGATAGAGTTCCATTATGACAACAAGTGTCAGTAATCCGATAGGATCATCATCATCATCATCATCATCATCATCATCATCATCATCAGCCTATCTTATGTCCACTGCAGGACGAAGGCCTCTCCCAATCCTCTCCATTCTTGCCTGTCCTGTGCGAGCTCATTTCATTTGAAGCCTGCGAATTTCTTGATTTCGTCCCCCCATCTTACTCTCCGTGGCCCGCGGCTACGTTTGCCTTCTCTTGGTATCCATTCCGTCGTTCTAACTGTCCATCGGTTATATATCCTTCTCATCACGTGGCCTGCCCATGTCCATTTTTTCTTCTTAACGTCGGTTATTATGTCGGCGACTCCCGTCTGTTCTCTGACCCACTCGGCTTTCTTTCTATCTCTTAATGTGACGCCTATCATTTTTCGTTCCATCGCCCGCTGCGCCGTCCTTAACTTCCTCTCGAGATTCTTCGTAATTCTCCAAGTTTCTGCCCCATATGTCAGTACTTGCAAAATGCAGTAGTTATATAGTTTCCGCTTGAGTGGTAGTGGTAGATTTCCTTTCATGAGTTGGGAGTGTCTCCCGTACGCGCGCCATCCCATGTTTATTCTACGGTGGATTTCTTTTGTATGGGCGGGTTCTCCTGTCTGTAGCTGTCCTAGATATAGGTATTCTTCTGCGACTTCTAATGTCTGGTTTCCTATCGTGAAGCCACGTTTCTTCGCCGTGCCTCTTAGCATTATCTTTGTTTACTGCATGTTCATCCTTAACCCTACTTTAGAGCTTTCTCGGCTTAAGTCTTCAATCATCTTTTGCAGTTCGTCGCCATCATTGCTAAAGAGAACTATGTCGTCTGCAAATCTTAGGTTACTCAGACATTCGCCGTTAATCCTTAGCCCTGTCTCGTCCCAGTCTAGCCTTTTGAAGATTTCTTCCAAACATGCAGTAAACAGCACTGGAGAAATTGTATCTCCTAGTCTGACACCTTTCTGTATTGGGATTTTTCTGCTTTTCTTGTGGAGGAGCAGGGTGGCTGTAGAATCTTTATAGATGTTGGCTATTATGTCTACGTATCTATCGCATATTCCTTGTCGGCGTAATGCCTCTAGAACTGCTGGTATCTCTACCGAGTCGAAAGCCTTTTCGTAGTCTATGAAAGCCATATAGAGGGGTTTGTTGTATTCCGCTGACTTCTGGATTACTTGATTTATCACATGAAGGTGGTCTATGGTGGAGTATCCTTTCCTGAACCCTGCTTGTTCTCTTGGTTGATTGAATTCAAGTGTGGCCCTTATTCTGTTGGAGATAACCTTTGTGAGAATTTTGTAAAGTGTTGAGAGTAGACTGATCGGCCTGTAGTTTCTCAAGTCTTTAACATCTCCCTTCTTATATAATAGTAGAATATGTGCTTTTTTTCCAGCTGACTGTTACATTTGAAGTTTTGAGGCACTGTGTGTATAGTGTCGCGAGCTTTCTAGTTAGGAAGTCTCCGCCGTCTTTGATCAAGTCGGCTGTTATGCCGTCTTCTCCAGCCGCTTTTCCGCGGGGCATGCCCTGAATTGCTTTCCTAACTTCGTCCGCAGTAACGCATGGAGTTTCGGTGTTCTGATCGACATTTACTGCCCTCGTGGTGGGGGGACTCGTATTTGAACTGTATAGTTCAGAAGTCCTCGGCCACTTTGGTTATATCACTGAAGTTGGTAACGGTGTTGCCCTGCTTATATTTCACGGCACGCATTATGTTCTTTCCCGCGCAAAGCCTCCTTTTAGTTCTTTTGATGCTGACTCGTTTTTTCACGGCTGCTTCTATTTCTTTCACGTTATGGTTATGTATGTCCCTGACTCTACTTTTACTGATGAGCTTAGACAGCTCGGCAAATTCTATCCTGTCTCTTAAGTTAGTTATTCTCATCTGTTGGCGTTGTTTGATTAAAGCTTTAGTAGATTCAGAGAGCTTATTTACATCTTGTCTCAGTGCTTTGCCCCCCTACTTCGATCGCTGCTTCGGTGATCAGCTTAGTAATGTCTTCGTTCATCTTTTCTATGTCCTCATTCCCTTCGTGTCCTAAAGCCTCAAACTTGTTCTTAAGTGGAATTCTAAATTCTTCTGTTTTCGCCCTGACGAGATCGAGGTTGGCCTTCTTCCGCGTGATTAACTTTTTCCTTGTGCGCTTTATATCCGATAGGTTATTCGGACCTGGGGTTCCTTAACGTGCACTGACAATAATCCGATAGGTTATTGGTTTTTATATTGGTAATTTATGCAGGTGAATAGCAGCACAATTTTTTTACTTACACCGCTAACTACTTTAAGTGAGCTGACTGCGGTACGCGTCGTAGTGCAGTGAGAGAACCGAAGAAAATGCGTTTCTAAGAATTAACTTTGCTAAGCCACATGCGTGGTAATTAATGTTGCGTGATAAGCTCCCACAATAACATTGGCCAGCAACGCTACAGGTGCTGCACACTCATGATAAGCGCTGTAATGTAGGGCAAACAGGCCACAGGCGTGCTTACCCTATTTACGGATCTCTGAAATTGTGTCCGAATTTATTTAGCGTTATTTGCTCGGGTGTAATAATTCGCTACCTGAGTTCGCCCACTCCTTTATGAACCTTTCGTGACTTACACATTGAATGCCCCGCCACGGTGGTCTAGTGGTTGTGGCACTCGGCTGCTGATCCGAAGGTCGCGGGATCGAATCCCGGCCGCGGCGGCTGCATTTCGATGGAGGTGAAATGTTGAGGCCCGTGTGCTGTGCGATGTCAGTGCACGTTAAAGAACCCCAGCCGGTCGAAATTTCCGCAGACGTCCACTACGGCGTCTCTCATAATCAGAGCTGGTTTTGGGACGTTAAACCTCACAAATCAATCAATTACATATTGTAAATGGAATAAAAACAAATATAGTTGCACTCACGTTTTCGAGAGCGCATCACAGTGAAGGGAAGCTAAAGTGTGCAAACGCGACCGAACTTAAGATACATATTACAAGCGGACGACCGAATCTGTTTCCGTCTTTGCCGTACTGAACGTGAATTCCAGCCAACTAGCTGAGCTTTCTGAGATTCAATTATTTATGACACTCTTGTCGCATCCCTCCCTGCCTTCAATTTAACATAAATTAGACAGCACCTGAAATGCAATCATTGCGCGCTTTATCCGATCGCCTACGTTCCTGCATACCGTGGTAGTCAGGCGATTATGTCAACGAGAGCCGTGAAGGATATATACAGTAGCGCCACCTATAGGCGATGAAAGCTGCGAATAAGGACGCGCCGTACATGGTATAGCCTGCGAAACTCCAAGTGGCGGGATGGAATCCAGGACATCTTGCGGTTTTTAAGTCGGTTTCAATTTTTTTTCGTGGTCTTAATGTAAATTTTTGAAGATTCTAATAACTCAGTATTACTCCTTTTTGCAGAGAGAAAAACGTCTTAACTGTGATCAGGAGGTAATGCGTGTACTTAGCCTCTTGGAAGCCTTTAACGGTTTTCTCAACCTTAGATCAGAAGGAAAAACTGACCACTACCTTCCATTGCAAACCCAAGAACACCGATTCTGCGACCGAGCGCAGTGACAGAGACATCAAAGGTGCCACATCAGACGGCGCCATCATCTCGCACGTTCAAGACATTAGGCTACTGGCTTGCACCTGTGAGCGATTGGCCACAGCGGCCAAACCATACGTAGGCCAAGCCGTAGATTGTCGAGTTAATACGCGCGCCGCTGCCGTGCCGTCTCCCGAGTGTATAGTCGGCGCCTTGATTTATAGGGCTCAAATGTTGATGCGGTTGACGATGCGTATACTGGTTCCGGTAGAGTGCTGGCCACGGGAACAGCGGCGTTGAAGCGCTGATCAAGTGTCGGCAGACGCGGTATCAGATCACCACGGACGTCGCAAAGATGTTGAGGTCATTGCATTGACGTGTCAGGAGCCAGCGGTGATCCTGTCATAGTGAGCAACAGCCCAAGCGATACCAGGACGAGGAACAAGAAAGGGTTGGTGGAATGCATCTTGATGCAGCTGTCGTGCCGTCTTCCGAGTGTATAGTCGGCGCCTTGATTTATAGCGCTCAAATGTTGATGCGGTTGACGATGCGTATACTGGTTCCGGTAGAGTGCCGGCCACGGGAACAGCGGCGTTGAAGCGCTGATCAAGTGTCGGCAGACGCGGTATCAGATCACCACGGACGTCGCAAAGATGTTGAGGTCATTGCATTGACGTGTCAGGAGCCAGCGGTGATCCTGTCATAGTTAGCAACAGCCCAAGCGATACCTGGACGAGGAACAAGAAAGGGTTGGTGGAATGCATCTTGATGCAGCTGTCGTGCCGTCTTCCGAGTGTATAGTCGGGGCCTTGATTTATAGGGCTCAAATGTTGATGCGGTTGACGATGCGTATACTGGTTCCGGTAGAGTGCTGGCCACGGGAACAGCGGCGTTGAAGCGCTGATCAAGTGTCGGCAGACGCGGTATCAGATCACCACGGACGTCGCAAAGATGTTGAGGTCATTGCATTGACGTGTCAGGAGCCAGCGGTGATCCTGTCATAGTGAGCAACAGCCCAAGCGATACCTGGACGAGGAACAAGAAAGGGTTGGTGGAATGCATCTTGATGCAGCTGTCGTGCCGTCTTCCGAGTATATAGTCGGCGCCTTGATTTATAGGGCTCAAATGTTGATGCGGTTGACGATGCGTATACTGGTTCCGGTAGAGTGCTGGCCACGGGAACAGCGGCGTTGAAGCGCTGATCAAGTGTCGGCAGACGCGGTATCAGATCACCACGGACGTCGCAACGAAGTCGAGGTCATTGCATTGACGTGTCAGGAGCCAGCGGTGATCCTGTCATAGTGAGCAAGAGCCCAAGCGATACCTGGACGAGCAACAAGAAAGGGTTGGTGGAATGCATCTTGACGCATCTTCCATGTCCACTCGATTCGGCTGCAGTTATAACTGCAGACTCTGGTCCCGTATGCTCAGCTCTTCACACAGCAACAAATTCACATCACCTCAACATTTTCCGTTCTCTAATATCTGCCAATTTGCAAACTATTCGTCTGCTATGGGCACCAATGAACTGCGGGTCATATCTAAATGAAATGGCAGACTCGTTAGCCGAACCATGTTTAAGCGGTGCTATAATACCCGCATTACCTGACAGCTTACATGACAGCGCTACTGTAAGCAAAAATTAGCCGAGATGGGAGCTTTTACCAGCGTGTCAACCGAAAAAACTCTCACGCCCCAACCATTTACTCCGTCATAGCGGAGTGAATTCGGTACATGACGTCATTTTACCACCATTGCTAAGTGACGGAGTATAAAAACGACATAACCTTATTATACTACCCACACGGAGTTTCAGGTCACGTGGTCCCAACCTCCACATGGGAGTTTTTAACAGCCGTCTGCGGTTGCGACGCTCTTGCGGCGGTGTGATGTGTCGCGCGCGCTCGCGCTCGCGCGACTGTTTAGTGCTTCCGTGTGATGCTCCAGTGCATTGGTTGGTTCCACGAATCGTCGGTGGGAGTTGTATCTGTGCGTGATCGCGCATGTGCTTATTGCGTCCAAGTGAAGCACCACTTCGTTTTTTTTAAACGCGTCTTGAGTGCGCAGTGAGTTTGCAACGGCCGATCAGTGTTCTGTGTAAACGTTTCAGGGCTCTTTCCACTGGTGACAGCTCTGCTCCTCCAGCCAGAAGCCGAATGCCACGCATCGACCAGACCACCACAAATATTTTGTTATGAAGTGGCTGGGGCACCACCACCCAGCGAGTGTTGACGTGGTTTTAGGCTTCCGAAATTATCAAGATTGTATGCGAACAAACGAGGATTATCGGAAAGCAAACGTCAAGACTATCGACCGGAAGGACAAAGGACCAAAAGGATACCAAATTTACCCAGGTAGATCGAATATTAATAAAATTACTCAAGAAATTGTCCCGCACCACGCCTAGGCTTAGCTGGCTTCAGCAAAAGCTCCTTCATGGATGTAAACTTAAACTCCCATATAGGTACCCGCAAGAGCTCCGCGATGGATGTAAACACATACTCCCATAGCCACCCGCAAAAGCTCCTCGATGGATGTAAATATAGATCCGGTCCAAGCGGAGTAAATCTTTTACTCCGCATGACCGGAGTATATTAAACTCTTCTCAGGGAATGCGCTAGAGGACAGGTCCATTTACTCCCATCTCGGCTAATTTTTGTTTACAGTGTATAGAAATGCTTTATTACAATGTGAACTTGACTTCTGTCTAGACGTATTAAAGGACTTTGAACATTTAAGATTTTACTGGAACGAACAGTGGTGCGCATCACGGGAGTTAGAGGTTTCATTCACCTGATTATGCTGTAGAATTCCGCGTGTGAAGCTTTACTTCCACAGAGCCGTCTACGGAGGTCCCCAGCTATCTCTATTACGCAATGAAATCGAATCCATAGGCCACTTCTTTTTAGTCTGTCGCAGATACCAGAGAAAGACGTTCCTCAAACCTCCACTTCGGAAGATGGGGATCGATGGAAATGAAAATTCCAGTAATTTTATCATTTGGGGCCACTATATTCGGGAACTGTCACAGGGTCGTCCGCTCTGTTGTCGTCGACTTCTTCAATGGAACAAAAAGAGTTCCTTGCTAATTCTATTTATACTTCTTTCTTTTTGCTTACAAATGCATCTTCTGGCAAAATCGATACTCGTGGTCTTCATATCGAGACGTTTCACTGCTCTCCTGTTCCATTTGTTCGTCTGACTACTGGACCGTTCAGTTTTTCTTCTGAAAAATCGGCGCACACCACACTTTGTCCTCTCTTCCTTCTTCTTGAACCTGCTTACTCGCCAGCCGCCGATTTTGCCAATGTCAATGCAGGCTGAGGTCATGTGCGCAAGAGAAGAAACGCGCGTGCGGTCGCCGCACATCCGGTATTGTGTAGAAGTGCAGGCGCAGTCTTGGAGACCTTAACGAATGATTATGATAGTTTTTTGGTCCGCCGGAAAAAGAACGATTAGCTAAACGGCTCCTGTTAGCATAAGCTCCACCAGCGTGGCCGGTGGTTGGAGTAAAACTTTATTTCCCTAATATAGGGATCTTGAAGGACACTCAGCTAGGCGCCGGGTCTAAAGGGCACCTCTCATGTTCTCAGAAACTGTCATTTGTGCGCGAGATCCATTTCTTTTCGTAGAATTATTTCCAGCATGACGCAGTAACAAAAAAAGGACAGTGCATTTGAGTTTTCGATAAAAGATCACACGTTCTTGTGAAAGTATGCCGCGTTCAATGCTATTAACGCGAGAGCGCAGATGAGCTCGTTTTGCAGAAATTCCGGTGTCGGCGCCGACGTCGTTGGTTATAAGCGGAAAATGTCCGTGAGCAAGAACTCGAGGTAGATGGAAAGAAGGAAATATTGGGAGCGAGTGGGCATCGAACGCGCAACCCCTCACTGTGTCCGCCGCGGTGGTGTAGTGGTTACGGTACTCGGCTGCCACCCAAAATACGCGGGTTCGATCCCGGCCGCGGCGGTCGCATTTTCGATGGAGGCGAAAATGCCAGAGGCCCGTGTACTGTGCGTTGTCAGTGCACGTTAAAGAACCCCAGGTGGTCTAAATTTCCGGAGCCCTCCACTACGGCCTTTCTCTCCTCTCTATCTCTTTCACTCCCTTTCCCCCACCCCCACGGACGCTTAGCCGTGCTCCCTACATGGGCTGCAGAAATTAGCGTCCTTTCCTAACCAAAACACAATCAATCCCTCACTGCGGAGCGCGATGCGATACGCGCTTGGCCTCAGAGGTGCGTCTCTGAGGGGCTTCAGCGTGGAAGAGGCTTGACTGTCACCCACGAGATGAAGCAAAGCGTCAACGGCGCCTAGGATGCCACAAAAGTATGTTTCTCTATGTGGATGCCTCGACATGCGCTACTCTGTACAGGGTGGTGATGAACCTCCCGCCATATTGAATCACACGAGCCCTGGGACTCAGCTGAGCTGGCGTTCATGAACAGGTTGAGGCGTGCGTCTGGGTCTCGAACGAAGAATGGGAACCAAACGGACGCGCACTGCGTCTCGAACGAACAACGGGCACCAAACAGACCCGCAACTGCTCGCTGCGATTCAAAATGGCGTTGGAGCGGTCAGTGGGTTGTCGCCACCCTGTACAGAGAGTGGGTATCGAGGCACCCTAAGGGCGCCTAGTTGGGAGCATTTACAGGGACCCTAACGGCGCCGTGTTTCGCCACCCTGCGTGCATGGAGCGCGCAGTAAGACGCTCGCGCTTTGGCTTAAGGGAGTGGTCGACTGTGTTTGCGCCTGTGCTCGCGGGCGAGTAGACATTCGTTCACGCCATGTTGACACGTTTGTGACGGATTCTGTCCCGTGTGCAAGCACCAGGTTAACTGCTGTGCCTTCTTCGTCGACGAGTTTTGGTGGCGCATCGCCCCTTTCTACTTTGCCCATTACATTGCAGTAATTCACAATCTCAAATACACGAGTAAAGTTGTAATTGTCATCAAATACACGAGTAAATGCGTAATTGTCATGACAAAGTGTGGTGTCACGCCAATTACGTGGCTAGGTGACTGAAGAGCATGACAAGCGAAAGATCGCGATGGCAATAGTGCGACGCATCGCTATCGCATTGAAATCTTAAGGCGAAGCTTAACGGTCATACAACTTTTTAATTCGGGAGTAGCCATTGCTTACTTTTATTATCGGAGTTCTCTAAAAGTAATAGTTCTGGCTCTTTCAGAAATGAAAACATTCTCCAATCACTGCAGGAGTGGTTCCTGAGCAAGTGCACGCAATATCCAGGCGTAATCTCCGGAGCGCCGTCGCGAAACCGTCGTGGAAGATTGCTTTAGCACGCGCGCGAGTGAAGGCGAGGGCAGTAACATCGTGGACGCCCTCGAAACCGGCGGCATTTAGCGAACAATGTATGTCGCCACCCTGCACGGAGCGACTGGGGAGGAGGACATCGCGGCACCCTATGTGCGACAGGGACGGGGCGCTACCACTGGAGTGCTGTGGGAAGGGGGGAGATGGGGGGCGGCAGCAGCGCCATGGCGAAGGCCGTATGGTTCGACCCGGCTGCGGCGGTCGCATTTTCGATGGAGGCGAAAATGCCAGAGGCCCGTGCACTGTGCGTCGTCAGTGCAAGAACCCCGGGTGGTCTAAATTTCCTCAGCCCTCCACTACTGCCTTTCCTCTATCTCTTTCACTCCCTTTCACCCCACCCCACTATAGTGCCTACTGTAACCCCGCGGACACTTAGCCGTGCTCCCTACATGGGCTGCAGAAATCAATGTCCGGTCCTAACCGAACCAGAATCACCATCATCATCATCATCATGAAGGAAAGCTCGGGCGCCTCTCCAGTCCGGCCACGTTTGGATACGAGCGCAAAAACCTGTTCGCAGGTATCTGTGTTATCAGCCTGTAGATTTCGTTACGAGCGATGGTGAACGCAATCTGCGCTTTTTATTCGCGCCGCTTCGGCGCTAGCAGCAACCGCCGCTGCCGATAAATAAGCGAAAGGAAACACTGTTCCCCTAATGCATTCCTATCTGATTGAAGCCGAGAGATTCACAGATGGATTATTGGGATTGCTTATTTTTTTACTTATTTATTTGCTTGGGCCCTATTCGGGCCCAAGCAGTAGTGGGAATAAAGATATACATGAACATTATGCATTCGGAACACAACAGCAGTGTAACGGTAAAGAAAAGAACGTGTACGCTACTCACGGATTGAAATAAGGCATGTAAACATTGAATTAAGCCAACTAAAATGGGCAATTGCTCGCTGCAACCGCCTCATGTAGGTCCGTGTCTGGCCTCTAAAGGTGGTGGTTTTTTCTCGTGCAGGTATATGAACTGCACCTATAGTATAGAAATTGAAGATTGTGGAAACAAAAGTATGTGAATTACGTAGCCCTACCTTTTCCTATTTGAATCCGTGAGTGTTGTACATACAACAGTGGGATACATAAAGCAAATGACACATATCAAATGAAAAGCGGACGCACGAGGCAACTGCCTCCATTGCGACACTGTATAACACAATTCTATAGGTCGAAGGAAATGCTCGAAAGCTGAACGAATGATTCTGTTGTATGATCCTTAAGTAATTCTAGTAATTTATTCCATAGTGAAATTTCCTGGGGAAAGAACACTTACGTACATTATTATTCTAAATGGTTGCTTAACTTTTGTGGTGGCTTGTACGACGAAACCGCACGTGGGGCTGAGTTTAACTTTCATCCGGTATTTAGTAGTGACCGTGGTATAGAGGATATAAAAACTTGATGCGAGATACAGTTCTGCGATGAGCTAGTTTTTTCAATTTTGCCTTGTCGCGAAGAAGAGACACGCTTTAAAAACTCGAACATGTGCAGCATATAAACCTAAAGGCTAAATTTTGCACTATTTTCTTGGTTAGGTATTTTTGATGGTGGGTTCGCTATCAGAGTCGCACATTCTAATTTTGGTCTGACGATGTTGAATTGCGAGAGTCTGTCAGACGCCCGTCCACGCTTATCACGAATGGCTAGTGCTGCACAAGCGAGAGCAAGTACAAAAAAAAAAACGAAAGTGCGATATCTGAACCTTACTGAATTTACCAGAAGTTTTGCTGCGAATGTGCACGTGGCGTGCAGCCTTCCGGCACTCGCATCCAACTAAGGAGGGTACGATCCAACACATCCAACATGTCTCGAAATCAGCAGCAGCTGATAGGCGGCGCTCGTGCATCTGTCAGCAGCCTGCTCCAGGCAAGCGTGATTCATACTGTACGCGGCACAGAAAGTGGATACGTGCCAACAGGTTCTAACAGCGTATCGCATTAGCAAGGCGCTGGGTACGAGAAGTGAGCGACGCGAGGAGGAAGGATAGGAGAATGGGAGAGGGTAAAGCACGGCATATAGCGTTGTATAGTGTTCCACCTATTTCATTCCCTTTCCACTACAAACGCTCACCCGTGCTTCTGACGTGGGCTCCAGAAGTTAGCGTCCTTTCCTAAACTGAACAAGTAATCGTATTCATGCGCTTGTGTGCCAATAGTTCTTAGCATAAGTGGCGGGAAAGCAAAGCGAGGAGGTGCGATAAAAGAAAGGAGGCAGTGCAATATGTAGATTGCATAGAAGAAAAAAATTACAGCATATCCACGGAGTGAATGATGGTGAGTGGGCGACGCTCGGGAGGTTCATCGTAGATCGTGCCGAGTTCTGGATTAACCTCCTGAGCCACGACAACGGGAAATTTGTTCAATATATTGGACATTGTAAGACAGCGCACTACGGCTTTCAAAGCTCTTGCCTCCTCCCGGAGAGCATTTTCTCGGCTGCTTGTGGGACCCGTGCTGCCATCCAGTGAATACGGTCAAGGTCGGTGTGTTTCCCGCCTCTCAGGAGCACTCAAAATGGCAGGATTGAGCACGAACGACTTTTACGGCCGCCGCTAAGAAGTAACTGGATTTCTATTAATTCTTGGATGTCTTAAAGCGTATTTAAGCATTGATTTGTGTTCGTAAGAGGTTGAAGCACATAAAGAAATTCATATTCGAGCGAAAGATGTGGTAGTTTTCTTCCATGCATTGCGTATTTGACAATGTCCAATATAATGAACATTGGGTCTCAATGACAACAAAGAACGACAGTACGCTCGTGCGCTCTCTTGGCGCTCTACATAGAGTGATACGTTTTTCGCTGCAGGTCTCTCCTTATTACATTTAAACTTCACATATTTTTAGGTAATAGGCCCCGTGTGACTGGAATTTACGCGACTATTAATAATTGTATTCCCGGTTTGGAAGCAGCAAATAAAAGTATATTTGTGCTGCGAGATGCCTTTTTTCAGTCACTGGCCTCAACTACGCCCTTTCGCTGTTCCCCAATAAAGTCCCCCTAGAGTCCCATTGTCCAATATATTGGACAAAGTGCTGCGGTCAAGTAGCACCATATATTGAAAAATTACGTGACACTTTTCACCTTTGCACTCAGTAAAAGTAGTTCTGAAAGTTTAACAAAAATCCATGACCCTAAATTCACTCTGGGTCTCAGGAGGTTAATTTAGTTAACGCGCACGCTACGAATCCTCATGGTTCAACTATGCACAAGTGAAATCTCCCACCGGCATTTCATTGCAAGTGAAGATCCAGTGCCTATATATGTACATATATATGGGTTGCCGGTGAACTCTTCTCCAACGCGAGCAGTCGGTATTTCTCAATCAAGAAACTCGCTAGGTGACGCTGCCTGCTCCAGCGTTGTCTCTCGCGGGTGAAGGCGCGTTCTCCTTTTTTGCGAGTTGGTACAGCGTTCCTCTAAGAAAGAGCGTTTCCATAGCCAACGCGCGCCTTTCGCTCTCTATCTGTCTCTCTCTCACACACAAGACAGCAGAGGCACGCGCCGGGAGAGAGAGAGAGAGAGAGGCACGCGCCGAGGCGAACGCCGACGGCGAGCGCGTGCCGGGAAGCACGCGGGTTACGCCTGACGACTGACGCGTGACAAGGTTAGACTAAGACGAGCTTCGCCCCTAAAAAAGGCGATGGCGAAAGCCAAAGGCAGATGAAGTAGAATTTGAACTAAAGCTGCGGTCGCAGTGCTGAGGGCGCTAGCTTGCCAGGTTTTTCGCGCAGGTCGTTGTGCTCTTTCGTTTGTTTATTTGAGGAGAGGTTTCTGCTACGACATCTGCAGTGTCCAGACGCCGCCCGTGGTTCACATTTGCGAATGTCAAGGCACAATGCGATTCATAGCGAAGCATGAATAGACACTCGCAGCGTGCGGCACAAACAGCAGTGCAGAGACCGGGTGCAAACCGAATGCCCAGCCGGCATTACTAGAAAGGGATCGACAGCCGGTCGGTTGTAGAACACCACGACTACGAGGTGGGAAGAGAATCGTGGTATCACCCGCAGACCCCGGTGATGGGAACCATTCTTCAAATTGGCCCCATTGACACGGCCGGCACCAGAGAAAAATGGAGCACACCTTGGTGCATCGTCGGGCACTGTACGACAGTGGTGTCGATGATCAGTACTGCTAGGTGCGATGATATAGAAGCGAGCTTCGGATCCTAGGCGAGAAACTCCACTTTAGAGAAATGTGTAAATGTACCAGCCGGGGAGGTCTTCCAGCCGCGATTATTACCTAACAGATTGTAGCGTAATACGCTGTTGCCATGGCCGTTGGACAAGCTACGTCGAAGTGCAGAAGTGACCAGCGCATGCTACTGTGAGCAAAACTGAATGCTGACCGAGCACAAAAACCTCGCAGGCATGTTTTAGGCTGTAGCCGTTACGAATGTGCATTGGAATCTAAATATCACAGGAAAGCAGGAGTTTGCGGTTGATATAACATTTATTGAAGCGCGAAACGGAAGGCGGGATCTAATCGGCTGGGCCCGCCTCTGGCTCCGGGGTGGGAGTATCGAAGTCGTCTATGATGTTGAAGTGTTTGCGAACCTCCTCTGGTGTCTTTCCCTTGATCATGTTGGCAACAACCTTGCAGGCGGTATCGAGGAGACCCTGGATATCCAAGTAGTTCGAAGCCTGGGAAGAAAGTAAGAGGACCCCTCAGAACAAAACGAACACAGTGTCAACTATGTAAGAGTACTGCACACACGTCTTCACGCCACCTGCCTGCTGAAAGGTCATTCACATGAACGTACGGGCCTTTGGAATCAAATCGGACTAGTGGTGCAGAAGGTAGCTTTGCTAAGTGGCCGACAGGCCAGGGTGGGTGCCAAGCGGTAGTAGTGCAAGGCGAAATAATGTGCAATGAAGTGATGTAGAAATTGTACCCGAGGTGAGAAGAAACGACCACATCACGGTTCGGACCAACTGTGTCGGACAAGGCGGAATGTAGTTGCTGCACATTGACAGTGGTGCACAGATGCATGCATAGCCTGGCAACAGCGTCGCCAACCCCATCGTTGGAACGATGAATTTGCATTAAGATATAAAGTGGAGACCTAAGAGTAATAATGGCAAGGAAAGAATTGCAGCTATAAAACGTGAACGGAACACTATAAGAGAATTACAGCATATCCACGGAGTGAACGAAGCTCGGAATGTTCATCGTAGATCGTGCCGAGTTTCGGATTAATTTAGTTAACGCGCACGCTACGAATCCTCCTGGCTCAACTACGCACAAGTGAAATCTCCCACCGGCACTTCATTTCAAGTCAAGATCCAGTGCCTATATCTCACACACACGCACACACACGGGTGACCGGTTCTCCAACGCGAGCAGTCGGTATTTCTCAATGAAGAAACTCTAGGAGACGCTGCCTGCGCCAACGTTGTCTCTCGCGGGTGAGGTCGCGTTCTCCTTTGCGAGCTGGTAGAGCGTTCATCTAAGAAAGCGTTTCCATCAACGTGCGCCTTTCGCTCTCTGTCACACACACACACACACACACACACACACACACACACACACACACACACACACACACACACACACACACACACACACACACACACACACACACACACACGACTGCAGATGGAAGAGAGAGAGAGAGGTACGCGACCGGAGGCACGCGCCGAGGGCGAGCGCGTGCCTCTCGAGAGATACTGCCGGTTTCGCCTGACGCAGGACATGGTTAGACTAAGAGGAGCTTCGCCTCTAAAAAAAAGACTTTAGGGGCAGATATCAACTAACGGTAGTTATGAAGTGCCAGAAGAGGCTGGGTCGAAGTAAAATCGATGGTTAGCAGTAGTTTCTATAACCAACAAGGATATATCGAGCGGGGAGGCAACACAGGAGTGGCGTGGCCAATGGTGAACTCACTCCGGTGTTGCCTCCCGGTTCTTGCGAATAGTCACACCGCAGTGTGGAATGCGTTGAAAAGAGGTCTTTTTTTACAACGGCAAGAGGAACCATCTGCACGAGATCCCGAAACCTGCAAACAGGGAGCCGTTGTGCCCCTGCCCCTCCTGAAAAAGAAAAGATGGATGGAAGCTGTACACCAACATGGAAATCCACATACACCTCGGCCAGTCACAAATTCGCACTCGTGGGTGGCCAGACGCTGCGCACCGGAGAGCTCAGGAAATTCGGAGCTCTCCAGTGCACGGGGTTTTTGTAACTGGTAGCGAAATTTCACAGTGCACGGGCACCGACATTTCGCATCCATCGTATGCAGCCGCCACGGCTGGGATGCTCGAGAGCAAAACAGGAGCTCACCATTTAGTTACCTGACAATGGGCCGTATCACGAGCTTCGGGGAGTGAATCCAAGAACTGCTGGGGAGAAAGCGTGGCACTGAACTACTGTAAGGCCAGCAAAACTACTCTATCGCAAGGGTGGCTAGAGCTGGACAAAGGTACTTTTCATGGTTATCATACGATGCACGGCAGTAGGCTCACAGGAATGAGACACATGACGACCACAAGGCATGCGATACGATATGCCCATTGGTACCTGAAGACTGTTTCTTGCATTCGAAAATGGCTGGAAAATGGCTCCACCAGCTAGCGAACGTCCATTTGCGGCATCGCAAGGAAGCCTCTGGGCGATGGCGGCAACATAAGTCCAGTTTTATTTTGCGCGTAACGGTACTTGTCGATTAAAGAATCGCCGGAGAGGTGTGCAGCTGGCAAATTTGTCTTTGCGACGCATCGAGAGTACAGAGGACATGCATTAGTGTACAGTAAACCCTTACCATTTCTCGTCTAGGGCTTGCTTGAAGCGCCTGCAGTGTAAATTGAGACATTGCAAATCAAAGTGTCGCCATATGAATGAGCGCTAGCACATCTATATGGCGCTGGAGTTATCGTTCGCATGATTAGGTATAGGCCGAGGAACCGTTGCGGAGTACCAATCATTCACGGAGTAGCTGCGTCATCCACAAGGACTGCTTGGGCTAGTTCACGCAGAAGCGCTAAGAATTGGAAAAAGTACCTGCATGTGTGTGTGTGCTTCACCGTCTTGTGCGTCCTTATGGTGAGTGGACGGTGTGCGTCCTTATGGTGAGTGTGATAGAAGCCTTGTGATATGGACGTAACGTTGTAAACATGAGCAACGCATAAAAACTAGATTAAGCAGCGCTGCGCATGTACACAACTGAATGCATGTAGTGAAAGGTGTCCATCTGAATTACCAGACGCGACTAGTCTGTTTCCACTGACCACTGTTCACTTTGGAGCCTAAGGGGTACTATATGAAATTTTATGCGCAAGCTTTCCTGAACCTGCGCCATACATGGCTAGTTTGAGAAGGGTGAAGCTAGCATGTACGGCGTCTCGCAAGCGACTGCTGCGCGAGAGCCACTGGACGCGAGGCAACGTCGTCCGTCGTGAATTCTGCGGAATGAACAACAAAGCACTACGCCAGGTAGGTTGCCGTATCTACGCTACAGCGGTATGCTAATGTTCGCGAGAGGCAGTGCAATGATTTACCCACGCAGTACGGTACAGTAGCGCGAGTGTGCGGCGCCAATGCCAACTAGAAAGAGCCGATCAATGGCCGGCTGAGTGACGACGTACCCAGGTTGTCGAGATGTGCGATCAAAACAAAGAATATCGATCGCCAAGTTCAGTCTTATGCATTTAGCGTAATAGAGGTGCATATCCCTGGATGTATCGGAAAGACATGCGTCGGAGGAGAGTAGCTAAGATACGCGGATCTTTGAGATTCGCCCAGCAATCCATGTGGCGTTTCGCATCATGGCTATGTGCGTCATTAGCGCAGGAACTCTGCAAAACGGATGAGCCATTGACAACACGTCAGGTGATTAAAGGGTACTGGCGACCCAATGAAAGGCTATTGGCAAGGTATTGGAAGACAACCAACCTGATAGACAACAGCACCAAGGATGAGCTTCCGTGCGGAAGTCTTTCACAAGGCATTTCCTGAAGACAATGACCGTGAAACTGGACGACCGAGCAGGAGCCACAACGCGAAGAAATTCCGAAATAGTTGCTATGAGGAAGATAACTATTTTGTTCCCGAGTTGCACCGGCCAATCAGATGGGTCTCCTTCGGGCGAGTTGTCCATGGAGGGACACATGGGACGCAAAAGCATAGACAACAGGAGTGCTTGAGGAACTGCAGGTCGGAAAGACTACCAGCGGTGGAACGATGCAGTAATAAACGTAAGCAACAATTATTGCTGAAGGGCGGACAAGGAGCCAGGCAAGAAGGCTAGCTATAGAAAGTGATTGATCAGAGCAAAAGAGAAAGGGGCAGAGCAATGGGAATTGAATCGCCTGAACGCCACCCATGAAGCAAATTTGCACTTAGGATGCAGCGAAAAGTTCGAAGACTGTCAAAGTTGTCTACGCCATGGTGGAACAGTTGCAACGAGGAAGACGCGACAAAGCAAGTGTGCAGTGTTGAAGCGATATTCATGATGGAGTAAGGCCTTCGGATGCGCGATATGCGAGCAGGGGCCAACGTTAAGGAACGCGTGAGCAAGATTGGCCAGTGACGTTAAACGATCACTGGCTTGTGCCAAGGTGATGGCAAGTCTAGCTCCGCAAGAGGATACGAGTAGAAATATCGAGCATGCAGATCTTTCGGTCATTGTTGAAACTCTCAAGTTGGGAGTGACATGGCATATGGCAGACCCAAAAGGCTGACGGCTTGCGCGATAGGGCACTATGCAATATGCCCTCAGCACCTCGGGTCTGCCGTATGCTAAGTCACTTCAAGGTTTAAAAAATGACCGAAGATCGTCAGGTAAGATATTTCTACTCTTCCCCTCGCATAAAACTTGCGCAGAAACTGCTGTAAGACCTCTCGAAACACCGGCAGAAAAGCAGGAAGGCCTGCCGAGCACAGACATGCAGGAGTGCGCGAAGTTGATAGCAATTATTGCTGGGATGGCGCTTCTTGAACAAAAAGCGGTTACCTAAAGTGTGCCGTTCACCGAGTAAAATGTGTGTTCGCGCACTGCGGTGCGTCTAATACAGTATAAGCAAACCACTGGTGGCTAAGAGCGCTTTCCACGCCGAGCTACTGCGGTCTTGTGGAGCTCGGAGAGACAATGCGCAACACCATGTTCCTACATAACAGTTGAGCACAACCACTGCGTTTATAAGGGCGCTTACCCCCTGCTAAGTTTGTGTGTCGCAAAGGAGTTACTGACCAGAATAATCTCGAAGAGGGTGCTCTGGTCCACTTTGAGCAATTCTGCATCAAAATGCGAAATGTCATCCGTGCGCTTCTCGGTATTGGGATCTTCCTCCGGTGGGGGCGGGTCATCCTTGTGGTGGTTTGCCCACTTGACAATTTTCCTGAGGATTGGACCGGTGACATAAGGCAAGGAGATCTCCTCGTCGGGATTATCACCAATGCCCAGGTCTGCAAGAGAAAACAGTAAGACAACACTTCAGGCAACGAGGCCGTCGAACAACGGCCAAGCGGACAGCTGGGTAAGCAGTGGTGCAGCTGCTGTCAGGACTGGTGTAATGCACACCCAAGCAAGCATAGGCAGCCGTCGAGCAAGGACTAGATTTTCGGCTCGAGAAGAATGGACCATCTCCGGCGAACTTTGTAATTGTCGCAACATAAGCAAAACGCGCATCCTTCGTCCAGTAGGTTCACATTGCTATGAATAGGCATAAGGAAAAGAAGTCTTCAGATAATGTGACAACGGGCATCTGTGCGGTTGTAAATGCTTCAGTTTGACACTGGATGTGGACATAACACTGCAAAATGATCTCCAATAACTCGATATGCTGTAATGTCAGGCAGGTTATCCGTTCCATTGGCAAGACTGCGGAGGTCGCAAGGGGAAGTGGTAAAGGGCATGTACCACGGTTTCACGTGCGATTGTAACTTGCGAGCACACGCAGGTTAATAGAAGCACTGTTGTAAGGCAGGCGAGGGAACCACCATGGGAGGTGGCCTTAAGGGAACAAAAAGAAGCAGAGCGGGTCGTGACCATTAATGACGTAGATTGTGGTGTTAGCGGGTCAAGTGTACCCGCCCCCACCCCACCCCTTATGACAAATGCAACAAAAGCGGCGGGCCCTGCCGTTGATCGGGAGTGAGAAGCGGCGGAATGCGTATGTTTTATGCATCCGGTTGGGAATGGCGCATGACGTAGAGATTACAAGTGCAAGGGACAAGCTTGAAAAAAAAAAAAAACGTTAAGCAGAAGAGACGCACTATCATGCATAACAAGCAATCGAGAGTACACGAGTGCGCAGCCCCATCTTCGAATGCTAATGGTAGGACTTTCGTCACTCTTGATGCCTGGAGTGCGTATGTAGGGAGGAAATAGCGCGTTTGAGTGAGCGCAAATGTGTTCACATGGCAAAAGCCGGCCGCGGTATTTCCGAACTCTACAGAGAGCAGCATTTTGGACCTACACAATAGGGGTGCCCAGCATGCAGGGCACATGGTGCCGGTTGAGCATTAACTCGGCACAAAAGACTGCCTAGCTTTGGAGGCAGGGATGCACCTTTTGCAACGCAACCGCGACAATGGTGAACTGAATAGGTCATTAGCGTAGTGGGGTGGGTGAGCAACTTCGCGTTACTGAGCTGCCGAGGGCGATGGAGGTCGGCCAGAAGCGCTGAAATATGTCGGCGTGGCCGCTATTGGCGATCGGAAGTCAATAGACCGGGGCCTAAGAAATAAAAGCCAGGCCTGCGCGGAATCGCAGGACAGTGACAGCGTAAGCTGAAGGAGCGACCTTCCTAGAGGCCATTGTAAACGCTTGGGGAAACTAGTGCAAGTACAGGCGGTGGGTATCCCCTGCGCCATGACTCTGCGGTTTGGGCTTCTCTCTGCACAGCGGTCTGCTGTGCCCGACGTTGCCCTGCTGCAGCCGCGCGCGTAACTCTGCGATTCACTTCTTTAGCAGCGGTCCCCATCTTGCGAGGAGGCGCCATCAGGTATATCGAAGAGCCATGTCAGGTTGCTGTCGGGGCTGCGCACGTCGCCTGTCGCGTGATGCATGGAGCGATACGACAAAACTGCTTCACGAGGCAGCGCTTCGTAAAAACACATCGCGAAGGCTATGCGGAGGAAATCAGCGCCAATAGATGGCAGCAGTTGTCCTGTTCTTCACGAGGAGCGATGTTGGTTACGGACACGGGCGGCGGCGGACAACTACGGCGCCGTTGGTGTGATCTCATAACAGCTTACGCTGTAAAAACCAGCAGCAGATGCAGTAGGCGGATCTGATTGTACGACATTTGGGCGTCCCGCCAAAGCTGGACCGATGTTGAAAAAGTGCTCGAACGGAACGAAGCACGGCGAAGAAAACTAATGAGACTGAGCGGAACGGGAGCGTAACCGCAACGTCATTTCGTTGTGGAGTGAAACCGTATTAAGTTCATTTGGTGTGTGCGATTCAAGGGGAAAGGAGGCAGTCAGAAGCAACTGAACTGAGGGAACGCCAGCAATGACGCCATGGATGATATCAGAGGGTGTACGTGCTATCGATTCATGCAGTACAAGCCGCAGACCACCTGATTGCTGATCTGCGGCTTCTCGATCCTTTAGGCACAACTTTCGCAAAGGACTCCGAGGTCCAGTGGGCACATGCACTGCGTTCCAAAGATCACACCCCCCCAGTTATGCATGGTCACGTTATATTAGCCCTTGGCATTACCGTCTTCACGGTGGCCTAGCTATGGCAGTCTGAAATTAGGAAACTACTCCACCCTTGAAGGGGGCTGCAGCCCGCCGACGCACAAAACGATTACACTAAAGCCAATACCCTTGCAAAAAAAAAAAAAAAAGAAAGCGTCAGCTGCCGTGAAACATTGAAGTAAATGCCATGAACGTGCGGAGTACTAGAGATAACGAGCTAAGAAACAACGCCTGCAGAATAACTACCCACAAGGAAAGGACGGCTGCCGCGAGAAATGAATTCACTTCCAGCGCTAAGAAAACAAAGGGCAACAGACCACAAGAGAGCAGATAGGCAGAACTATCCGGTCAGTTCTACGATAAAGATCGGTTGAAAGTGCTATGCCTATCTGCTGTCCTGTCGTCCGTCTTCCTTTCTTATCTTTACTACAAGCCTACATTCCTACTAGCCCACCTAACGCTTTGAGTGTTGCCGTGAGAAAGCGGCAGATTTTAATGGCAGTTCGGGCACCCTAGAAATGGGGGTGCGCCTGGAATTTGGCACGAATTATCCGGGAGGCTGTAAAGGAGAATACCCTTGTGACTGTACGCGCCCTCCCCTCCCCCCTCCCGTCAAGCGCGCTCATGAGTTACGGAAGCTTTACATTAAAACCGCAAGCGCGCGACCGAGACGCGACAGAACAGGCCGTAGCGCGTCTCGTCGCTTGGTCGATCACTCAGTGATTAGACAGCGCCTCCTCTATTTTTTTTTTTTTGAGAAAATAGAGCCTGCAGGATGACAGACGCGGGTAAACAACCGATAACTACCGAAAGAAACCAAAGCTAGTAGAACACATTTAAATACGATTGAAGTCTCTCTGCAGGGCAATACAGTCCACTTGAAATTACAGGGTGACCGAGCGCAGTTTTGGTAAACAATACCTAACAACGGTAGGGATGCATCGCTTGATAAATTGCTCGATCGGCGCGTGCATGAAGCGCGATTTGAAAGCGAAGAGTAGCGCGACGCAGGGATCTGCGTAGTGCCGCATAGTGCTTGAACGTGCGAACCCGAGAAAGTTACGGATATGGTTATGAAATTGCGAGCGACAACGGCATGCAGTCGTACATGTGCAACTGCATTGAAGACGCGTGGTGCGGAATTGCGATCGTTCAACAGTTAACCATAGGAACGAGTTTGCGTGTGTTGACCGGCCCGTCGGCTTTTTACGCGCCGTGCAGATACGATCCGGGAAGAGAAGTAAAATCGCCAGGCCTGAGGCATCCTAAGGAGCACACACAAGTTGAACGGCACTCCAGGCATCGGCGTGCGAAGCGAGATAGCCGCTCCGACCATCTGAGACGTAGTAAGCTTACTTTTCGCCGATAGTACGTAACGGTACGTATGCTATACAAGCCGTCCGCGAATTAAAAGTGCGCGATTGTAGCGTCATGTCCGTTTCCTTCATCACTACTAAATGAAATAGGCAGCCAACACCAGGTCGCCTAAGAAGCCCTGTTGGAAACCAGTGTGCACTGTCAAAGTCTTGCCTCTAAAGGGGGAAGCGAGGCTACGCGACGAGCTGTGGGAAGGGAAAGAAAAGCAACAAGTCCTTACAGTGGCGAGAGCGCCTTCAGCCCGCCGTGGCTCGCGTGAACTTCACGCATAAAGACGACGACAGTACGCGAAGAGACCCGAAAATGGCTCACTTGGAATTCCCGAGCATGCAATGAAGTACGAATGCGCTTACCTTCCAACATTGTCTTGATGGTGCGCGACGCCTTGGCAGACTCCAGGGGAACCCTCATGGCCTCTCCATCAGAGCTCACTAGCAGGACTTGTGTGCCGGCCATCTGAAAACAGGAGGACAACGACACTGTCGTTTCATCGGCGTGTTTGACAAGTGGCGGGTAAATATGTCAAATAGCCCCCCTCCCCCCCCCCCCCCCCTTCAAAAAAAAAAAAAAAGTAATTGGCGTGGTTCTAGCGCTGCCAGGGAAAAACCGCTTCGTGATAGCAAGACAAGTACATATGTGTGAGCCATCAACGCTGAACACGTCTATAGACCTATTCCACCCGGCCTACGTCACGAAGATGCGGTGGCGCTGTCGTCGGGAGTTTTGGTTTCGCATGGTAGGCAACCGCCGGCGCGCCTACCGTAGCAGCCGCTGCGTTTTCGCTGGTGCGTGCGCTTCTCACCGCCGTGAAATGAAGAAAAAAGTGTTTACCGATGACCTGCGCCGTGGGTTGGTTGCTCAGCAACGCACAAGATATGTGCGATAGGTTTTTATCGGTTTCCTGCTTATGTCTGTCTTAAGGAAAGGGACGAACCTGTAATGCCGGTTGTTTGGCGCATCGGTTATGCGCCAAACATTTTCGTCACGGTTAAGCGTATGGGTAATTATTTGGCATTAGTGCGGCTTGTTTCATTTGAGAGAAATAGCATTGTCACAAGTATGGCAAGTGTAATGCTCGACACCAAATTTCTTGGCATAAACAAAGTGCGGACACAGAGCGATATGACGCTTACCGCAAAGCGCGCACGACGTTAGCTTAGCTCGATGTGTAGAAGTAATCGCGGTCGCCGTGTATTATTGAAGTGGGGAAGCTATACATACGTCATACGAATTCCAATCACTCAAATGAAACAAATATATAAGAGCTTAATTCACGTAGCCGTGAGCGAAAGGCCGATTATAGCGACGCTTTTGCAAATTGTTTGTGGCTGCGATAGCATACACACGAGAAGTGTCTTTGGCAATGCTGTAGTGGTTACGATGCGCTTTAATTTTTTTTTTCGATTGTCAGACTGCTCGAATGAACTACACGCTTGAAATGTGCCGCGTCGTCACAGGACTTCACGCCGTCACGATCGGAACTCAGCGTATGGGCAGAGCCGCAAGCCGCGGTTATGCGCCTTGCTGTCAGTTATTTGAGAGCCTTGTCCTTGGCTCGTCATTGCATTTTTGTGTGTGTGCGTTATCACAGCCGTATTTACATAGGTTCTAGCGTCACCAATATCGCATGCTTGAGTTACATTTGTTTTTGCGCAAGGATTTCGTGTAGGGATTAGAGGCTTTAGTCCGAAACAGTATTTTAGCTGAGGCATCTTCAAGTCGTATTTAAACAAGTCACACTGTTGCAAGTGGTTCATCCTTGCGCCAGTTACCGAATTAAAGCATACGCATGAAGCGATGCCGACATGATAGCTCGCGATCGTTCGCATCATGTTGCAAGGTGCTTATCCTTTCAATCAATTTCTCACATCTTGTCATAGCTGGTCGTCAGCACATTCTTTTCTACATTCATCGAATGCTTCCTACAGAGCTAACGCGACTTCATCTCACGCGGCTGCCCCTCGAAAACTGTTGTAAACACCCGTCGGCGCTCCGACGCCCCGTGCTCGGAGGCAGCTTTCGCACGCGCTTCGCCGGCGGCGGTGGCGCGACCGTGCGGGGCCGCGGCAAGCGGGGCCTCCGCGCCGCGACGTCGACACAAGCCCTGGTTATATCGCCGGTGCCTACCACTGTTTACCAACATGGAATAGGTCTATAGTCGGGTACAACTTAAGAAGGCAGCGGCATTTTCTCCTCAAAGGCGGATGAACACGAGCCTCCACCAATAGGCGCGCATCACAGGTGACGTCATGAGCCGGACGGCCGGGGACGCCGCCGTCGGAGAACAACATGGCCCCCGTCGCTTCGAACTGGGCCGAGTCGCGTCAGATGTGTGCGTCTCCGTTCGTCAGAGTGAATTCCAATTGTTCGTGGTGGTCTGTCATGCCGGAAATAGAGTCTCGCCGCGCGCGGCGAGATTCGTGAAAAAGGCAGCAACGCCCATTATTTGCGGCCGCCGCGAAACAAGCACCATTCAGAAGCGAGCCACGGAGGCGTGCCGACGGTGGTGCGGACGCGTGGCGCCATCTGCCCGTCAAACGTATAACCACAATACACAGCGTCTGAGATTCGAAAGTGACATGGCCGTCGTAAAATCTCAGAGGCCATGCCCAGACCTATATACAGTTTTCGTTAAGCCTGCCCGTACCGAGACGCCGAGCAACAAGTATCCTCGCAGTAGGTTTTTTGATAGCGTGAACAGCCGTAGCGCTAGAGAGACGTACATGGTCTACGAAAGACAGTCATCTGGTTAGAGCTCACGTTTTCGGGAGACCCTTCAAACAGAACAACACAAGTTGGGGCGTCAGGACGTTCTTGGCTGCCTCGTCGCCGCTTGCCGCAAAACGCGAGTGGGGACTTGTTGACGCGCGCGTGCCGCGGAAGCGCTCGCCGCGCGCATTTTTGCTGCTAGTGGGGACCGGCCTTTACGGTACACAATTTATGCCGCGTGCGTTTGTTCTGAGCCGTAAGCCGGCGATGAGAGATTGTAGCGTCCGGTGCCGTTGATCTTGCTCCGTAGCAGACGACGCTCAGCGTTGTAGAAGGCACGGAGTTATTTTTCTCTCGCGATACGGCATGTGCTGTAGCATTTCCATCATGACAGTTTTACCAAAGCACTCGCCAAGACACACAAATCTTATTTATACCGACAAATACGCGTCTTAGAAGCAGTCACAATTTTTTGAGCGGGACTATTTCTTTAGTCGCGGAGGCAATTGGCTGCTGCGCTTCGGTCATCTGGGCGGGGCCTCTCCTGTCTTCTAAAGTTGTACCCGACTATAAGTTTACCAGACAACACCGCCACTGGCTCAAGAACTCATGCTGTCCCATCACCAATCATCGGCTCGTGAAACGAACAGAAATGAAGCTGAAAGTACACTGCATGTTGCAGTATAGGCGAAGGGAAGAAAGTCGCAAGGCAGCTGTCATATCAGCGAGACAACGAAGCGGAAAGGGCAGCCTACAAGCAGGCAATAGTCCGGGCATGCGTTTGCGGTGAAGTGCAGACTGTAGCAAACGAACGACGCATAAAAAAAAAAAAAAAGACCTGGCAGCGCGAAGTAGCGATGCACGATTAGTAGCCTGCATGCAAGCGGACACAGGAGCCACTGTTAGCGGCTGCTGTGCTGGCGAGGCACAACTGTTTGCGAACAATCACGAAGGGAAAGGCACAACCGCAGTAGACTGTCAGTTATTGAAGAACAAGAAAAAGAGTAATGCCTTAAGAAAGCACGCGTTGACAATGGAGTGAACGAGCAGGGGCTCTGATCTAGTTGCTTGGACTTAAGAAAACGAACGAGTTAAACACACCGTGCTCGGCAACTCAACAGGTATAAGGCACTCCTGAAGGTCAAACAATGTTACAACGGAGAAACGCGACACTTACGTTGAAAAGTAGAGCTGCGTCGTACGAGCGCGTGCAAACCACTACGGACACAACCTCGACACTGCGAGTGGTCAGCAATGCGCACAGCAGTTTATAAAGTGCTTGCACTGCATTCGCCCCCTACTGGTGTAAAAACTCACTTCCGGTTCTCAGCCCCTTAATCTGCGCGGTGGCGCCGAAGCAAAAATTTAAAAAAAGAAAAATAAAATGCACGGAACTAGAAATTACGTAGGTGACGCCAGTTTCCCAGTTATTCTTCTGTTAAGCTTTTACAAAACACTCGTCGCATTAAATTTATATCGCCATAATTGGTTATAAAGAAATAATGAGCTAGCAGCAGCTAGCAATGATCATAGTTGTTTTAACAATGTGCCTTACGAAAACATTTCCTCCAGACACAGTGACGTGCACTGCATTATCGTTTCCCGTGTTTGTGCTAATAGGAGATAATACAGTTAGGCATGGTAGACGTATGAGCCAGTCTGCTCGCTCCTTGCATGCAGCGCGCGAGGAGTTTTCGACATTGTCGCTGTTTGTGAACGTTCTAACGCAACAGGGGATGATGTTAGATAATTATGATTATTTGTGGCTTTATCCTTCGAATGCACGCATATAGTTTCCTCAAGAAATCCTTGAGTGGGAAACTTTATGAATGTGCGAAAAGGCAAAATCAACCACTGCTGCCATCTTGTGTTTGGAGCGAGTAACAGACGACGCGTGCGGGTTGGCGTGGGCGTGTAGCAAGAGCGAGAGCCTAGAATGTGTCTCGCATTTACATAGTTCCCTGAAATATGGCACGCAGTGCAGCTTCAACATTTCCAGAGTGATGGCCGCGATACAATGAAAGTATTCGCTCTTCATTGTCAACCTAATGCAGCGCGTGCTCGAAGAAACCCTTTTGGGCTGTGGCCGCAAAATCAACCATTCCTTCCTTCCTTTCATATTTTTTTTTTGTTCAAAGCGAATGGGTTCGCTGGCAATCTCGTTTTCTGAACCTGCCACGAATTCTACCCGTAAACTGCTTGTCTGACGCATTTCCCAAGAACCTGGGCACGGCATTCATGGTAAGTGTCAAGCCGTGGTTCATCATTCTGACACTCGCACAAGATTTCTTTGTCCTGGTCCCCGGTTCTCGGTCCTATCAGATATATGGATACCTGGTTTCACCGACACCATATGCAGAGGAATGGTATACGAAGCTAACAGCGCAACAGCGAGGGTACAAAACAGACCTCGTGCAAACTTCAGAGGATGTTAGCTGTTTTGATACACCATGAAATACATAGATCACGTTGCATTGCAAATTCCAATGAAGTGCTCTTGTCATGATCACCGACGTTTGCGAAAAAGGCAGAAAGAAAAAAGAAAACAATCATGGAAATCATTTTTCATCTCAAAGGCGGCAGACCAATGCACGCACCTACATGATATATAGAGAGCTTTTATGATTAGTTCTTCTGAAGTGTATGTGATCACACAGTGTTCTTGCGCAGGCTATCTGCGTATTTCATGGTATATGAAAACAGCAAGCATCCATTGGGAAAGAATCTGTTGAATGTCAGCGCTCTCTTGTGTCCTCTTCATACGTTATTGCATGGTTACAGTATGAACCAACTCGCTCGCTTAGGTCAACCTGTTGTTGACGACGTGCCCCTCCACTACTTTTCGTTAGCGCGTTCGCTGAACTAGAGTATGCCTTTCAAAAGCAGCTCCACCACTGCCCAACACATGTATCGCAGTGCGCATAAGCTGACCTAGGGAAAACAATCTTTGTCTACTAGTCGAGTAAAACTATACCTCCATTTTCCACCTCCATGCTGTCTCCTGCCACACAGACATAATAGGCTAAGAATTTCTCAATATATCCACGGCGCTGCGTATAATTCCTCCTTTTCATAATTTTTTGTTCAGTAACGATCGTCGGTGCGTTTTTTCCATACCTTTCAAATTCTTTTAAACATCGCCCATTGGTTATGTTGTACTAGTTAGAAGAGCAGAATATATCGAGCTTGGCTGCATGCTCTGAGCATGTGAGTGTAGAATTTGCTATTGGCGTTCATATGAGACTATGGCGTTGATATAAGCGCAGATGCGCGTTTTCTGGTATTTAACAACTGATTTATTTATAACCAATAAGAACAAAGAAGGGCGCGAGTAAGGACAGATTCAGCGCAGTAGTTCTTGTGCTGCAGGAAGGCAGCACGCTGCAGCGTTCTTGCACTGCAGAAACTGAAGGCAGGGCCGCGCGTCCTCGTTGTTTGTTGCGTGCAGTGCAGCATTTCGCTCGCGTTTTCAGCTAGAGTGGTGGTTCAGCTTCTGCGAAATCCTGGCCTACAGGCTGCTCGCGGGAGAATATAATAGAGCCTGAAAATCGCGAAGGATTTCCACCACCTGGGGTTCTTTAACGTCCACTGACATCGCACAGCACACGGGCCTCAACATTTCGCCTCCATCGAAATGCAGCCGCCGCGGCCGGGATTCGATCCCGGGACCCTCGGATGAGCAGCCGAGTACCGTAGCCACTAGACCACCGTGGCGGGGCGCACTGCTGATCTACGGATAGTTCACTACCGGCGAACAATGTACGGGGCCAATTCGATGTCAGTTACATGTCGTAGGCCACCCCTTCCTCGTGTACAGCAGCACTTTCGATAGCACACTATCCGTACTCGTTTTCTTGCTGATTGCGTCAGCTGTCAATGGAAGCTCATTGACAACCGAGGAAAAGTGTACGTAATCTGAGGCATGTTGTTCTATCGCCAACAGCAACAGGGAAAGCACGTCAGCATGTTGCTACCATTACGGTACACCCATATTTAATCGTACGCCGCTAGTAGAAAGCCCATCGTTGCATGCGAGCTGGGGACGTTACTGGAATGGTCTTGCCGTGCGCCAGAAGGTTAGCTAATGAATCGTGATCCGAATAAATGACAACACTATGCCCATACAGGTGCTTGTGCAACTTCAGCCTAAAGACCACCGCGAAAGCCTCTTCTTCAATGTGAACTTACGCTTGCAATAGGCTTTTCCTTTCTATCATTCTTATGAAACAGAATGGCGCCAACGCGATACTTGGGTGCATCACGCACAACACCTATCTCTTCCGTTTGGTCGTAGTATGTGACAACCTTTTCCTCCGTTAGCCACTTGCTGTGCCTCGCGTGTCCACTCAAAGCCTTTTTCTTTGTTTACCAAGTCATACAATGGCCTGAGTCTCGCGGCAAGGTTGAGAACAAAACAAACTTTCCATAAATGTTTATCACTCCCACGTAAGCTCTCAACTGTGCCTCATTCTTTGGTGCAGGTGCCTCCGTTATAGCTTTTACTTGTTCATCTGACGGCACTTTTCGTGAGAACGTGCCCGAAATACAAGAGAGACGATTGAAAGAACTTAGTTTTTAGATGCGAAGCAGCTCTTTGACTAGCCTGTGTAACGCTGTCCCTCCGTGCGTCCGTACGAACGCGCCGCAACGCGCTCCCCTCGCCGCAGGTGTTGGAGCGGTGCCAAGTAGGTCACGCCGCAGCTGCGCGTTGACGTCACTCTCTCCCTCGCCTGCCGCGCGCTCGCCGCAGCGCCCGCAGCTGCCGCCTCGTTCGTTCGCCCGCAACGCCTGCCGCTACCGCCGCTCGCTCCGCTACCGCGACCGCCGAGTCGTCGGTTCACGCGCAAAAAATTAACGCCATCTTCCCAAAGGGAACCCTGATGGGATGCGAAGCACCCGCGTTAGCGCCGTTGAACCCGTGACGCCACCCGTGCGCAACGCTGCTGCTTCGCATCGCATCAGGGTTCCCTTTGGGAAGATGGCGTTAATTTTTCTTTCTTCAACCAATGCCTCTTCCATGAAACCGGGACAGCACATTTTCCACTTTATGGAAACTTTCCTCAAACGTAGCTCCTGCTATCAGCACGTCGTCCAGGTAGCACGTTACCCGATCAAGTCCTTTCAACGCGCCGTCCACGAGTGCCCTAAAAATCGAAGGCGCACTCGTAATGCCATAGGGTAATCGCGTGCGCTTGAATAACCCTAAATCCGTGTTGATTATAACTGTCGACCTGGGGATGTAGTTTCAGCTGCTGATAGGCAGTAGACAAATCTAACACAATGAAATATTTGAGACCAGCCATTTTAACACGAAAGTGTTTTATGTCGGGGTCCACCAAGAAACCAGTGACGTACTTCCGTAACGGAAGTGGATCTCTGAAAAAAAGTGAACATTCGAAATGAAAAAGTTCCACCCAGGCGGACTCGAACCCACGTTCACCGGGGATTTGACGAAATATACTGGAAGCACTACCGATAGATCACCACAACATTTAAGTCGTCCCTACTACGCACAAAGAGGGAGGCGGTTCTACACCTTACGAAACATCCCTAAATCACCACAACTACACTCGCTCACCCCCCGTTTGGCCCCACATCTCAACAATATTTAAGCCCAAAAGGTATTCGCGTTGGGGATGGGAAGAAAAGAGGCAACGGGTTTTGTCAAGTTAACAAAACAAGTAATTTAATGTACGAACATTATTGAAACATACGATTAACAATTATTAGCTAATGCAATGCCAAACGAGCAAGGCCATAAAAGAGCAAGACAAACTGACACTACAAACCAGGAATGAACATGGCAGAAATAATAATGAATAAACGATCAACAAAGGAAAAATACAAAGCGGCTGACAGGCTAAGGCGCAATGTCTCAAACACGTTTGCTGCCGAAACGGAAGGAACGCTTATCTGTGAGGCAGGCTCCATTGGTGCTTATGGCTCGTCGCCGGCGTGTGGACTGGTGGTTCAGGAAGGGGCTCAGGAGTCGACCTCGAAGACGCCGTAGCTCACGGATCACCTCCTATCATTGCTGCCGACATCACGCTCTCGCAATGATTACACCATCGCTCCAAGGATGAAGAGCGGCACGGAAAGAAAGTGCACAATGGCGCTATAGGAGTTGCATTTAGGTTAAAGAAAAGGTGTTTAGTATAGTGAACTACATTGCTTAATAAGCAAAATTACTCTTAAATTAACATCGCCTTTCTTAAACTGTACTCTTAGATCGCTTAGGTTCGCGGCCGTGGTGCTGCCATGTAGGAACGATAGATAAGGCGAACCAAACTGCCGTGCGAATTTTCGCCGGTAGTCAGCGCTTCCGTAGTCTTCGCGCCTCGACCGCAGCGGGAGTCAGGGGCGTGGCGGCGTCGAAGCGTCGTGACGGTGCGTTCGTCGGGCATAGTGAGAACGCGGGTGCTACAAAATTTCTCCTGCGTAGCCAGGTGTGTTGAGTTGCGACGCGCACAGCTCCAGGAACGCGAGGACGGCCGTCGACAAGCAAATGATTGGTATTTCGTTGCGGTGGGCTGCGTTCTTACAAAATGATCCGCTGACAACCCGTTCGGTTTCGCTTGCAAAGTGTCAGCAGACGCTCATCGTTTATGGCAGGTTTGTGCAGAACTCTGGCGTGTGCAATTTAGTGTTTCCGGAGCAATGTGAGTCGTTCGAGCACTTTCCCTCGTGTGTAACTGTCGAGGATCCCTGTGCCGTGTCGAGGTGCCGATGATGTCTAGATGTAACGCATTTACATGTTCACCGCACCCAAACCATCTCCCGCCCTTCGATTCGCCCGATTGCCGCTTATGCATTCCACAACTTCGCGAAAAATGGTATCCCTTTCGTGTTATACCTATTCATATGACAAAGGGATCAACCACATTTTTTTTACGCACTCATTCTCCATCACGGGAAGGAGGCAATGATCGGTTCTAAGGCACGAATTTAACGTCACCTTGAAATCCCCACACACCATGTCTTGGATGTTTGGTTTAGGCGCAACTACCGGTTGGTTTGCCCATTCACTCTGCTGAACAGGTACTAACACTCTTGTTTTCAGGAGCATCCTGAAATTCCAAGGCACTGCTTCCTTAACCAGAACTGGTACCGACCACGCTTCACAAAAAACGGACGCACTACCCTCTTTCAGCATTAATTTAATTGCACTGTTGACTGTTCCCGATTAGGCTCAAGGTAGACTAAAATATTAGCATATTTTTCAAGCAACAGCACGACTTTGTCCTAGCAAACCCCGTGCACACTAACTCATTCTAACTTAACTGCCGACTGTGAGTCTCGTCCCAACAGCATAGTGCTGCTACCCTCGTTTGTTTTTATGACAATTATCGGAAGTTGCTTGTCCTGACCCGTTACCTTCAGCGGAGTGCCTCCGTAACTTTTTAGCTTAACGCTGCACGGCTCTTTAGGTAGGCTGGGCAAGTATTTCGTGTACAGTGGCTCTGGTACTATTGATAGAGGCGCCTCTTTGTCAATCTGCCTAAGGGCACTTTTCTGCTTTATCTTCATAAATTTCATTAAGTCTGGTGAGCCCCTCACGCGAATAGATATTGTGCAACTGAAGTTCACCCGTTTCACCGTCCTCAACTGTCGCGTTTGCAGAGTCTCTACTGTTGTCCTCACACATCTTGGCTGAGTGTCCAACATGTTTACAGCAATACGTGCGAAATTTCCGGACAGATGATCCATGCTCTGAAAGGCATCGGAAACAGTGCAGTGATTCCATCACCAATGCACCAGCAGGTACCGCAGAATTTTCTTCTCTCCAGTCCGGTCGGCATTTTCCGCTATCTGGTTTGCGGTGAACAGCGCTAACGGTTCCTTGCGCTGCGCTGGGCTTAAAAATCTAGGCTTCTCTTGTGGGACAGCTCAAAACTCCATGCGACATCGCAGGCATTTTTAAACGTCAACTTCTTTAGCGGCTCTGCTTGCGTTTCTTTGTCGCAATGTCCAGCCACAAACTTGTCGCGAAGAGCCTGTTCCAAAACGTCCCGAAGTCGCAGGACGTCGCCAACCGTTTGAGCTCTACCGCGAAAGACTGTAGCGGCACCTGCCACAGCCGGCCGCGCGTAGCGGGAAAAACCACGGCCAGTCTGGACGCGCGCGCTTGCGCGCGTCCAGACCGGCTGTGGAAAAACCGGAACGGTGCGCCTCCTGTCACTTCTTTTTGTCTACACTGGCCTAGCCAAGCCCGTTTCGCGCGGCACATCAGTGATGTCACACAGCTTGCGCACCGGAGCCACCGGAGCCGGCACCTCTCGCGCACTCCGCCGCCGGTCTGCGCATTCCAGAGGAGTGACGTCGTAGCCGTGGTAGACGCACTGGCGCCGGTGCGCGCTCGCTGTACAGTCGCCGTCTGACACTGCCCTGGAGCCGCTGCGCTTCTGACTGGCGTTTGCCAGTGTGGTATAGCCATGGAGAAGCAGAGCGCAAATGCTGCTCAACAGCGCAGAAGAGCGGAGAAGATTGACTCATCGGATCCCGAAGTAGTTGCAACGTGACGTTGCGCAAAAATAAATATACATGTGCCACATAATACGTATACCGCATGTGTGTCATTGGAGCAGCAGTAAGCATGACAATCAAGCTAATCCTAGACAATCTAGACAACCAGGAAAGCTAAGAATAATCAGCTGAACCTTTGCTAACGCTACCTATATCCTGGCATAGCCGAGCTAGGCCACTGCAACATTTTTTCTTGTTTGATATCTGGGGTTTTACGTCCCAAAAAAATTAAGCTACGATTATGAGACACACCGTAGTGGAGAGGGCTCCGGAAAGTTGAACCACCTGGGGTTCTTTAATGTATGCTGCCATCGTACAATACACGGGCCTCAACATTTCGCCTCCATCGAAATTCAGCCTCCACAGCCGGGATCCGATCCCGCAACCCTCGGATCTGCAGCGGCTACTACTACCAGACCAACGTTGCGGGGAAAGCTTTTCTGACAGATCTCGATTTTATATATATTGTGACGGAGACGCAAGAGTGATGCAATGATTATTTACAGGGTTGGCGGAACCGACAAAAATGCTGAAGGCACACACGCGCGCAAGCGTCAAGAACACTCGTCGTCGTTCTCACTTCGTATCGTTCGACGCTTGTCCTCACTGCACCGCTTCGTAACATCACCCTCCCGCGGCGGAAGCGCCGTCACGGCGCTTGCTAAGACGACGAGAAACTAGCAGAGCAGTACGGCTTGAGTCGTGAAACGTGAACAACCTCGGTCCGCTGCGAGGAGGTCGAAGAGGCGGGGGCGAGTGGCGCTATCTCGTAGTTGACGTCACTAAGCTGGCGCAGAACTTCGTAGGGCCCTGTATAACGGGAGAGTAGCTTTTCGGACAACCCGACGTGGCGGCGTGGTGACCAGAGGAGAACTAGAGAGCCCGGCGTGAACTGCACACTCCTGTGCTGGCTGTCGTAACGAACTTTTTGGTGTTGCTGTGACGAGGAAAGGCGATGGTGGGCAAGTTGACGAGCGGCACGGGCTTGAGTAATGGCCCCGCTGGCGTACTCAGTCAACAACGGTGCAGGTGAAGGAAGGATTGTGTCAAATGGTAACTCTGGGTGCCTGCCGAATAGTAGGTAAAACGGTGAAAAACCAGCGGTATCATGTCGGGAGGAATTGTACGCAAAGGTAATGAATGGGAGTGCTTTGTCCCAGTCGCGGTGGTCAGGTGAAACGTACATTGATAACATATCAGTGAGCGTTCGGTTCAGGCGCTCGGTCAATCCGTTAGTCTCCAGATGATAAGCGGTGCCAAGCTGGTGTTCAGTGGAGCACGCACGGAGGATGTCATCGACGACACGTGAAAGAAAATATCTCCCTCGATCGGTAAGTAGCTGCCGAGGAGCGCCATGCTGAAGAATGATGTCATACAAGAGAAAGTCGGCGACGTCAGTGGAAGAACTTGTTGGCAACGCCCGGGTGATGGCAAAGCGGGTGGCATAATCTGTTGCGACGGCAACCCATTTGTTTCCTGAAAGGGACATAGGAAATGGGCCTAGCAGGTCCAGGCCAACACGCGAGAACGGTTCTAGAGGTATGTCGATAGGATGTAGTAGGCCCGACGGAAGGGCAGAAGGGCGCTTGCGGCGTTGGCAGTGGTCACAAGCAGCAACATAACGTACCACAGAGCGATACATGCCAGGCCGGAAAAAACGACGCCGCACACGATCGTAAGTGCGGGAGACACCTAGGTGGCCAGCTGTGGGTACGTCGTGAAGTTGGTGAAGAACACTGGATCGTAGATGTTGAGGTAAGACAAGCAGAAGTTCCGGGCCATTGGGGCTGAAGCTACGACGATACAAGATGTTGTCGTGCAATTCGAAGAGGCGAAGAGAAGGGTCTGGTGCTGAAGACGTTAGACTGTCGATGATGGATCGTAACGAGGCGTCTCGTTGCTGTTCGGTGCGGATGTCGCCCAAAGCACGAATGGAGAGTACGCAGGTGTCTGAGTCAGGGTCAACGACGTCGGGACCATCAACTGGGTGACGTGATAAACAGTCTGCATCTTGGTGCAGGCGTCCCGAATTGTGATGCACAGTAAACGAGTATTCCTGTAGTCGAAGTGCCCATCGAGCGAGGCGGCCAGTCGGGTCCTTGAGTGAGGTGAGCCAGGAAAGGGCGTGGTGGTCGGTAACGACGGTAAATGTGCGACCATACAAATAAGGTCTAAATTTGGTCACTGCCCACACCAAAGTCAGGCATTCACGCACAGTTATTGATAACTTCTGTTCCGAGGTGGAAAGAAGACGGCTGGCATAGGCGATTACCCTGTCCTTGCCGTGCTGGTTTTGGCCAAGGACAGCGCCTATTCCATGGCCACTAGCATCAGTTCGAAGTTCTGTGGGCGACGAGGGATCGAAATGGGCCAGTATTGGTGGCGTAATGAGCAAATGAATGAGGGCAGAAAAAGAGTCTGCCTGCTCTAGGCCCCATACGAAGGGAACGTCCTTTTTCAAAAGATCAGTAAGCGGTCGGGCTATGTCCGCGAAGTTTCGAACAAAGCGACGGAAGTATGAACATAGCCCCACGAAATTTCGGACGTCCTTGGTTGAGCACGGCACCGGAAATTCCCTCACAGCCCGCACCTTATCGGGATCCGGTTGAACACCCGCAGGACTCACAAGGTGTCCAAGTATAGTGAGCTGGCGCCGTCCGAAGCGACACTTGGCGGAGTTGAGCTGGAGACCGGCTCTGCGAAAGACATCAAGAATGGCCGACAAACGTCGGAGGTGGCTGTCAAACGTAGGTGCGTAGACGATGACGTCATCTAGGTAACACAAGCAGATGGACCACTTATATCCTCGAAGCAAGGAGTCCATCATGCGTTCGAAAGTCGGTGGGGCGTTACAAAGTCCAAACGGCATGACCTTGAACTGGTAAAGACCATCGGGCGTGACGAATGCAGTTTTCTCGCGGTCCATGGGGTCGACTGAGATTTGCCAGTAGCCGGACCGAAGGTCGATGGATGAAAAGTATTAGGCTCCGTGAAGGCAATCGAGGGCGTCATCGATGCGAGGTAAAGGATAGATGTCTTTATGGGTCACTTTGTTTAAACTGCGATAATCGACGCAGGAGCGCCATGTGCCATCCTTCTTTTTAACAAGGACAACCGGGGAGGCCCACGGACTAGATGAAGGCTCTATGACGTCTTTAGCAAGCATTTTATCTGCTTCACCCTGGATAACTTGACGTTCTTCTTGAGAGACGCGGTAAGGACGTCGGCGTACAGGATGTGCGTCACCAGTGTGGATGCGGTGAGCTACAACAGATGTTTGGCCTAGGGAGCGGCCATCAAAGTCAAAGATGTCACGATAGGACACAAGCACGCGATGGAGATCAGTAGCTTGCGTTGGGGTGAGATCGGGAGCGATCATCTTGGAAATGCCGTCGACTGGCGAAGGAGCGACGGGGTTGTCATCCGGGGAACGTAACATAACATCGGCGTCCAAGATCGCAACCTCGCAATTCTCCAGCGCAGAGATGGTGGCCAACGCTATGCCTTGCGGAATAACTTGGGTCAGCAGACTCACGTTGAGTATGGGAACAATCGCTTGATTGTTAGTCACGGAAACAATGGTGTGCGCAAAAGCGACGTCGCGGTCCAACAGTACGTCCACAATAGGCGACAAGAGGTAGTCACCATCGGTCACGTCGCGTGAGGAAGTCAAACTGACGTATTTAGCGGCTTGAGGCGGCAAACGGACGTGATGGCGAGAGCACAAACGCGGAGGTAGGTCGGCCGTAAGGTCAGAAAGCTGTGGCAACTCAAGTTGAAGAGCGCCGGTTGAACAATCAATGAGCGCTGAGTGAGCCGACAGAAAATCCAAGCCGAGGATCAGATCATGGGGGCACTGCTCTATGACGGCAAATTCTACGGAAGTAGGACGACTAGCAATACAAACACGGGCGGTGCACATCCCAAGAACGGCAGGAGTACCTCCATCAGCGACACGGAGTGTGCGAGAAGAGGCAGGCGTGAGCACTTTATGCAAGCGGCGGCGAAGGTTGGCACTCATTACGGAAATTTGCGCTCCAGTATCTATAAGGGCAGAAACAGTCACACCATCCACAACAACTTCTAACAAGCTTCGGTTAGTCGGCAGCGTGAAGAGAGGATTTGCGGAGGAAGTCGTCAATGCAGCGTCACCTCCCGGCGCTGCACTGTTTAGTTTTCCGGATAAGTGGTAGCGAGGTTAAACGGGGACGACGGTCGGCGACCCTGCGGCGATCGAGACGACTGGCGACGGCCTGGGGGCGAGCGTGACCGGTGACCAAGTGGCGACGGTGAGCGGTTATTTAGGCTTTCTGTACGAATTGGGATTGGACGACTGGGTAGGAGGGGCAGAGCGGTAGCAGGCCTGTCGGTAGTCGCCCTGTCGGTAGTAAGGAGCGTACGAAGCCCGAGGCGGCGAGGACCAGCGGGTGTTGCAATAACGGGCTACATGGCCGGTACGACGACAACGGAAGCAAACTGGTCGGTTGTCAGTGGTTCGCCACACGGCAGGGTCGCGATACTGTGTAGGAAACCGCTGCTCGTAATAGGACGACTGCTGACGCCACGATGTCGGCTGTGGACTTGCTACGGCGCACACAGAATGGATGCCTACGTTGGCCAGTTCCTGCCGGACAATGGCTTGAACGATCGGAGCGGTGATAGCCGCCGAATCGCCAGAACCGGCATAAGCTGGAGCAGGGGCCATCGCTTCAAGTTCACGGCGCACAATCTGAGTCACCTGGTCCAATGAAACTGAAGCTTGCGGTTGTGTCATAGTGCATTCTTCGCAGGAGGAAGTTGCAGCCGTATTGGGAAGCCTGACGAACACGGTGTTAATGCGCCGACTTTTAGCCTGCTCAAAGCGTCGACACTCTTTGATGATGGCGTCTACGGTCGAGTAGTTCTTACACATTAAAAGGTTGAAGGCGTCGTCTGCAATTCCCTTTAGAATGTGGCCAACTTTATCGGTCTCCGGCATATCGGCGTCGGCTTTACGACACAGTGCTAACACGCCTTCTATGTACGAGATGTAAGACTCCGTAGACGCTTGCGCACGAGACGCGAGAGCTTTCATCGCTGCTAACCTACGCCCGACGGGCTTCCCGAACAAGTCTAGAATCTTTTCTTTGCAGATGTCCCAGCTTCCGAGTTCGGCTTGGTGGTTCTCAAACCACACTTTCGCAGTTCCTTTCAGGTAGAAAATCAGATTGGCCAGCATGAGAGTAGGGCCCCATCGGTTGAGCGTACTCACGCGTTCGTAATCTGCCACCCAGTCCTCGACGTCCACTTCATCAGAACCACCAGAACCGCTGAACGTGCCCGGCTCCCGAGGATGCGTAAGTACGAGCGTTGAAGCCGCGGGGGCGGACTCAGGCGCTGTTTCTTCCGCCATGTTATAGGGACCCTCCAAACGACGACCGCTGCGAAGTTCCGTTGCGAGGCGTGTCGTACCCAGCACCTTCCACCGAATGTGACGGAGACGCAAGAGTGATGCAATGATTATTTACAGGGTTGGCGGAACCGACAAAAATGGCTGAAGGCACACACGCGCGCAAGCGTCAAGAACACTCGTCGTCGTTCTCACTTCGTATCGTTCGACGCTTGTCCTCACTGCACCGCTTCGTAACAATATATATATATATATATATATATATATATATATATATATATATATATATATATATATATATATGAGATCGACATCTCTAAGAAAAGCCTTCCCCGCCACGGGGAAGGTTACTCTGACGAAGGGAGGCCCACCTGCCGAAACGTTAGTAAAAATTTGTGTTTCGAACGTTTGTCACCCTCTTCCTCAAACACACACACACACACACACACACACACACACACACACACACACACACACACACACACACACATATATATATATATATATATATATATATATATATATATATATATATATATATATATATATATATATATATATATAGGTAGTCAGCGCCGCTAGCGCAATGCCGTACTCTGCAATAGAATGGGGTTGCATCCGCAGCAGTAGGCACGCAGGAGATATCCTCAGTGGTTATTATTCCGGAACAAATTGAGCCGGTTGCATGAAATCCAGTAAGAGATTTATTATTTTTCATTTTCTCAAGGACACGGCTTTAGGGCTTCTGCTTCTTTGGGCCAACAGTTTATCAAAGTAATTGATTGATTGATTGATTTGTGGGGTTTAACGTCTCAAAACCAGCTCTGATTATGAGAGACGCCGTAGTGGAGGTCTCCGGAAATTTGGACCACCTGGGGTTCTTTAACGTGCACTGACATCGCACAGCACACGGGCCTCAACATTTCGCCTCCATCGAAATGCAGCCGCCGCGGCCGGGATGCGATCCAGTTTATCAAAGTAAAGGACAGCTAAAGGTGCAATGATTTGGTTGGCAATGATAAAGTCGTAAAGGCGAAGCAAAAACATACGCACAGCATTCCAAGCTTCATGTATTAGAAACGCCTATTTGAGGTTACTGCTCTGTTTGGGGCGACGCAATCTATGTGCAATATAGAACTTGCAGCCCGGTTACGTTTTACCTAGTGTCCCACAAATTATAAACAGTGCCATTGCAACTGAGGCATGAAAATTTCATAGTTTTAAACCGACACTAATTATCAAAAAATGAATTTTTAGGCCAATAGACCTAATTTAGAACTCTGTTGCCTTTGATTTCACCACTATAGGCTTCAGTATTAAAATAAAAAATGGTTAATAGTTTCGTTTTTGAATTCCTCGCCCATACGCCGACGCCACAACTTGGAAGTCCATGGCTTGCCCCAAAGCCAAAACGAGAACCTTCTTGAAACACTGAACAACCTCGCTCAAAGGCTTGGATTGCCACTCTTGAGCGACAATAACTTAGAAACATTCCATCGTCTTCCGTTCGTAAAAACAAAGACAAAGTGCCAGTTACACTAATACGCTTTCATGCGTTGGCTACCAGGGATGCCTGGCTTGCAAAACGTGGTAGTCTGAAAGACATTGGAGACGATATTCGATTTTTTTCCAACCTGACGGCCCTGAACAAAAAAATTGCTATGGCTTGCTAAAGAAAAAGCAAGGGCAGCAAATTATCGCTTCGTGTGGTCCTCTAAGGGCAGGATCTTTGCAAGAAAAGAACCTAACGCTCGTGCGATAAGGATCGCTTCAGAAGACGATATAGCTAAGATCTCGTGAACTGCTGCCAAGAGCAACAAGAAGTGACTGTAATCTTCAGCAGCCATGACGTCATACTTTGATGCAGACCTCTGTAATAATCTAATAAGCAACGATAGTCACCCTCCTAATCGAACCCTTTCCCTATACCATTTAAACGCGCAAAGCCTCAAAAATAAAGCAGAGGAATGTGAGGCCAATATGCAAATATTAAAATACTGCTTTGACATCATTGGATTCTCAGAGACATGGTTTAGATCCAATATGGATGTCAGGCATCTTCTTGGTTACAACAACATTTCTATGTTCCGTGAAAATAAGCGGGGAGGTGGTGTGGCCCTTTATATAAAAGCAAACCTGTTATATGACATTGTTCATGAGTTTACTGTTATCAATGATGCCTATGAAGCAATTTGTGTTGTTACTAACAAGGTCGCTGTTCTTTTATTATATCGTCCTACTCATAGGCAGACACTTTTTTTGAATCTGTTGAGTCTTTTTTGGAATTTGCTGCTTTTAACAAATACAATGTGATAATATTTGGTGATCTAAACATAGATTTACTTGCAAATAGCAATGTTAAAACAAATCTGACTGAGGTAATGTCGTGTTATGGGTGTGAAAATGTCGTTAATCAACCCACAAGGGTCACTAAACAATCTGCCACATTGCTTGATGTCTGTTTTACAAGTTTTCATCCGGAAAACATAGTGTCTGGTGTGTTTTCATCGGGAGTGAGTGACCACTTACCATTTTTTGCTCTGTTCGCCTTGAAAAAACAAGTATCAAAAGCTAATTACACGCGTCGGATAATAAGCTCCGCTAGCCTTACGAACTTCTGTTCTTTAATGAGTGAAACTAGTTGGGATGAATTGTACCGTGAATCTGATCCATCAAAAGCCTATGATATCTTTATTCAAAAAATCAGTGAGAACTATAATCATGCCTTTCCACGTGTTATCATTAAGAAGCACAGAAAAGCTAGGAAAGAGTGGATCACACCGTCATTATTCAAACGCATTAAAGAAAAAGACTTCATGTTCGCTCGTTTCCTGAAAACAAAGAATCAGGCAGATTTAGTCGCATTTAAAAAGTATAGGAATAAATTAAGCTTGGACCTAAAAAAGGCAAAAAATGCATATTATCAAAACAAGATTTCCCCGCTAATTAACAACGCTAAACGGCTTTGGGGTGCTGTTAACAAAATTATAGGAATTGAACGACCACGTATACCTACCGAACTACACATTAATGGAATAGCCATCTCTGGCACGACGCTTGCAAATCAGTTTAATAAGAATTTTTTGACATCAGGTGCTTTTCTTGGGACCGAGATAGCATCATCTTCGAAATGTGCTATTTCCTACATTCCTGCAGCCTACAAAGATTCCATGTTTTTAACACCTACCTCAGATGAAGAGATAGTATCTACCGTCTTCGCACTGAAAGACACGTGCACGCCCGGTTACGATGAAATCAGCGTTTCGCCGATTAAAGCTGCTATCTGCGATAGTTCTGGCCCACTAACTTCTATCTGCAACAGAATGTTGGAGACTGGCATTTTCCCTGACAAAATGAAGGTTGCGCGTGTTACTGTCATTTATAAAGGTGGCAGTAAAAATGACCTCAATAATTATCGACCAATATCGGTACTGCCGCGTTTTTCAAAAATCGCAGAGCGTATTATTTATAAACGATTATATGATTTTATCCAAGTTAAAAATATTATCTCGAAACACCAATACGGCTTTCAATCTGGAAAATCGGTGGAATCTGCTCTACTGCAGGTAAAAGAAAAGATACTTGGCAATTTCGAACAGCGATATTTTACAGTGGGAATCTTTCTTGATTTTCGGAAGGCGTTTGATTCGATCAAACACCAAATCTTGTTTCAAAAGCTAACGATATATGGTATCCGTGGACTGGCCCTTACATTATTAGAGAGCTACCTCGAAGGTAGAATGCAATATACACAGCTTCACGAATTCAAGTCAGACTTGGGTAATATAAACTTTGGGGTCCCACAGGGATCTATTTTGGGTCCTTTGCTCTTTTTTTATATATTAATGATATTGCTAACATTCCTTTTACTCCCGCCATTGCTATGTACGCCGATGATACTTGGTAACGTTTTCTTTTCTGGTCCAGATCTAAACTCATTAGAGCAGCGTGCTAATATCTGGCTAAACGAACTTCATACCTGGCTTAATGTGAACAAAATAAACTTAAATGTAAAGAAAACACAGTATGTAATATTTCGTCCAAAAAACAAACCACTTCCTCATAACGTAAAACTGAGTATCAACAACAATATAATAACGCCCGTAAACTCTTGCCGATTCTTGGGAGTCGTTTTTAGGTTTGACCTCAGTTGGAATGAGCACATAAATCACGTTCGTGCTAAGTTATCTAGATCTCTTGGTATGTTATACAGGCTAAAATATTTATTGCCGTTGCGCGTTAGAAAACAATTATACTTCGCCTTTATTCATTCCCACCTAACATATTCTCACCTAGTCTGGGGTACGTGCAACAAGACGGATGCTGAACGTGTTTCCTCTCTACAAAAAAGGAGCCTAAAAATGATCTCTTCCCACCCTCCCCCATCAACTGACTCTCTGTATAAAACTCTGAACGCACCACAATTCTCAGTTATATCAGCTTTCTTTGGCAACAATGATTTTCCGCGAATTCAAACATGATCGTACCATGTTCTCAAACAAATATCTAAACAGACAAGTTGCATATGACCTTCGCACTATTTCATTGACGGGATCAAGGCCAAGAACTAATTACGGTACTAAAACAATAGATTATCAGATTATTTCGTTGTTGAATGCAGACCCATCCTTAATCGAATTGGCCAATCAGAATTCAAGTATGTCTCGTTTTAAAAAACAAGTAAAACTACTTTTCCTGCCTCCTTGAAACATGACAATTATTTTGCTATGAATGCAAACATTATGTAATTTTGTACATTTGTATAACTTTGTATAATTGTTAAACCCGAACAATGTAAACTTTGTATAATTTTTGTCCTAACGTGTTTTTTACTGTTCATTTTTGTTTATATAAGTTGTACAATGAGCATTGTACTTATTTTTCTCTGGTTTCGCTCCTGGCTGTCCGACATGTAAGTCCGGGGTGAAGGCCTCGTCAGGAGACATACGAGTCTCCTTTTGCCTTGCCTCGTGGACATATTTCATGTAATGTAACTATTTCCGAAATAAACTGAAACTGAAACCTAGGCACTCGAACGTAAACATGACGTCGCGGATTTCCAAGAACTTCCTGCGTGTTTTGAATACTTCGAATTCATGAAATTTCATGAAACTCACTACGTTAGGTCTCTGCCCCCTGCAACACATCTTGATTCATATTTAGAGGAAAAGAATTTTTTGCTAAGGTGCCTCGATACACGCTACTATGACAGGGTGGTGACAACCATTGGCCACTGCAACGTCGTTCTGAATCACCGCGAGCGGTTGCGCTTCTTTCGTGCCCTTTTTCGTTCGAGACGCAGTCCAAAATGTACCCATCGCCTCGGGAAATGCTGTGGCTCGCCTTAAGGGATCGTAACAATGGTTGCGGCATGGCCGAGCGCGTAGCGCACCATGCTTCTGGGCGAGGGGTCTCACGTTCAATGCCCACTCGGTCCAAAGGTTTTAAAGACGGTAGTCTTTCTTGGGATACTTCAACGCAGAAATTTTGGTCTGTCTGTGTGTGTGTCTGTCCTGCTGCGAAAGGTGAACCCCTTCCTCAACGAACACCCAGCTTGAAATGGTAGCTACCTTCATACTTCTGAAAACAGTCGACCAAAAAGCAAATGTTACGCATATCTGAGGCGCAACATCAATACGTAAGTATTGGAGAGTGTGTTCCTTTAGTAGAAAATACATAGATGCGTAATTCTAAAGACCCTAGTGCTTGTTAGGATGCGCAAAACCGGACGTTTCCTACGCAGTTCTGCGTACTACGCAAGCTTCTTGAGTTTCCCGATATCATGGCCAGATGGCGCCCATATCTCACGCTCGTGCCGAACGGGTATCACAAGGCAGGGGAACGGCCGCGCGCCACTCCTGCCGGTCCCTTTCTCTCCTCGCGTCTCTTCGTTTTCCCTCTCGCTTGCGCGACTCGTCGGGGAAATAGAAACACGCGAACCGGGACTCATGTAGTGGAGGCCGCATTTTCGATGGAGGCGAAAATGCCAGAGGCCCGTGTACTGTGCGTTGTCAGAGCACGTTAAAGAACCCCAGGTGGTCTAAATTTCCGGAGCCTCCACTACGGCCTTTCTCTCCTCTCTATCTCTTTCACTCCCTTTCCCCCACCCCCACGGACGCTTAGCCGTGCTCCCAACATGGGCTGCAGAAATTAGCGTCCTTTCCTAACCGAACCACAATCATCATCATCATCTCATGTAGTACGGCCGGTAGAACACTGTCGTCTTTCGACGACATTTGCAGCGAAGCACGAAGATACGCGGCCAATTTTTTTTCTTTCTTTACATCAACCTCGAATTTTCGCTCGCGGACAACGATGATTTTGCGCTCACAACCAACAACGCTGACGCCAGAATTTCGGCGACACGAGATCTTTAACGCTGTCGCGTTAAAAAGAAGGTCGGCCTCATCTGCACTACAGTCTAATCTAAAACACGTATGTTTACACCAAACACTTCGGCCGAACACTTTCCCGTGTTAAGCTGGTATTCCTATGTCGTCCATTGGTTGTGCTTCTGATAACGGATTCTCATAAAACGTGGATACAATGAACCAGAGAGAGAGAGAGAGAGAAGAAAGGGAAGGGAAAGGCAGAAAGGTTAGCCAAACACGCGTCCGGTTTGCTACCCTGCACTGAGGGAAGAGTATACAAAGGGGTAGAGGAGAGAAAAAGAAAAACGCCACCCCATCCGAGAGTGCACATTGTCACAAAACTATTTCGCTGTTGTCAGCAGAATTTAGATCCTGGCCTTGAGGCATGACATCGGGCACCAGTTGAGGAATGCGTGCGAGGTTTACGAAGACGCGCGCAACCGTAAGGCGCACGTCGAGTAGCCCCACGTCGAACAGCAGTAGCAGCAAACCTCCAGCGTGCGTTATTTCTTCAAGGCATTTTTATCTAAAAGTTTCGATTTAAAGGAGTACTGGCACAAATGTTTTGCATCCTCGTACTATTGCTTTAAATGAAAGCAAGAGCATGTAGAACCCCAAAAAGGGCATCATGGTGCCTCGCAAGGCAATGAATATATTTTTAATACAGCTTTCTTAAAAGCCCACTTTCGGTTTCGATTTCGAGGGGGCGGTTTCCTAGTGACGTATCAACATAGTCGGATGACGTCTGAGTCACGTAGGGACAGCAATTCGTGATAGCGTCGCTGCAACTCTGTCGTCTGTGGTCAATTACACGTGGGGCACGCAAACAGCGACAATTTCACGGTCGTCCAGTGATTCTCACAGCGATTTCTACTATTTTAGTAGGCTTTACTCATACTTCATCGTGGTGTCCATTGCGCTGGGGCTGGCTTGCAGTGCTGGGCGACGAAAATTTTAAAACCAAACTAAAATATCTTGTACGTGTTTCTTGGCTTCCTTGTTTGGAGGGCGTTAACAATACATGGCTAGGAAACGAAAAATGCACTTTTTGAGCCGCCGCAAAATCGTGTCAGTACTCCTTTAAGTGGTAGGTCGGAATGACAGCCTAAGGGGGCATGCGAACGTTCCGATGAGACGATGGCATACGAAAAATGATGGGCTGTTGTATTTAGCGGAGAAATTGACGCTTCTGTTCATTTCGATGGGCCCATTATGCGAGTAATACTGGTGTCACACGGGCGCTTCGAAGGCCATCGAACCAATGGTCCATCGACTCAAAGTTCCAGTTTGAGCTGCTACACGGGCGGTTTCAATGGCCGTCGAGTCGATAGTCTATCGAGTCAACGGAGCACCCTACAACTCCTTCGAGACTTCAAAGGCCATTGAACGACGGAAGTGGAAGCGGCCCAAACTCCGAGACTTGGCGCACCGGCAGCTCCCGCGCGCGGTAGTTTCTGAGGCCATGGCCCTATTGATGTCATTGTATCAATAAGTAGAATCTTACACCTGTGAAAAATATTCGAAACGTGCCGAGAGGCCGAAGCTCTCACTTTATTGGAATAGTCCTGGAACGAATACTGCCGTCACTGGTATGAAAAACATACGCCATGCAGCTGGTGGGAAACAAAACCCCTCTATTTTATAAAAGTTGCGCCATTCATTGTCCTTTTCACCACCGCGCTCTCCCCGGAGTTTGCTCTTCGCTCCCCCATTGGCATGATTCGTGTCACGTGAAAGAAGACGAACACTCCTTTGTATTGTTTTCGCTATTTTTTCTTTCCACCGCGCTGCGGTCGCCATTTTCGGACCAGCGCGACGACAGTGCAGTGCTCGTGAACGGATTGATTGAGTACATGTGTTATTTGGTTACAATGTTAGGAGCAACGTGTTAAGGAGGACAACTGTATTCTACGGCAGTGCTGCTGCGGACTCGCTTGTCGCAAGTGACAAGTTACGGAAAAGTCTTTTTAAGTGTTTTTTAGGGGCGAAGCTCCTTAGGGTGTGGGTCGTTCCCTCTTCCGTATGTATGTAGCCACCTCTAGTTTAGTTTATGAATGGCTCAATAGATGGCGTTGTGTGTCCAGGCTGCTACCTCTAGTTTATGAACTGCAGCATAAACTTGACTCCCCGAGTGTGAGGTACATTTAAAACTCGATTTAACGAACTAATCTGGCCCCCAAATCAGTTAATAACGAAAATCACTAGGATTGTAGTCCCCTCTCCTCCGACCGAGGACGAGGCCGAGAAGGCACATCGTCAGAAACTCAAGCAACGGTACGAAGAGATTCACGACGCTTTGGAGAGGGGATCTTTCGTCTCGTTGGAAGTTTCTCGCCAGCTTCGACGTTTTCGAGGTTTTCGACGTTTCTCGCCACCTTCGATGATTTCCCCTCAGGAGCTTTGCCCACTCATCATCATTCACCCCGTGGATATGCTGTGATTTTTTGTTGCATTAAGACAAACGCCACCTACAAAGAAGAAATGTATAAATCGACAGGATCGGGCGTACTGGCTTTAAGGAGGTTACAAAAAGCGCGAGGCTTTGTAAAGTGAGTCCCACATTTGATTACCCCAATGTACGTTCCGTGACCCTATGTTGTGAGTGGTTCTTTAGTACGCTTCAGCTGATGCAGCTTCATAGCTAGTGAGGCGCCGAAGGTGCCTGCGGCTGGCCTGGCGATGCGGTGCATGGTTTTAACGCGCTGAAGTGGACTTTTCTTAGAATGGGCTCGCTGTTTTGTCGCTCTGTTCTGCGTCGACAGTGCTCGCATCTTCCGCAGGCCTGTGACTTCAGAGCAACTTTATTAAGGCCATGTGTTCAGGTCGACCAGAAGTTAGCACCGAATGCAGTCGTTTAGCGTCATCATAGTCCCGGATGTATTGATTTAGTGTTTGTTTAACCTTGTTAACGTCTTGAAATGGTGTCGCTATTAGGGAGGTCGTAGCAGATATTTGTGGGTCACAGAGGTCATCTGGCGAGCGCCTAATGTGCACTTTGAACGCTCCAGCACTCGTGCATCATTCAAACAGCGCGAAGAACCGACCTATTTGAGAAACATTGTTCAGCCAAGACGTTGGAATATTTCACACTCCAGCCGGCGAGCGAAGGTATTCTGCATGTGCGTAACTGAATCTACGAATTAGCACGTTCACATAAATTCCCGTACTGGTAACCTGGAGCCTTCGTAATGACGCTCTAAGTCGCACTTGTTTACACCGCGTGCATGCGGCGTGCTTTACCAACACAAGTCCTGCACGAGCGGACCTTTTACATCTAAAATAATTGTGCTTTCTTATTTCTTTTTGCGCGATTTATATACAACATTATTAAGGCCATTTACTGACTGACTAAGCAAATTCCGGACCCAAGAACTGCTCCGCAGGGTTTCAACGAACTTTTCCGTGTATTTCCACTGATGGCGCGTCAGCCGTCGTCTGCTGTGGCACGCATAGGCGGCGACACCATCGAAGCAGCGCAGGGCGGGAGAGGGATGCGAATAATTAGGAGGAGGAGAGAAGTGGTTGGCGCTACTTTCCTTGGAGGGGCTTTAGGGAAACATAAAGCCCCTTGATGTTGGAAAGTACCGCCACTCTTTGAACCACGCCGCGACATTCTCGCCGGAGCGGTCAACCTCCTCGTTTTCTCCCACTCGTTTGCGGAGCCAGCGCTGAGTGGCTGCGGCGCGCAATCAGGTGACCCTGACGTCACGAAAGCGGCGCACAACTTGTTTTCGCGCGCTTCTAGTTTCCTTCTTCCGCCATGCGCCTGCCTGGCGGTGGTCGCCCTGCGGCTTCTAACGTGCGTTTCACAAGTGTTTCCGCCTTTCTGTAGCGGTGTGAACTTCGTTTGCTGTGGAAATCTCTTGCTTCCATTCGTTTCAATGCAGCAGTAAGCCAGAGAAAGGGCTAGCATGATTTTCGATCCTCCGAGGACAACTGAATGTTTTGCGCCGGAAGCAGTAGCCTGAAAAGGTCGGGGAAAAGGATGTCCCCCTTCTAAGCACACAGTTCCGTGCGAGTTGATTGTCACAGTTTTCCTTATGACGTTGGTGAAGTTCCATGGATATTTCAATGTACCTTGCATTACCAGACTCTTCTTTCAGTACCGTAGATAATGCGTATATGTTTTGTTGACTTCTTGCATTGGACAGTGTTCTCGTGCATGCGCTAGTTTTCAAATGATGTAATTCATAGTTAAGTGCCTGTAACTCCTGCTTCGAAGTTGTGCGCGTGTGTGCGCGCTTGTCCGTGCCTGTGTATACGTATGTGTGAGCTTGCGATAGCGTGTGTGAACGCGTCTGTATGTGTGCGCGTGTTCGCGCAGGTCATGTGTGCATGTATACGTGCGCGTGTTTGTGTGTGCGCGTTCGCGCGTGTAAAATGTATGTATGGACGTATGTATGTGCGTGCTTTTATTGTGTGTGTCTGCGTATGTATGTATATACGTATTTGCGCGTGGTGGTATCTATGCACGTGCGTATGTATGTATCCATGTGCGAGCGTGTGTATGTATGTGCTTGTCGCATGTGTGTTGATATATGCGTGTGTGTGTATGTGCTAGTCGCATGTGTGTGGACACATGCGTGTGCATGTATCTATGTGCGTGTGGTCGTACGTGCATGTGTCGTACATTGATTGATTTGTGGGGTTTTACGTCCCAAAACCAGCTCTGATTATGAGAGACGCCGTAGTGGAGGGCTCCAGAAATTTTGACCTACCTGGGGTTCTTTAACGTGCACTGACATCGCACAGCACACGGGCCCCAACATTTCGCCTCCATCGAAGTGCAGCCGCCGCGGCCGGGATTCGATTCCGCGACCCTCGGATCAGCAGCCGAGTACCATAGCCACTAGACCACCGTGGTGGGGCCTGTGTCGTACATGTCCGCGTGCGCGTATACTATGTGCGTGTATATGTGCTCGCGTGCGTATTTTTGCGTGTGTTCGCACGTGTACGTGTATTATGGGCGCGTGTCCGTGTTCGCCCGTGGGTATGTATTTGCGTTTGTGCACCATGTGCATGTGCGAGTACGTGTGCGCATGTGGTCGCATGTGCATGCGCGTGTGTGTATTTTTGAGTGTGTGTCTGCGTATGTGTGTACGTGCACCCGTGCGTTCGTATGCGCGCGTACTTGTAATCGTTCGTGAATGTTCATGTGCGCGTGTTCCCGCGCGTGTATGTATATGTATGTGCGTGTGCGCATGTGTTGGTATGTGCGTGCGTCCTGCGCTTGCATTTAACCACGACAAAGTATAGGCACGTGCGTTCTGTGTAGGCTTTTTCGAAAACACTGCATGTGTTTTGCACAGTGGCATTGATAGAAAGACATTCGGCCCACCTGTGCCGGGAAATTCACTTTAAATAAACTATTTGTTCTTCATTAGATATTTATTTATTCTATTCAATAACCACTTACATGCAACACATTCTCCTTTCTATTCTACGCTGCTTGCATTGTATGCGTCACCGTAAAGCGAGCCCAACGGACGACGGCGAGGCAAACCGCGCAGTCACTGGCAAGTACTCATTTTTTTTTGGTGCGCTCTCGCTTGTTTTAACCGAAGCGTCCCGAAATAAAAACATCTGTCATGAAGTTATGCTGGAAGCATACTATCCTCACGCCAGTTTCACAAGGGATAAATTCGCTTCAAATGGCCGAATAAACAAGCGCGCGCAATACATCTCAATGCGGTTGCAACGCGCCACTGGAGGGTTCAGCGTGCCGTGCGCACCGCTCCGGCGCGGGGAGGGAAGAAATCCGAGGAGCATTGAGGAGGAAAGCGCGCGTGTGGAGGCGACTGTCGTTACTTTCCAACATCAAGGGGCTTTAGGGAAACACAGAGCTGCGCCATCTGGTGCCTTTGAATCAAACTACTTTTGAGGCTCACGCAAGGGACTTAGGCTTAGCAGTGTCAAAATCCGCACGTTTTCTGAATAACGTCTGCAAAACGTCGCACATTGTTCCTTTTGGTACATGGGATTCCCAGAAAGCTGACTTTAAAGTTTGTTTCTTGCCGTCGGTTCGAATAGCAAGCAACTACCCTGTCGGAAAAAAACAGATGCCGGGCATGCTGGAAAACACTATAGTGGATTAATGTAGTGGGTGGTGCTGGGTGATGCCGGGTGTTGGGTGTGTTGGGCAAGATGGGTGGATGGTGGGTGTTGGGCATGTTGGGTGGTGGTGGGTGTAGGTGGGCAAGCTGGGTGGCTGGCCAGTGGTAGAGGCAGAGAGCCACGGGCTTCTTAGATGGACATAATTAGGAATTCTACTTTTGCTCATGCAGGTACATTAGCAAACTTACATTGATGGCTGAAATAAACCACATAAATTAAGCACAAGGAAGACATTGTGGCCCACACATTTTGTTCTAAATATGTTAAAAGGCCAAGCAGGCATTTCAGTGCCTTTCTTACAAAAAGCAGCGGATAATTTGGCTAATAAAATTAATTTATTTTGCCTAGAGACATTTTTTTTGAGTCACCCGGACTTTCTTTGCTGTGCTGCTTCAGTGAAAAAGCTCCGTAAGTACCACCTTATGGCGGCAATGCGGATATCCTTTGGCGGACCTTCACCGTGAAGTTCCACATATTTCTCCAGGCAACCTGCAAAATATTAAAAGCCACATCAAGCCAAAAAGGAACAGCACTTAAGAAGAACAACCACTGTACTGTCTGAAGTGATACTATCATTTTTTTTCATATTAGTAAACTGACATCCCAACTAAACAGCATGTGTGCTGCAATCAGTATGTGTAGCAATACCCAGGCTGAATGTGTGCGGCATGATTCACTTACTTTTAACCATATCCACCTTTTCTGGTGTTGCTGGAAGTTTTTCAATGCCTGTAGAAAGGCTGCGGCACGCCTGGCCTGTCAAGCTGCGATTGGCAGCTTCAGCAGCGGGCCAGAAGTACCGTGCTTCAAGGGAACATTTTCCATCGGTGTTGTCCTTCATGCCCAATTTTGACCTGCACGAAAATATTTATGAAAGTATTAACTCTTTTTGAACAATACGGCCACACAGATACAATTAAAGGCGAGTAGACAAGAATTATAATGCAAACCTTCGCTGCCCATAGGTACGTGTAAAACAATCAGCAGCAAAGTAAAACACAGAAATGCACACACAAAAGTAAATTTCAGGATGATTTTTATGTGTGCAAACCAGCTTCTCTGCCATCTGCCATTTATATAACAAGAATCCATTACTCTGCTACATCAGCAGCACTGCCCCAAATTAAAGGACTGCTGTCATCATGTGGCCCCAGGAGACAAATGTTGGTATCAACCCTGATGCAAGAACTTCCATTGAAAAACACTACATTTTCGTTACATTTACTACTCCACAGGGATGATAGTGATATTAACTAAATTTTTCGCCTATGTAGACATGCGCAAAAAGAACTCCCAACCATTCACAAAAGATTACTTCTACATGTTTCATCAAACTAAAAGAAATGGAAATTAATGGTAGTTATCTCTCAATAACAGAAAAATCTGAGCTTTTCGCATGAAACTATAAGCTCGATAAGTTGTATGTAATGTCACCTGGCCATCAACTACTCTAAAAAGGCCCTCCAGCACTGCAAGGTCAGCTGCAGGCACTGCCACTACTGCCACTGGCACCTGGTGAACTACAGTACGTGTGTGTGGCTTGGGACAGGGTACATCATTGTTTGTTCCTTCATAGCATGTTTGAAGCCACTGACATTGCTGCTTACAGGACCCTACCTATTCAACACTTTGTAATCACAAGCACCGTAAGAGATCAGTCATCTCCATGAATCACAACAGTATTATCTGCAATAAAAACATTATAATATACAGAAATGTTCCTGACATTAAGCGAACCATGCTTTCATACAGTAACACTGAAGCTACCAAGAGTTATCAAGCCATCAAATACAGCTATCAATGAGCAACCAGGCAACATCGCACCCACACACAAATTTCACAACTGCACATCTGCACAGTGCACCTAGAAAAACATTTACTATGCTTTCTTTCACCAATTAGTCAACACACACATACTAAAACAAGAGACCTGCACAGGAAGAATAGAAAAATATGCTATAGGTTGGGAAGCTACTACAAAGATGACAATATCAAAGCTCATATTCCAACAGTGTTAAGTACACACACCGTATAGACGGCTACCAGACAGCCCAAATTTTTCCCCATTAGTGAATACTTTCAAAGATGACAATATCAAAGCTCATATTCCAACAGTGTTTAAGTACACACACCGTATAGACGGCTACCAGACAGCCCAAATTTTTCCCCATTAGTGAATACTTTCACATATGCCACATGGTATGAACTGTGAACAAGCAGGCACATGTATCAGTTAACAAAAGATACTTCACTTCATGTGTAGAACCACCAGAAATTTAAACAATATTAGGCACTTCACTCTGTTGACAGAATCAGAAATGTACTACGAGCTCCAATATAAGTGACACTTCTAAAGTAATTTAACAAACAGCTCACTCCAGGTAGTGCCTAATGCAGGCTACAAACAAAAAAAATGTTAGAAAAAGAGGGCCCAGTTACATCCGCACCTAATTTAAATTGTGAGATGTCTTTGTCAACATTCCATGGCTGTAAAACCTGTCTTCACCGATAAACACATTAACGAATGCGGATAATTACATACTTTAGCCCAATTTTCCCTTTACACACTTCTCACTGACATGTGCAGATTTTTGTGCATTCATCAAATGCTAGCAGCACCCTAAATGGTGTGATATTAGTGCTGCAAACAACTGCGATCCAAACTCATTATGCAAGTATAATTTTGTTAGCTACCAATGAAAAAGGGCGAAACAGAGGAAGTTCGAACACATGAGAGTAGTAATAGAAATTAATTGGAACAGCTGACATATGTGAACCTGCAAACAGCAATAACATATGACTGAAGTATTTTTTTTCGAAGGGCGTTTTTTATAGCTAGCCAGCCCAAGAGCTATGTATTGTTAAGTGAAGATAGCATTCACTACCCCATACCGCTGTAATTCTTCACATTTGTCAAAGATTGGAATGAAATATAATGAATATATGTCAATGAAAGTTTCTCTGAAGTAAATTTGTCCTGTATTAAAGTTGTTTGCTTCATGAAAGGATGACGAATGGAATTATAACAACAGTAAGCCTGAGATAGTCGGATGAATTCATAATGAAATAAGGCAAGGCAAGCAAGCATGGATGCATGAGAGCTAGACAACACAAACACTAAAGAAAAGGACAGCACAAAAATTATCTGCAGATGCCTCACATTTAAAAATGCCAGCACTTTGAAAAAACTGCACTCTACACCTGGCCCTTCCTTAAGTGATCCGAATGCTTCCAAATAGTTTCTGAATGCACCCACTGACTTATCATCCAGAAGCTGTTTGCAAACACTTGACTCCTTCCAGACAGGCCGAGATGCATATTGCAGTTTTTCAAAGTTCTGGAAAGTAGAATGGAAAGGCATGTTCGGTTAAGTGTTGTGCCATCTTCTTTTATATTTTTTTTCGTCAGCATTTGTGTTGTCTACTTCCCATGGTCAGTGTTCGCCTGCCTTACTTAGTCATGAATTCATACAGACTAGCTCAGCTTTTTGTTGCTATAATTCCATTCGTCTTGCCTTCGTGAAGCAAAGAAATTCTGGGAAGATTTATTTCAGAGAAACTTTCATTGACAGATATTCAATATCTTTCATTTCTATCAGTGACAATTGTGAAGATTTGCAGAGGTAGGCTGTAGTGAACGCTATCTTCGCAAAGCGATGCATGGCTCCCGAGCAGGCCAGCTATAAAAACTGCCTTAAAAAAGCTTCGTCATGCTGTTGCTGTTTACAGATTCACATATCATATCAGCTGTTACAATTTATTCCTATTGCTACTGTCATGTGTTCGAAGTTCCTCAGTTTTGTCCTTTTTAATAGCAGCTTAACACATTTTTACACCTGCATAATGAGTTTGGATCGCAGTTGTTTGCAGCCCTAAAATGGCAGTAAATGCACAAACGCTTGCATACATCACCGATAACCACAGCAATAGGCACGTTTCGCGAGTCATGTAGTTACACGCATAAAAAGCAAGACGATCATGTTCGTGGCGACAATTTTATCCCTATCGGAAAACCCAGTGGCACTGTCCCAGTGGCACCTGATTATTGGACCAGTGTGCAGCGTCACGACGCTGCGCACTGGCAAACTGGCACACTGCGCGCTGGACGCTGGCAAGCGGATACAGCGGCATTCGTTACTGCCCGATAACTGCCATTCCGCACGTTTGTAACAGCTGTGATCATGCGAATATCGTTTATGTAGGTATAGCACACGTACTAATGAAATAAAAAAATTAAAAAAAAAAACTGAAAAGAAAAGAGATAAAGTGCAGGATTCGAACCTACTACACACGGACGCTTCAGACTTTGACGCGGGCGCTCTACCACGACGCCACGCTGAAATATGTCAATATTGCATTTTTTTTCTCTGGTAAAGATAATACTATATGTTGTACGTATTGTCATTTTACTTTTGCAAATGCAGATTCCAATACCTAACTGCGTGGAACAAGCAAACCGAAGGTAGCTTATCACATCGGTGTGCTCTCGTCGGGATATTAACACCCTTCTGGTACGTTTCGCAGCAAAAGAAAGAAAAAAAGAGACAGCCTACCTCAACGGTACATTTCGAACATTCGCACTGTTCCGCCAATAAATGGTTCTACATACTTATACGGGGGAACTGTCCCCCTTCTGTATTGCGCGCTAAATATTTCACATATCCAGTAAGTAAAACGTATATGAAAAGTTCCTCGCTCCTGTTTGCGTTCCGCGTAATACAGCCGTGCCGACGATTAGGCTTAGTCTAGTACTTCGTCCGCGATGGTCAATAACGCCTTGTACAATGAACGAAGAGAATAAATTGCGAGGACCTATTAAACGTTTGAGCGTATTCGCGCTCATGACGCATTATAATGCGGTCATATTCCGCCACTTAGCTATACAGATGAAAAGTTTGATCCATGAAGAGTCGGCGCGTTCTTAATAAACTTTGCTCTACGGCGGCTAAGTGCTCCCGGGAGCATTCCGCAATTGTATCAAAAGGCGAGCGCATCGTTTGCCTACTGGTCACCGTGACACATATAACTGCGATCGCACATTCTAGGTGTCTGCGTGGGATTGTTAGCGGTAAGCGATGGTGACGGCAGTTTGTGCCGAAGTCGCGAAGCTAAGGAGGTTTTTCGCGTAAAAGCTAGCGATTACGGCGGTAGAACCGGCAAGAATTTAATCGACTTATAGCATCGGACGCTTTGTTGCCTTCTCTGCTAGTACACAGCCACGATTATTGTGGCTGGAACTGTACGAAGTGTTCACGAAGAAGATGGAGTTCACCTATCTGAACTCCCGATCTGATACGACTGAGCGATTTATGTATTGATCGGATGAGCTCTCATAGAGTTCTTTCTGGACGAAAATGAACTAAAGTTGCGGCATTTCTTCACAATGCATCAGCGCCCTTCATAATTGTTAATCTGCCATCGAACTTCTGCCCGCAAACAATACTGCATAGGCCGTATGATAATTCCCCTATATCTAATCCCAAGCTGTTCACGAGTTCAAGCGTGAAGCGCTGTTGGCAGTCCAGTGCGCTGGTCCAGCGTACAGTGCGCCGCACTGCACGCTGACAGCATGCAGTGTTTTGCGCTGCAAACTGTCGGCGCTGTCGCTACTCGCTGGGACAGTGTGCAGCGCCATTCCCAGCGCGCTCTGCCCCGTTTCAGCGTTTCCAAGTGCGCACCAGTGACCATACAGCGCTGCCCAGTGCTAATACAGTGTCGGCCAGTGCCTCACAGCGCTTTACAGCGACTTTACAGTGAAAAACAGCGCCTACAGCGCCAGCCAGTGCCAAAATTACACTGGGAGACACTGTTTTTTCCGATAGGGATGCTCCCTTTCATGGAATGTTCGCGCACGATAGCGCAGGCGGACCAGCACTTCGCAATTGTTGCGACTAAGCTCTGCACAGACATCGTGCACACGCCAATTTAACGCCACTGGCACCGCACTCTGCACCACGCTACTCGATTTCCTTTGCTGTAAGAGTAATGCTGCACGCACAACGTCGTCAGCGCGAACCGGGAAAATCTGCACGCACGACGCGGCCGCGCCGAGCCTCTAGTGCCAGCACATTTCCTGTTATAGCTCTTTTAAGCGTGTCCGTGGTTCGCCCGTGTCACTGGAGAGCCCGTTGCCATACGTTGCCGCTTCGCGGTATGCCTTCGGCGCTCTCACTATTTTGCTCGTGTCACTACTGCCAGAGCCAGGAGCGTCAGCGACGGGCGCTAGCGCGCCCGCCGCTGACACCACCGCAATTCTGTTTAAAAAAAAGAAAAACATTACGGCTCCTTCGGAGCAGTAGTGTTAGTGTTAATGAAACAGTTATTGAAAAAAAAAACTCAAAGAAAAAGCGAAAAGTTTCACGACAGCGGCGATTCGAACCCACGTTTACCCAAACTGCAAGAGTACCGCGACGCGCTAAACCACCACGCCTCCAAACGTTTTTTTTTCTTTTTTTTTCTTTATTGAGCACGCCTCGGCGTGGTGCGTTGCGGCGGGGGTAAAATCTCGAGGGGACCGGTGTGCCCGTCATCACAGTCAAGTCGCATGGTCGCAGGCACCCAGTGAATGGGAACTGCCTGCAGCGTTTTGATTTGGATCCTCGCCCCGGTATCCGGAATGCAAACATTACCGAACTAAAACGGCTCCCTACCATCACGTCCTCCATGGCAAAAGCTTCACGTCATGCGTGCAGCTTTTTCCGGTTCGCGCTCACGACGTCGTGCATACAGCATTACTCTTGCTGTAAAGAGCGCACACAACAATGACAAGTCACAAAGCGCAGCATTCACAGCCACCTACCTTAGTTAAGAAACATGCTGATTCCAGTTTGTGTCGTCCGACGGCCTTGAGGCGCTGTGCCGAGCCGCGTCGTTCGTCGGTAGGTCGAGAAGCGATGTGCCGACCCGCGATGTGTGCGAACGAGAAGGCATTTCCTAGGAACACACATCACGGAACGTAGAAAGCATTCCGGCACTGCTTCTCACTGATCGCGTACACACTGAAAGACGATGTCGCGACGACTCACGTCCCTCGGCGAATGGACGTCAACAAAGGATCTCCGAACTGTCGACGCTGCCGGCTGCTGCTTTCTCAGTCTATCGCACACTGCACCTCACACTGGCTCAAGAAGGTCCACTGGAGCTAATGAGCACAACGCTAAACATACACCGAGATGCAGCGCAACCAGAAATCGTCCATACGAAAACAAATATCACCCCCACGTTGAACACGACATGCACAGGGCGACGCCATGTTTGGAAGAAAAAAAAGAACAGCAATAGCGCGATGGTGGCGACACCACGGGTTGCGGTTTCGGTTTCAAAATTTCAGACCAGTTGTGATGTTTTCAGTGTAAGGAAATACAGAAACAAATGCTCTGAGGCTAAAAACTGCAAACACAATGTAGTATTTATTTTATATCCCATCCTGCAATTGGAATTTGCCGTAAGCTCTGCAGATTCCGTAACTTATGCGAGCTTGCATTTCGCGACGTTTTCCTCAACCTCGGTCCAACGTGTTCCGCATGTTGCATGTGTAACGCCAGATTGCATGCGCAACAGTACAAAGTTGCCCTGTAGCGCATATTCTGTGCATTATTAGCTGCAGCCAAAATGATGTTATTTAGCAATCAATACGGTTGAGGCGTGCGTGTGGTGGTAGTACAGATATTGATTGCTACAAGCAAAAAACAAAAAGAAAAACGAAGAAGAGGACAACGTAGTAGGCATAATATGGTACACAGCACAGGAAAAAAAGAAAACGAAAAACGAGAAGAGACTTGCTGTGTTTTGTTGTATCTGCCCTCGTTTTTGTATTTTTTTTCCTGCGCTGTGCACCATACCGATTACCTGTATCACCAACTCGCCCAACCTGCCACTTTATCGATAATGTAGCATTGGACGAAAGCACTAATAACACTGCCATTAATCGCAGTTAGATATTTTCATAAAAGAACAAGAAAAAGAGTGCTAACAAGAAACTGCGATAAGCATATACGCAATGATTCATGACACGTTTGTTATCGCTGCTTTCAATGTGACGCTTATCACAGCCACCCCAACTCGAGCTCTCCATTAAGTCTTAATTTGCAAAATACGGTTCTCTTCAGCATAGCATATTGCCTTCAATGATCTTTCACAGTATACCCACAACATCGCCCACTGCTTTCTAGCGCAACACTAATGGTGGGCAAAAGTTTCCAGGATTGTACACCATATGTGCCACCATCGTTTATACCACCCTCGTCGCCTGCCCGCTGCTTCCCAGCATTTCCACGATGGTGGAAGCAGCCTCCCAGTTCTTCCCAACATTGCCCGTCATGCTTTCCACTTTACCCACCATCCGTACACCATGCCGCCCACCATTTCCCTGGATCGTACACCATAACCCCCATCTTTTCCAGCTTGCCCAACATTATTTCCACCATAACCACCATATTTTCCAGCACCCATCATGGTGATTTTTCCGATAGGGTAGTGCAAATTAGAATTGAAGCGGGTGCTCTGGTTGCCGCCAAGTTGTTGCGAAATCAATCGGCGACTCAACGGCCGTTCAAAACTGCCGTGTAGCAGCGCCAGGATGTATTTTGAGTCGATAGAGTTGTGGGCTTTTCGAAGGTCATCGACTCGAAGGCCTTCCAGTGTGCCCGTGTGACACAGGTATAACGGACGCAGTGCATCCACACTGGACGCACTGCATCCATTATCATGCCGACCTCCTTCAGCACATGGCTACAGAAAAACACGCGAGGAACTCTCAGCCTCTTTCTACTGCACGCTTGACCACCATGGGTTTCACCAAGTCGTCGCCTCCAAAGATGACACCAGAACTGGAGCTCAAGCTTGCTTGTTACTCAGCGTGCCATGCCACTATGAATTCCGTGGATCATCTCGGTGAGCTGATACAGTCGTACGCAGCGTGCGACGTAAAGCTTCACCGAACAAAATGCGGAGCACTGATAACAAAAGTTATTGCCCCCTGGCTCTGACCCACACGAGGACTGCGCTTTTCGGTTTTTAATTTTGTAACCGAGGTCCTTCGCGGGACTACATGTCATTTGCAGCAGTCTCTCTTTTTCGGCGTATTCTTCTTCGGTTGCCAGCCTGGAAGTCAAGACGCTCACTTGTTAAGAATGAAAGGAAAACCCAACCATGAATGGCTAAAGCAAGTTCATTGCCCGTGCAGACCGTGAAAACGTCTAGGAGCGGACGAGTATTAATTCAGCTGTGACATGAATTAACATGAAGACGCGAACATGTAGCTATTCTCATGTATTTTAGTGCATTTCGCAAAAAAAAACTATACCCCATTTGTACTGTAAGAGTTCAGCTCTACACAGGGTAACATTCGTATTGTGCGCCCATTTTGATCAGGGCTCCGCTGCGGCCTGTTTCTCATGGGTGCGTCTTACGCTGAAAGCGCAGCGGCAGCTACCTCTGACACGAGCCCAGAAATCCTCGCTTTGAACGCCGCAATCAAAGCGCCTGACCAAACGTGGAGTCTCCGCGAGCACCAACTGTTTACGCGCGCTTTGCATACGTCGAGACGACGGGCATCGCACAAAAGCAATGCGTTTGATGCAAACACGCGCCTAATCTTACAAAAAGACACGCCAAACACTCGTAAAGAGTAGGCATGCAACACACGAAGCACGTGGTGAAGTATCAAAACGGAGTACTCACTTTCTGAGGCTGACCCGGTCATTTTCGTTGAACTGTGCCAGCAGAAGGTCCAGCCTTTCGCGCAAGGCGCGCTGTTACGTATTAGGCGGCTGGACGAGAGCCGGTCCAGGAAATAGACGACTCGAGCAGAGCCAGGAAGACAAATCCCAGTTGATTCTGCTTGCGACGCGTTTTTCGGATGTAGGCAGGAAAGAAAACACATAACAGCGAGTGGGGCAATATTATCAGAAAGCCCCAACGTAGACGGAGGGAGATCACTGCGAATGTTACAGCTCGGCCAAAGCTACCCATACCGGAAGGCGTTCAAGAGGCTGACTCTTCATGAACGGCTGGAGTTGGGAACAGGTAGCCAACACGTGGGCCGGTTTGTCCAAGCACAGCACTGACACGTTTCGCATGGTCACATTGTCCTTGTGCATGACGTGGGCGAAGACGCCGAGGTGCATGGTGGCACGGGCTGTTGAGGTATATAGCTACCACAGAAGGAAACGGAGATGGCATTGCGCGTGTTCTGGCTGGAACACGCCCGCGAAGATTGGCATTAAAGGCCAGGAGGAGGCGATGTTCAGAGCGGTCACCGTTCCCTGGGTGTCGATTCGCTGCTGGGCACGGGAGTTGGCCGCAGACTCCTGGAGCTGTTGATCTCGCCATCCCTTACGACAGGATCTGAAATGGCTCAATGGACGAGCGGTACAAACGCAGTAACTACGTCCGAAGCAACCTGGCGCCCGTGTTTAGGAAAGCCCGACTGTTGAATTCATTGGGAGCAGATAACGTGAATGCCGAACACGATAATGAAGAAAAAAGTACTTGCGTCTAGTTGCATGCGCACAAATGAAACAAACAACGAACATGCAGGTGCGGCTAAGGCAGTCAGCATTGGCATGGTGTTTGCCTTTCTTGTGCCGCACTGAGAAGTCAAATTGCTGAAGTGCTAGACTCCAACGCATCAAGCGGCCGTTTTTGTTTGACATTTGATTTAACGACACCAAAGGTGAGTGACCAGTTTCAAAAACAAATGAAGAGCCTTTCAGATAGCATGAGAGCTTTTCGAGAGCCCACACCAAGCAAGCGCATTCTTTGTTTCTGTTGTGCTGCAGGCTTGTTTCGACTCGCGTAGGCAACAGGATGCTTCTCGCCCTTTTCGTTTACTTAGAACAACGCCCATTCCGCGGTCACTGGCGTCGCACTGAACTAAAAAGGGGAGGGAGTAACCTGGTGCTGCGAGGACCGGTTCACTGACAAGAATCTTTTTGATCGCAGCAAAAGCATCCTTACGCGCCTTATTAGTTGGCTCAGTTTTGCGCAGAAGGTCTGTGAAAGGACTAGCTATATTTGCGCAAATTGGAAAGGTAGCTTCTGTAGTAGTCGGCTAAACCCCAAAACAACTTCTATTTTGGAAGGACGTCGCTTCCCTTGGCCAACAACATGCTCCAAGTAGTGGACTTCCGAGCTTTCAAGACGACATTTTCCGAGTTTTAGAGTGAAGCCTGCCTTGCGTATTCGAAGGAATACCTGCAGCAGATGTTCCAAATGCTGTTGCCAGGTGCTCGAGAAATCAGCTGTAGCGTCAAGGTACGGAACAGCGAATGACTCGGCTCCTTTGAGCACTTCATGCATTAACCTTGATTAGTAGGGTTTTGTGGCGCAAGGGCCATAGGTGGCCAAAGAGCGCCATCATGCATTAACCTTGAAAATACGAAAGGTGCCTTCTTGAGGCCGAAAGTGAGGTGCCTGTCGGAGTCACGAAAGTGGCGAGCTTACTGGCGTTTTCTGTTAGTAACAATTGCCAGAAACCGCGTACCAAATCTAGCGTAGAAACGTACTTTGCCGCGGACACTTTCTCGATCAAGGCCTCAACGTTTGGAATGAGAAACATCTTTGTTTTTGTTATTGCATTCAATTTTCTATAATCAATGCAGGGTCGCGGTTCCTTGCTAGGACTTTCTACGATAAACATAGGTGACACATACTCGCTTTCCCCCGGCACGATTAGACCCAGTGTCAGCATGTTTTGAACGGAATCGTTCAAAAGTTTCTCGTGACGGGGTGAAAATCTGTGCATCCTGGTTCGTAAAGGTTCGTTGGATGCATGTATTGGTTGGTTGGATGTGTGTATCGTAAAGGTTGGTTGGATGTATGTGTGACATAAATGCTGATAGATCGAGTGAAAATGTGATCGCAATGGGAAGCCTCCACTTTTTTTTTCCGGTTGGTCGGAACTGGTTCAACAGTTATTCTGCCTAGAATGCTCCACCGAGGGCAACCGTTAAACCATCAAGTGGTAACCGCAGGGGACGAACAATTGAACCGCTGCTGTTAGTCTTGCAGTTACTCCAAAATTGCTTCAAAATCTGTGGAAGCCCACTTAGTCCCCGAAAGGACGAACAGCATACCCCATTTTCGTCCATTTTGGCTTAGAGTGTACACGGGCCTCAACATTTAGCCTCCATCGAAATGCAGCCGCTGCAGCCGGGATTCGATCCCGCAACCCTCGGATGAGCAGCCGAGTACCATAGCCACTAGACCACCGTGGCGGGGCACGGTTTTGTATTGGCAATCAGCACTTTCCTTCATGTATAGAACACACCGCTTGACACAATGCGTTGTCGGGCTAGTTGGTGTGAATCCATAGTGCCTACTTAGCGCAAAAAAACAGTACACAGGAAGGAAGGATAGGACAAAGCGCTTTGTCCTCTCATTCCTTCCTGTGTACTGTTTTTTTTTTTGCGCTAAATAAGCACTATGGACACCGCTTGACGTCACCACTTACTGCACGCACAGCCCAATTTTGCAATCAAGTCGGGCAGGAGAACTAAACTTGAACGGTCGTCGATGTTTCGATATCCAGCTTGGTTCCATTTCAACCATTCGGCGTCGTGCCTAAAGAGTACGCCCATGTCGTAGTAGGAGGCGGCACACCAGGTGAATACATCCGCTGTCGTTGCGATATATCCGTGTTCGTGCCGTCATCAGGCGTCACAGCTTCACAATTGGGTGTGCAAAGGCGTACATAAACGAACGCTTGAGAAGGCAGTTGCCGCCCTGACGAAGACAGGTCCGCTTGTCGAAACGTTGGCTCCTGCGACATTCCCTGTTCTAAATCGTATTTTGCGATTTGTTCATCGATTGAGGCTTCACAATTTGTCACACAAAAAAGCAGCCGTGACTAAGTCCGCGACGTCGACGCGTAGACAACGCAAAGCGAGAGAAACGTCGCCTTCACACGATCATGCAGCGATTGTGCGAGGCTCGAAGCGCGCAAAACCTCGCCGTCTGTTCGTGTCACGTGACTGCCACGCCGGTGAAACGCGCCGGTGTGCAGTGTAGACAGCGGTCGCTCGGCTGCCGTCTCAGGTGTCCGGAGGCCGGTGTACCGTTACGGCGAGTTTGCCGGTAGTGTGCGCGCCCCTTAAGGGTTCGGTCGGAGGCGGGAAAGTCATCGCGAAATCTGGTAGGTTATGGCCGCCGCGGATGAGGGCCGCCAGCCGTAGAGGACGCGTCATCGTTCAAGCGGGCCGTGTACGTTGAAAAGCGTGATCCGCGGTGTGGGAGATGACAGAAACGCAAAATATACCCTCGAACACCGTAAGTGTAGCATACTGGTGAATCACGGCGTGCATTAAGCGGGGCCGCGGAATGTGGAGTGCGGCTGCAGAGCTCAGAAGAGCGTCGTGACGCCTGGTAGTAGTTCGACTGAGGACGTGGGGGCGTTTGGCAAGACTCCGCAGCAGGTCTAGGTGGCGTCAGTTGACATTGAGTGCAACTCGTGGGGACATCAGAGAAGCTCGTTTTGAACCACCCTTCTTCAGGCGTCTGGCGACCCTCGATGAGGCGTTCTCGTTCCCAGGATAATGGTTGCTCGGGCATGTGCCCATCGAACGTGCATTGGTAGGCATAGTCCGCGTCCTGAAGTCGCACGAGCTCCTTTCGAATAACTCGACGCACTACCGAGGAGATGTTATCGCAGGCGGTCACATGCATACTCGCAACTGTAGGGGCGTCCTCGAAGTGCCCAAATTTCGGGAGTATTCGTCGGGTTTTCAGAGCCCGAAATACGCGGCATAGTCTCCTGTAGTCATTAGGGGTGCTTAGATCGTCCTTTGCAATAAGAAAGTTGTAAACGTCTTCTGCTATGCCTTTTAGCAGATGCCCAACTGTCTTCGTCGAACATATTTGCGTTTACAATTCCGCAAAGTTGTAAAATCTCTTCGATGTACTACGTTGTACACGTTTATCCAGGTAGCTGGGCACGGCGCGATGGCGTGCAAGTTCTGAATTCCTCAACAAACGTTTCCCATCAGCATACGTTCATGGTCAGCATACGTTCATGATTGTCAAACCAAAGTAGAGCGGTACCGGCAAGAAAAAATACCACATTCATGAGTCTAGCGCATCTATTCCAATAGTGGTAACTGCTTACTTTTTCGTAGTGCCTTAGCCAGTCATCAACATCTTCATCTGGTCTGCCAGAAAATATCGGTGGCTCCGGCGTCTAGTACCTAGGTTGCGGCCTTGGTCCGAGACTTCGTTGCTCCACGTCGACAGCGATGGTCGACGCTTCGTCACGGCTCGTCGGATCCCCTGTTCCGTTGTCGGTCATGCTTGGTTCTGGTGGTAGCCCGGGAAGTCGCCTGCTTCTTCGAACTTCTGCGGAGGGTGGTCCAGGGTGTCGAGTACCCCGCACCTCCAAAAAGCTGTTACGGATGTGACGATGGATTTATTTGCAAAGCGAATGGTAAGAGCAGATGAGCAAAGACATGGGCGGTCGGAAGCTGCCGATCTCTCAAAGCTCGCGCGTTATCTTTGTCGTCCTTCACGCTCCTCCAGCGCTACGTTACAGTACGAGCGGTTGCAGGGCCGGTGCGGGAGCTCCGGGGTACTCGTGTTCGTTCTTGATGGTGTCGCTTTAAGAAGAGGCTTTACGCATTTACGCATGAACTACATTCGCGAAAGTATTACGCTGGGCCGATGCAGTCTGAGTGCGGAACACTACGTACAGGGAAGCGTGAAAAGTCCCTCACTGGCGGTCAAACGATCCGGAGTGCAGAAAACGGGAAGGACCAAGGACCCGACAAAAATGCACGGCCAACCTACTTTTCCGGCAAGGGCGCAAGCGTGACAGCCGGTCGATTTTAGGACAAATGAACACCACGAGTGTGAGGTCGAACGAAGAGCGTCGTGTTATCTTCACCATCATCTCCCCCGACAAATACCATAGCCGGTAGTAAAGAAAACTTGAGCGTACGTCGGGGAGGCCCCTGCCACTTATGCCAGTTGCACAGGCATGCGACACCATTCAGAAGCGAATTATGGTTGTCGGGGTAGGGCACTTCATCCGGGGAAATATTACAAATTTATGGCGCCTTCAAATTTGTGCTTGTGGCAATTGCAGCAGCTAGGTTTCCGCTGAAGAACAGGATGCCTGTACCAAGAGATTGTAGTACATTTGTGTGGCCAGAGCACAAGACACAAGACCGAGCTGAATATCGACCGCGGTGCAATAAGATAACCTCCTGAGCACACATGGTAGCGCAAAAAACCGAAACGAAAGACTTAGGAAGAAGTGGAGAAGAAACGACAGGTTGGGCGCTAAACTTCAACTGAATTTATTGAAACAGGCGAGCCAAGCATTACATGTGCGCATGCGTGCCGTGAAAGTCGAAATTAAAATGCAGAATTTAACAGTAGTGTTTCATTCTGATACAGACAAACCGATGTGTCACTAATACAACTCATTGGTCATTGGCGCAGTCTCTAAAACCCTTCTTCAGAAGGTCAAGGGCACGAACAAAAAAATGCCCAGCCCCGCCCAAGGAGGATGTAAGCCCGCAGTGGTGCCTTACGTCCACAATCTTTCCCACAACATGAAAAAAGTCGCGAATAGGTTCGGTGTGCCTGTTGTGTTCTCGGCGCCACGCAAGTTGGCTGGACTATGTCCGCGCATTGGGCGCGTTGACGAAAAAAAGTCTGGATGCGGGAAAAAGCATACCATATCCTACGTGGCTTGCGCGAAGGGCGTCGTGTATGAAATACCGATGTCGTGTGGGAAAACCTATGTGGGCCAAACAGGCAGATGTGTCAATGTCCGAGCACGGGAGCACGAATTATCTGTAATTAACAAAGGCGTGACGCATTTGCCTGCGCACTGCAAGATATGCGGATGTGAACCAAGATTGCGTGAGACAAAGATAATTGGCAGGAGTGGTGATACGTTGGCTAGGGAACTTCTGGAGGCATATCACGTAAAAAAGAGGCACGAGTTGTATTAGTGACACATCGGTTTGTCTGTATCAGAATGAAACACTACTGTTAAATTCTGCATTTTAATTTCGACTTTCCCGACACCCATGCGCACATGTAATTCTTGGCTCGCCTGTTTCAATAAATTCAGTTGAAGTTTAGCGCCCAACCTGTCGTTTCTTCTCCACTTCTTCCTAAGTCTTTCGTTTCGGTTTTTTGCGCTACCATGTGTGCTCAGAATGTCAACCAACTCGCCCAGCAACAAGTTCAAGATAACCTCCATATGCTCTGGTCTGTAAGCAGTCAGACTTAAGACACAAATCTGAACCTATAGCCGGAGAACCAAAAGTAAACGTTAGAAAGAACATTTATTTAACCTTTAACAGAAATGCCGGTTGTGCGCCCCCTCGTAATTTCGCAATCTATGAATCTGGGGATTCCTCTTGCTCCTCGGTGGGGATAGAGTCTCTTGCAATGTTGAACAGCGCGCGAACCTCGTCCGGTGTCTTGCCCCTAATCATGTTGGCAACCTTCATGCAGGCGACATCGTCAAGAACCTTGATGTCCAAGTAATTAGCAACCTGGGAAGAACAAAAAGAAAGGGACTCCTCAAAACAAATACCAGACACTGACAGCTCTGCTATTGCGCCGCACACAGGTGGTCTACAAGCAGCATAGAGGGCTAACTTTCGTTACGACGGGAATCTCCCATTTTCTGTTTACCTGCAGTGTAAAATTTTACCTGCAGTAAATATAATGCCCTTTCATATGAGGTTAACCTTACTACAATCTATACAGTAGTCGTCTTCTAAAAAAATCACAGCATATCCACGAGGTGAATGATAATGAGTGGGCGAAGCTCCGGAGGCTCATCGGTAAAAACCGTGAATCTTCCGTGAATCTTGCCCAGTACATCATCAAAGACGGGACAAACACTGTGTGTCGCCATTTAGCGCTCTTCTATCACACTTGAGCATGCAGCGAGCGCCTCCACGTCATCTATTGATCAATTCACGTACTAGCTAAGCAGCACCGCATCGCTCGGACGGACGGACAGACAGACAGACAGACACCCATACTACGCGTTCCCATACATCTGAATGAAGCGAGCACAGCAGCGCCATCACGCCATCTAGTGAGCACTTCATAAAACTAAAGGTGGCTACATACTATGTACGGAGGAGGGGACGACCCACGCCCTAAGGAGCTTCGCCCCTAAAACGCGTACCGCAAACAAATTCAATTGCAGGGAATTGTACAAAGAACATTATCTCCGGCTAGAATTTTTATAGCAAATCTTGAAATACACAAATTATTGGAGTATTACCTGGCACTGTCTGGATCAAGAATAACAGTCTTAAATCGGGTGCTTCTTCAGTGAGGAAACACATAATGCATAGTGAAATAGTCAAGTATATGGTAGGTTTTGAGCATATATTTTCCAATACAAACGTTAATTACAGGCGTAAGTGCGTATACAAGTATTAATGAACATCTGATAGGTACAGTTTGGAAAATAAACATTACTTAAAGAAGTACCGCCCGAGCGCTCCGTAGAGATGGTTAAACAGAGATGCTCAAACATACGGCCCCGGTGCTTAGGAGCGGGTTAATCCCCGACAGTGTCTTAAAGCCTTTCTAAATAAATGGTTACATGTTTGTGTTTGTTAATGAGGTTACTAGGACGTTTGGAATTGATTTACCACAATTTATTTCCCATGCCGCACGCTGTGCTTTGAGTGATATCTATCACGGAGGACCGTAATCAGTATTTTAGTATTTTATTGTGTTTAACTCACGCCAGAAGCGGGCGTTGGCCTCGGCGAACGCATTCCCGACGTCGCCACGTTAACGGTGCTCAGTGGGCAACGCCGCTTTCTCGGCTCACCATTGTCGCTTGCGTTCGATCTCTCGAGTTAGCTCGGCGCTGTGGTTAGCAGCGTCCGGCCGCCATTGGCGCTTCGTCCTGCTCCGCGATTTAGCGCGGCTTGGAAGGCTGCTGCATCGTCTGTACGCTGGTTGTGCTTGCCACCCAGGCCTGTTCTTTTGCCTGGACTTCAGCATCGACCCGGAGAACACGAATTCTCACTATTCTTCGTATGCCGTGTGCTGTTCGGGAGTTCGTACGACACGTCGCCTACCCATGTGGACGTTGTAAATTGTAACTGCTGCGCGCGGGCTCGGTGGCACGGCTGCGACGGCATCAACGACGTCGATGACGGCACGCGGGCGCGTTCGGCTCGAGTGCGGGGAAACAGGTCGGGTTGGCAGCAGCAGCTGTACGCGTCCCACTATGGCTTGCTTCATTGCGCCTCTCTACCTCGCTTCTGATATCCACAGGGCTCCTTAGAGTTGCGCGTCTGTTTTTCCAAACGCCGCCAGCTGAGAAGCAACCACGCATTGCGGAGAAGGTGACGTTCTGGCCAACTTTTCTGCTTCTCGGCGCCGCCGCTGCAGCGAACTGGATTATCGCCAGTCAAGCTATTGCGTACCTGGACTAGGTTTATGCACGCAGTAATAATTTATGGTTAACTGTTTTGCAGTGAAAAATGGCCTTACATCTTAGTTTTTTTTTTCGGTTTTCAATAACCGTTGGCAATTGTTTGGAAGCACGCTTCTGTAGCAACCGGCAGGACATCTCTTACCCCCCGCCACGGTGGTCTAGTGGCTATGGTACTCGGCTGCTGATCCGAGCGTCGCGGGATCGAATCCCGGCTGCGTCGGCTGCATTTCGATGGAGGCGAAATGTTGAGGCCCGTGTGCTGTGCGATGTCAGTGCACGTTAAAGAACCCCAGGTGGTCAAAATTTCCGGAGCCCTCCACTACGGCGTCTCTCATAATCAGAGCTGGTTTTGGGACGTTAAACTCCACGTAATAACAACAACAAAGGACATTTCTTACGTACAACTTGAACCGGTTTGTTACGGTGGGATTTCACTTGTATGACAAGCGATCGTTTCGAGATTTCCCATAACCGATTGATCGACCATGTGACCCACCGCGCGACGGCACGTCGCGTATCGCGTCGCAATCGCGCTGAAAATCGCATACATGCGGTTTCTGCTTAAAAGCTGCTCAGTGGGATACGAACCACTGAGGAAAATGAATGCTGCATTTGGCCGGTGTGCCTGGAATAACCAATGTGTGTACACGTAGTCAGGTCAGAAGTTGCGAGGAGTGAAGCACACACACACCTGATAACATTCGATCGTTCTGCATCTCGCGCTGTGTGTTGAAGAAATGAGAGCAACGCCTTTATGTCTCGTCGCTAAGCTGTCGCTGTGTTTTGTTTGCTGTTATGCGTGAAAGCCGCCTGCGAGCGTTGGAAAACGGCCCATGCTCGGTCGGTGATGCCGCCTGCAAAAACTGAGCGTGGCTTCGCCGCATAGCTTTGGTTGCTTGCTGGCCAAGATGGCGGACCTACGCGCAACTCTGCTACCTGCGGTAGTATATGCAGTAATTCCAGGGCACCTGGACTTCTGCTGCCATCTAGGCACCACATTTTTCGTGTACATGTAGTACACGAAGTTTGTGTACATCTAGTAGGCCAACTTTCGAGCGGAATGTCCTTCCCGCAACGCTTTCACTCGGGATGCCGCCGCCACGGGAGCTGCCGGAGAGACTGCCGAGAGCAACGACGCTTACACCGAATGCGGCTGTCTCGCGAAGATAATACAAAGAAGCGAAAGAAACAGCTGGGAACTGGCTGTAAGGGTCAGATCAACAAGTTAGACACGCGCCGAAACTTCAGAAACGAGCTGCGGTTAAATGAAACTGCCCGAACTTGGAACCAGAGCTCACTGGTGAATAGCCGGCGTCTTTCATGTAATCACACCCAAACCATGAATTTCAATACTGATGGCACAATTTGATAATTTTCTTGTAAATTGTTTGATAACGAAAAGTTTATATCAGTGCAGCACAAACTAGAGCCGCGCGTTTTTTTTTTCTGAAACGTGGCAGTCACCCCCGCACCATAATTTCCGCGCATCAACGCGTACATGACGTCACGGTTGTCAATGCCTTGTTTGTACGTCACCCACACTTGCCAGAGAATATTTTATGAAACATCGTACGTGAGGTCCCTGGTTGCGCAACACAATGCAGTTCATTTGTACAAACGAGTAATTATATATGCCCCGGAAATCTGACGTCACAGTTAGTCCATGTGGAAACTGAAAGCGGCGTCGCCACACTAAGCCGCAAAGGACGAAAACCGGAGTAACCGCTGCAGTTAGTCCTCGCGACCAGCGGTTAGTCTGGGGAAAGAGTAACTGAAAACGATGCGTGCCGTGCGCAAATCTCATGGTCGAAATGTTTCGTCCTTATTTTCAAAGGGACTAACTGAAGGATGACCGGTGGCATTTCGTCTCTCTACGCGTCGCTGTTAGTCCCTCTGGCATATGCTTCGGCATATGCAATTGTTTTTTCATCCACCGCCGGTGGCTAAGTGGTCGTGGCCTGCTGCAGCGAAGCACGAGGTCGTGGTTGCGATTGTCTGTCGAAACCGCTACATTCCATGTGGTGGTGGAGTTGCGGGGGCAGAGAGAGAACAACTTTAATAAAATAAAGGAACCCCAGTCCTGCCCCACGGAAATCGAACGTTTGTGCAATGTGTCCTCGAGCACATCAAGGGGGCCATGGTGGTTAGAATTAATACGGAGACCTCCGCTACATTCAGAAGAAGTGGACACTGCGAATTCGACACAGGACAATGGACAAAAAAAAACACACACACTGAAGCAAACAGTCGAACGGTCGAATCCGTGCTATCCAATATTTAGTACTATGAGCCAATTAGCGTCGAGCTATGAATTTCGTTGATATATGCTGCATCGTATATTGGTCGAGAGAGGAGGTGAATTTGTGCAACTAAGATGAAAACACAGATAAAGTCTGTCACGCTTATCAACTACTGAGGGCGCGTAAAACTTTCATGTACCAGTCAAGGGAAGCTGGTAAAGGTAGAAACAACTTTATTTTGGAGGGAGCAGGGGCAATTTGCAAAAAGCACAAACAAGAACGCGTCCGTAGGAGAGCGCTCACCCCTCCGGCAGAGGGGCGCAGACGGCGAACCCCTTTGTGTACCGAAACTCGCATCAAGTTAGTCACGGTAGGCAGTCGCGGTGCGTGCCTGCACGTGCAGCGCTGTAAAAGATGGTGCTTGTGTTTACTCTGTGTATTTCCGCGACCAAAAAGTAGTCCGTTGCTTGCGGGAGCGAAAAATAATAAATGCCTCGGTCGCAGCCTCACGTCATAATATAGTTCTGATCAGCTTAACAAAACACGCTCGTAATTGCAGGGGAAACAATCGAAACGCGCGAGTCTGTGTTTTGTGTAGCTCGTTTGTGTGTCGGAGCGATACACCTCTCCTTTTCTTGACGGACTACTTGCGTAGCCTTCCCAGCGTTGCAGTCAGTGGTGGTGACAGGACACTGTCAACATGCGGCAGAATTTTTGAGAAGTGTGCGCGCGCGGTCGTGGTGTGAATAGGGTGGCCGAAGGGTGACGTTACTAAGACGGTGTTTTCTGCAAGCACACGGACAAGCCGAACGAGCCCAACAGTGTTTTCAGCAGAGGTCAGCGTAGCGAGGAATCGACAGCCCGTTGATTTTTCTATGGATTATCGGCTCGCACGCCACGGATAAGACCACGTGTTAGCAAGTACTCTTACGGCTCATCGGACTTCCTATCTCTTCTAATCGCGCGTTAAGTATTGCTCATTCTCCTTGTATGTTTTGTTAATAGGGTTTTCTTGCGTGTTTTTTTTTTCTTTAACCCTCTGGCCCTTTCGATTTTCTTACCAAAGAGGCACACGCGGGAGACGTTTATTCTTTTCGTTGGAATCTTACCTTGATCTTAGCGGTGTGTGTGTGTGTGTAGATCGTGCAGATGTAAAACATGCAGGACGTTGTAGCGCTCGTAGTCTTTTCTTTTCCTCCCATTGTATGCTTTCTCATGCCCCTAGTCTGCAGTTCTGTGCGTACCTATTGAGGTCATGTGCTTGTTATGCTCGTAGTCTGTGTGTGCCTACTGCAGACGCAAGTTTATGAATATGAATCCGCAGCAGATACACGCAGGCTACTTTTTTTTACAATAGACCTTTTTCAAGCACCGCAGCGCCACCCGTGGGCGCGCAAGTGCTTCTGGGAAATGTGTGTACATCCAGCCGCCCAGCAGAGCTAAGCCCAGCCTTTCCAAGCGCGTCTTTCGCTCCGAAGTAAGTGAGTGACATGGGAGCGAGGCTAAACGCATTTTTTGCGTGTTTTGTTTTGTAAGCAGGCGCATAGCTGCACGGGACAATAAAAAAGGAGGGGAGCAAGGGGGTCATTCGCGGGGGTCGGACTGGTCGTACGGGGTGTGCGCTGGCATGTCTCGTCAATGTAGTTTCCCGGTGTCTCGGCAGTGTACGTGCGTTTGCGAGTGACCATGTGCTTTATCTCCACTCCGCGTGTGCGGAGAACACCGAGATGTGGACGCTGTATTCCTGTGTAGGTGTTTGTGTCGGCATTACAGTGTGGTCCTACGCAGGCAACTGCAAAATAGCGATGTGTTTGCGACGACGAAGTAGACCAACGGGAAGTGTGTGCTAAACGAACGAACTGTGCGCAGTGCGTGAACGAAGTCTGTTGCGGATATCTCTTTCTAGGTACTGTAATTCATTGTTTTCTAATTAAACAGGTGTGGTTTTCCATTTACCGCGTGGGTTTTTCCGGCTCATTTTGGTACCCCTTCGTGCTTGGTGCGTGTACTTTTCTTCTGTCCCGCTGGGCTCTGTTCCCGCTACTCGCTACTGTCGCTTGGTTCCCTTTTCAATAAAACTTCACTTTAGTAAAACTACATTTTGTTGACAGTGGTCCTTGATGTATGCTAGCTCCGCCGACGTGTCATGTCCAGCTGTGTCGGTCCAGCTGTGTCGGCGCACATGCGATCGCGTACACTTTCCTTCGATGGTCTGTAATCTTAACTGCTGCACGAAGAAGAGAAGATTTGCGAGCGCCTAGATGTTCACACGGACTGCCATGTGTGTGAACATGTGTGTGATCTCGTTTTTCTGAAATGCCACTTTGTAGTTGTCATCGTTTGGAAGCACATGGCAAATTAGGCCATCATCAGTAAAGCAACTCAAGTATTCATTTGTGATTGTATTACAAAAGACATTTTAATTATAAAACATGTCAATACAATAACAAACGTGTTGCCCACACCTTGCTGCAGAAGTAAGGCGGCAGACCATTTGTGTTTATTTAATAAATTATGTTCAAACCCTTCCTTTTTTGTTGTCATTTTCACCAATTGCTGCATGCAGCCAGAGGCCTAGGCCGATGGAGACGAAAAGCCATGTGATATTAAAGGATGAATTATTTCCCTCAGTGGAGGAACAATTCACCCCTGAAAACCAGGTTTTGCCAGTTTAAACTGTTCGACCAACAGGATGAACAGTTGCTCTGTGGGAAAGGGGGAGCATCTGCAGGGATGAACATTTAGTGTGGTGGGAGCATGTGTAATGAGGAAGTTTTAGTCCTATGGGATGAACATTTGGTCTGGTCGGAGCATGTGTGAAGAGGAACAGTTAGTCCTATAGGATGAACTCAGTATGGGGGGAGCATCTGCTTGGATGAACATTTAGTCCTTTGATGGAGCAAGTGTGAGGAGTAACCGTTAGTCTCCTGAGGAGTAACTGCTAAGGGATGAACAATTCGTCCCTTCGCAGTTAGTCCCCGAGGGACGAATCGTTGGTCCTTTAGGGAGTAATGGTTGTGGCAATGCATTTACCCCCCAAAAGGACGAACCACAGACCCCTTTTCGTCTTTTGCGGCTTAGAGTGCACATGTCCCTTCCTTTCACAGATTTCTCGCTTTCCGAGCACCTTGCCACTGGAAGAGCGGTGCTTCTGGCGTTCTCCACTTTCGTGGAAAACGCGTTTGCTCTTACGTGTCCTTTTAACAACACAATGTCCTCTGGAGCAGTCCTCATGTCGCTTGTTCTGCGTACCATTGCTTTCGTCGCAGTAGTCTGAAGTGCATCGAGAACAGCTGGTCGTCCGCAAACCGAGCAAATAATGTTGATCAGCGCTCTTTTATTCAGCTGGCTTAGCGGCTGCATGAGAAGCCCATGTGTGTAGTGTTATGCGGTGCCGTTGCGGTAGCAACAACGTGTATCGCGAGATGCGTGTCTGGGCGTATCAGAAATAGAGATGCGTCAGGGTACGCGCATCATAATTGGTATACTCGAAAAGCACGGTACACGCATCTTTCACGCCGCCTAGCAGTCGATGTACCCCTACTGAAACGTTCCGCTCAGTGTTCCAACAGCTCCAAATGTATCCATGCAACATATTCCATATATTTGTCGTAGATTAGCCATATATTTCCATAAGAATCTTACAGAAATATTGAACAGCCATACGGATCGCTTCAGTAGCGATGTGGACGTCAGTATCGCACGAGCTCTTCAAAACCGATGAATGTGTTTATGGTTGAAAGCAAACTTTCAGCTGAGCCAGATCAGTAATTCTGAAAAGTGCCGGCGCAGTGTGACAGCAGAGCGCCAATACACTTGAATAGACCAAGTACGATGTTTTGGACCAAGTCATGTAATGTAATCATGCAAAACCGCTGTAATGGACCAAGTACGATGGACCAAGTACGAAGTACACAAGGCGTTTTCTGAAAACAACTCTCGTGCAACAGGACGACTGAGTAGAGCTGCAAGGAGAAGAGAGGTTTTCACTTGTATGGGAATGGGCTTTGTGCGCCATCTCCGAGTTAGCGCCATTAAAAGGGGCCGTATGACATACGCCAAGTTCTCCGTGATTTCAACCGCCAGGAGTGCTCGCATTGAGGCATCAATCGACAAGTATCCATAGGCAGCAGAAGGAATCGCTTGCACAAGAGGAATACTTCGGAACTGTACACACAATGGAAGCGTGCGCTTCTTTTACAGTGGGGCAGTGAAATCAGGGACTACAAATTACTGCTCAATGGCGGACAAGGGACCAAAAGGGAAGGCTAGTCAATAAGCTTCAGATCATGTAGTAGATGAGCTGTGAAGAGAGAAGGAGCACAGCACGGCAAATGAAAATGAGTGAACGATTTACGGACGAATGGTCCGCTGAGGATGCAGCGAAATGTTGGAAAGTTGCGAAATATTTCAATGACATGGTGACACCGTTGCTTAGAGGAAAGAGCCACAAAATTAGTTTTTTTTGTGTGTGTGTTTCGAGTGGTTTCTGCTACCCTATAAGTGGAAAGTTCGGAAGTGACGAACACGAATTATACTGCGGGACGTCCCTGGGTGCGTATTATCAGCATTGGCGAACATTGAATTAAGAACGAGCGCCCTGCTGTGGCTAGGGTCGTGAAACCAACACCTTATGGTCCCCCCTCCCCCCTCTCGAGAAGAGATTTCCCCATTCAAGATCCATAAAAGGGAAGGAAGGCAAAAAGTGGACAAACTACACTCAAACGTACGCCCTGGGTTTATTGTTCGAACCCTAAACATCTGGAGAGCTCTGGCATACGGCAGACCGCACACACGAGTACTCATTGCATTAATTGTTATAGTTTACTCGACCGCTGAAATTGCCGCAAAACCCGTGGAAATACCAGTACACAAGCAGGCATACCCCTCGAGCATTTACGACTACAGATCGATCAAACGGGAAAAATTTCCCAAGGAGTAGGACGACACAATGAAACAAAGGCTTCAGGTTTGCTACCCTATGCCGGGTGCTTGGCAGAGGGAAAAGAATGACGAGAAAAGGAGCGGAGGAGAAACGTAGGATTGCGGCATCTGATAAGCGGCGTCTCCAGCAAACGCAAAACTGCCCACACTTTAGGTAGCAAGGCCCTTATGAATAAAAAGCGGTTGTCCGGACAGCCTTCAATTTCTTTAGCAAACGCGTCTCGGTTTAGCAAAACGCGTCTCGGCTAAGGTGTTACGGTTCTACAGTATAAACATATTTCAAGCTTGCGACAGTCTTCCAGGCCGAGCCACTGGCGTCTTGAATCTCGGAGGAAATACGAATGACTTGATATGAGATGCTCGTTCTATGTAACGGATAGCCGAGAAAATCTTCGTAACTAAAGCATAGTCCTGTAATGAAACTTAAAAAAAAAGCTACGGGTATTTATTAACTTTGCAGTAGTAAATGCTTGTCACAACATTGACGACATAAGTAGTAACTGCAGCTAGCAAGCGACAAGGTAGTAACATTACTTACTACCTTGTCATTTACTACGTGCAGTTACTGCCTATGGGCAAGCGTGGTTACCAAAGTTACCAAACTCGGTGCCATGGTAGTAACTTTACTACCATGGCAATATTATCGGGCTTATTATTATCCACCTTATATTTCCTGTTTTGGTTTCCTTATCAAATCGACTGTGTTGCAAACGTTAATATCAAACAAAAATGAGCGCCGTAATGAATTGTCCGGTCACACTGATTGGCACTGACTAATTACATTGCATTGGACGAATTAACGATCGCTAATTACTTCATGTGATTCGCCCTGTGAATACGCATGACATATAAATGTTTAGCTGACAGCTTAGATAGAAACATCTTCGAACCAGTAATGACAGCACATACTACCACACAAAAGATCGAAGTTTCTACGCGATAAATAAATAAATAAATAAATAAATAAATAAATAAATAAATAAATAAATAAATTAAAATATCAGTCCTAACAGCAACGTTAACGCTATATATACCCATACACAAGGACGCTCACGTTGGTCCAGTAAGCAGAAGTGGATTCGGATAAATAATCAATATTTTCGATCGATATCCGTCTATTTTTTTGTTTCTGTATACGCATGGGACGACGCTGCATGGGACTCTTATTCAAACAATCAAATCAATTACAGTTTGTCCAAAATTTGCGCACGCCTATCACAATTACAGCAGAATATACTACTGCCAGTAGAGGTAGTAGCATTTACTAACTTGTTACGTATGCACGTAATGACAGTTACTACTTACATTTACGACCTCTAGCATACATCTAAGCTAGTCAGTGACAAAAATATAGTAAGGTTGGCAACACGGTAGTAACCGTTCCCGTTACTAACTTTACTGCTTTTTTTTACGAGTAGTAAAGTTCAGGCTCTGCATCAGTGAGGGCGCTAACCGCCTGGCAAGATGGCCTTTCGCAAAAAGAATTACAGACCCGAATAATATCGAAGAGGGTGCCACGGTCGACGTTAAGGAACTCCTCATCCCAGGAAGAAATTGCACTCGTGGACTTCTGCAGGCGGTCATCCTGCAGTGGGACTGAATCATCCTTGTGGTGGTCTGCCCACTCGATAATCTTCTTGAGGGTTGCAGAGGTGACATTTGGCAATGGAATTATCTCCTCTTCGTCATCGTCGATTCCCAGGTCTGCGACACAACAAAACAGCAAGAAAATTGCAAGCAACAACGTTGTCGAACAGTGGCGAAGCCCGAACACAGAGCCCTATCTAACGGGGCTGTGCCAAACCTAACTGGACTGGTGTAATGCACTGCCGAGCAAGAGGCAAGTTCGTGTGGAGACGAGGAGTTTGGCTTGCAGAAAAACACGCAGACTTATTTAAACAGATGTAACGTTTTCGACGAACGAGCCAAGGGTGTGGGAGAGTGCAAAAGCGCCTACAGTCTTGGGCTTATTCTCAGTAACGAACAGCTATGGGGAAAACTGGCGGAATGCTGAAAGCGGACGCCAACAGATGAGATTATGTATTTCTGAAACGACGTTTCGGCCCCTACACGGAAGTTTTATTCGTAATGAATTTATTGTGAACAAAGCCCCCGTGTAGGAGCCGAAACGTTAGCTTTCAAACACGTGTTTTGTCGCTTTCGCCGGCGTCTGCTTTCCGTTTTCGGCAATGGTTATCCCCGACCAGAGGAAATTTCGTCAGACACTCGATTTCACGAGGAAGACGCGCTTTGAAATTTACAACTTGGGGACATTTGGCACCTATTATAGCTTTTGGTAGGGAATTGTAGGTTGGCGTACCTTTGACATTGTTGGTTAGCAGCCGAGGCATACAGATCAGGGGAAATGCTTGGCAGCTTACGAGTTCCACAATCACAATGCAGGTGGCTTATGAATGCTGTGACAGGCATGTACCGTTGTTACGTGTGCAAGCGGTGGTCCTTGCGTGTACACATAGGAGAAGAGAAGCAGTACTGTGGGATACGTAAGAGAACTGCTACTAGTCTTAACAAAAACGATGGTGCCAGATGAGTACCACAAAGGCACAGTAGACATATGCACTTTTCTCATCTTCTAAAGTGGATGTATCTTATGACGTTCAAGTGAACAATGTAAGGATCAAGAGAAAAAAAAAGTCACGTGCAATTATATGGCAGAGTAGACACGTTTTCTAAGCAGCAACTGCACCTCCTTCTAAGACCGTTTACACAGTGTGGCTGCCAATGTCCATGCCTGAAGTGAAAAGACCGAAAACATGGCCACATTGCTATTATATGGCGGGAAACAGCGCGGTTCACAATGGGGGTGGGGAGCCCGATCCTATTGAAGTTGCAAGCGCTGCGGATGGTGTCTGGACTATGGCGAAGGAAGCAGGTTGGATCGTTACGTGGTCGGGACCAAGCTCGCAGCGTTATTTCAAGCGTTGGCACTCGATCTTTATCGGGTGAAGTTCCGCCCCGCGAAAAAAAAAATGCAAAATCGGCTGCCACACTACAGGGGCAAGAACAGACGTCACACGAGGATAAGAACTGACCAGCGGTGTGAAGCGGCGGCTTTTGTTTTGATTGATTTGATTTGTGGGGTTTAACGTCCCAAAACCAGCTCTGATTATGAGAGACGCCGTAGTGGAGGTCTCCGGAAATTTCGGCCACCTGGAGTTCTTTAACGTGCACTGAGATCGCACAGCACACGGGCCTCAGCATTCCGCCTCCATCGAAATGCAGCCGCCGCGGCCGGGATGGCGGCTTTTGTGCACTGGTCACATTGCATTTTAGTAGCATTATCACTGATGTTCGTGTGAAAAGGCCCCGAAATATGCGCATTGGGCATGCAAACTTTGCATAAGAGTCGGCAGCGTTCGCGATGTGGCATGCAAGATAAGCGTGGTACGCCCTGAGCGACAGCGCTTGCCAGAAACAAAGTCAAAGGCGATCTCCGTGACGCAAACTGGAGCAAGTACACGTGTCAATATTTAGCAGGCCGGCGGCGCAGCACCACTATAAATTGGTGAATTAACACTGCCCAAAAAGTGCCGTCAAAGCATGAAGCTGGTGAGCGGAGAACACCAGCGCGCCTTTCAACACGAACAAGACCTTGGTAAACTTGAGATTAGTGGTGTGCCGTAGAAATAAGTATGTGACTGGGTTCCCCAAGGGCATTGGAAGACCACGTGACGCGCTGAATGGAGATGCATTCAAAGTGCTGAAGGAGTCCAAGTTCCAATAGTTACGCTGGTGCAATGTCGCGGTAACCGTCCGCTACTAGAGCTCGGAAGTGGCATGACAAGCTGCGGGGAAAACCCCGATCAGTGTTTGGGTTAGTTGGTTCATTCGTAAAAACGCAAGTGGGGGCTGCGCTGAAAAAAAAAAGTGTTGAAGTGATCTGCTGTGATCTAGAATTGCTTTCACTTTCTTAAATACAGTTAAAGGTTTGCGCCCGTCCTGTGTACTTGTCTTTCTTCGTCCGTGTGTTTTCGCGTAGCATTTTTTTATGTTCTCAAGAATGCCATCAGATGCACTAGCCAGTCTACCCGTGTGGGACCATAGATTCACCCACCAACGCTAGACTGATGCCGGCAAAGTGGAAGTTACAGTCTGTGATCGCTTCGGAATTCTTTAAGTAAGCACGGATATCGAGATACAGCAGAGGAAAATGGGTTGACCTACATGATACAGGAAAGGGTATTCCCAGACCGAGCACCCGGATACCGCCGAAAGTGTTAGGGAGGGGGAGGGGGGGCTAGTCTAAAGGATGTCGCCAAAAGTCAGACCGCAACTGGCCTCCCAGGAATGCTGCGTCTGCAAGGAACAAATTTTACAGCGTTCTTGGGAAAGTATTTTAGAGCTAAAGTGGACACGTGTTTCAAATAACTTCAAATAACAATTTCAAATAACAGCTAAACAATTGTTTAGCTGTTATTTGAAATTTTCTAAGCTGGAGCAGACGTCAGCGCGCGCCCGTCGAACCTGACTCAGCGAAAAATCACACCACCAAATACTCAAGCGCAAGTTCACAAGGCTGTGACTGGCTGCGCAATTAGAAAGAAATATCGCGAACGGTCAGAGCCCATGTCAGATAGCGGGTAGGGTGTAACCGATACGCGCACTTTCCACTCTGTTCACTGGGATCGTTCTGATCATTTTCTAGTGACGCGCAGTGCAGGCCGAGGCTATCGTGCATGTCGCTTCGCGAAGTGTGCCGACAGTGCTACAAGCTTAGCATGAGTGCAGGAACGTATATGTATATCAGCGTCTTCCAGAACACCAGTGGTAATAATGCGCGGCGACGAATTTTACCGTTGGCGACTTTTTATCGTCGAAGCACGACTGCACACGTAAGTTATCGTCATGCAATTTGATTTGCTTGACAGCTTAGCCAACAGCTCGACTGTCAACTGAATTCTGCTGCGTCCTTCATGATTGCAACCACGTGACTATGTTGTCCTGAAGCTTAAATAAGTGACTCTTTCCGCAGTTCACGTTCGGCCGGCTGCCAGGATGGTCGCTGTTGCCTACGGCAGTTGGGACAACAGAAAATGTGCCGTGTCAGTAGTTGGTCAAGCGACTTCCGTGAGTCAACACGACGCGAATTCCGCGTAGATACGTTTCGCCTTTGAGTACTGTGCGGCACTTGAAGGTCAAATAGGTTTAAATTATAGAATGCTTAGTTGAAAAACAAACGAGAACGCTACGCGCAAGCTGATGGAGGCACACGCGGCCGCAAATCGTCTACTAGGTTGCACCGTCGAAATCGTACAACGAGGAAGGCACCCGACGCAACGACCTCACAGAGAGGAACCAGAAGTAACAAACCACCATGCTCACGAGCAGAAGTAGCTAGTCTCGGTTTGCGCGAATACGGAAAAAAAAGCTGACGACGATGACATTAAGAAAGAGGGCCGAAAGCGTCGCACGTGGAATTCCCGCACATGCACTGAACTGCGAGTACGCTCACCCTCCAGGATTGCCCCTATGGTGAGGGACACCTTGGCAACTGCCGCAGAAACCGGGAAGACGTCACCGTCCGAGCTAAGTAGCTTGATTGTACGCATCTGAAAAAGAAGGAGGGAGAGGCTATCGTCAAACACGCTGGTCGAACGAGTAGCAGGTCCTAAAAACAGGGTTTCAGTGCTTTGCGGAGAACCACTTAGTTATAAGAACTGCATGCATGTGAACCATGAACAACGCTAAGGGCGTCGTCTCAGTTAACCGAGGAACACAGCCAGTGGCTCAAGAGCAATTGCTGTCCGATTATAATGACTGGCGCTTGCAATTGTCAGAAACGTAACTAAGACTGTGTTGCAGTATCGGCGAAAAGAACTAAGTCGCGAAGCTGCCGCCATTAACAGCGAGACAACGAAGCCTCAAGGGTGAATCATGACCACACAACAGGTCACGCATGCGTCCGCGGTGAATACATGCCGGCTGTAGCAAACAAAGGGCGCATAAAAAAAAGGAGACAGAACAGAGGTTAACGCAGAGCGAAGTACCGATGTACGATAGCAGCCTATACGCTATCGGGCACCAAAGCAACTGTTAGTGGCTGCTCTGTTGGCGAGCTCTATAACTGTTTGCAAACAATTCCGAAGGGAAAGGCGCAAGTGCCCGCATGCCCAGTTATTACAGCAAATAAAAAAGAGTAATGCATGAAGAAAGCACGCGCGAACAATGGAGCGAACGAAGGGCCGCCTTAGTTGCTTAGGCTTAACAAAACCAACGAATTAAACACACCGCACTCGGTAGCTTAACAGGGATAAGGCACTCTTGAAGGTCAAGCGATGTTACAGCCGAGAAATGCGACACTTACGTTGAAAAGTAGTGCTGCCTCGTAGGAGCCCGTGCAAAGCACCACGAGCACAACCTGGGCAATGCGAGTGATCAGCAATGGTCACAGCAGTTCATGAAACGCTTGCAGCACCCTCGCCCCCTACTGGTGTAAGAAATCACTTCCGCTTCGCAGTCCCTTAATCTTCGCGATGCCTGCGCGGTGGCGCCACAGCAAAAAAGAAAAACAAAGCAAGAAAGAAAGAACAAGGAGGGAGAAGGAACAAAAGAAAAAGATTCAAGGCAGTAGAAATTTTATAGTCGACGCTCTTTCCCAGTTGTTCTACAAAGGGGCGCGTGCCTCCTCCGGACTTGCCCAGCGGGGCATAGCATCCTCCGGTAAAGTTCGCTGCTCACCCTCCAACCAAGAAAATTTAACGCCAAAGCGCAGCTGAGAAGAAGATGGATGTAGAGCTTCTGAACATTACAAGGAAAAACAGCCAGAGGAATCCAAGGAAATAAAACGAATTCCTAAGAAAAAAGTTGGTTCGAAACGATCACCCTCATCGCGCCAGATATAGATTGTGCGAGTCACGCCCACACGTGCTGCGCACTGGCGATGCGCGCGGACATATGAGAGCGGCAGCGGACGCGCAAGAGCGGCTGCTACTGCACAAATTTTCGTAGAGCAACCGCGACGACACTGTTTAGAAACCGGAGGATTCCATCTCATCATTGTTATTATTGAGTCACATCGGGGAAGAACGAAAACCTGGTCCGCTGTTGCAAGACATCATCAGCAGCAGGGAACGTTCTCCGAATGACTCCTCCATGTGTCAATTCGTGCTGCGCGAGGGCGTCCTATACCACTGCAATATATCCAAACTGACGAGCCCGGCCTCCTTGCGACAAATATGCCAGTATTGTTGTTCCTACAAAAAACTTATGGTGCAGTGTCATCACCGAACTTCGTGATGAGCCCGCAGCTGGACACTTTGGCCTATCTCGCATGTACGAGCGCGTCCGGCGCCGCTTGTTGTGGCCGAGGCTCGCTCGTTCGGTACGTCGCTACGCCCCCTCCCGTGAATTATGACAAGGTCGCAAAACAGTATCACCGCTATCCGATGACCATCTTCAAGCAAATGACGCCGTAACAGTTCTGTCGCGTTGGAAACGAACGGATAGCAATAGCTACTGATTAGGCCACACGTTACGCGATCGCCCTAGCTCTGCCGACCAGTTATGGAACCGACGTTGCCGACCTTCTGTTACGGGACGTTATATTGATTCACGGCTCTCCGAGACAGTTTCTCACAGTGCTAGCCCGTCATTTCTATCTCAAATTATTGCCACGATCCTGAGTTCCTGTTGCACGCGGCACAAAGAGAGCACGGCTTACCATCCGCAGACCAACGGCCTCACGGAACTATTCAAACTGTTAGGGACATGCTTGCTATGTTGTGGGTCGCTGGACCATCGTGGATGACACCTTGCCCTCCCCTACGTAACTTTCGCGTACGCGCGGCTGAGCCTTCGCCTTTTTATTAATCGTACGGTAGTGAGCCGACTTTGTCGTTGGAATCACTTCTTTTTCCAACTGCCCCCTACACGAGCCACTGAAGAAAGCAAGAAAAATTCTGCACATCCCACGCACTCTGGGAATCGGTGTCTTGCGAAGCAGCCAAAGAGGAAATTGCGTATGACGAATTGCTTGGCATTCAGTCCAACTCTTACGAGTAGGATCAAGGTGTTTGTGCGAAGCGCATTCACCCACTCATGAGTATGCGCTTAAGATGGGCTAACCAGGAACGTCGACAGTACCCTGGAGAATGAATAATACCTCATGGTACGATGTAACGTTGGCAGTCACTTTAGTTCAAAGCACAGACATCTGTTTTGTCGAAGTAAAATGCGCTAAACGTGGCGTTGATGTGCTCTCATAAGTGTCGTTTGCAGAAGTATCCCTATGGGATCGAACAAAGTTACGTCGTCATCCTCAATATTAAATATACAACTCCCCTGCAAGGCGCTGCGACACCTCTGTCAAAAATTGTTTCTTTTTTCTTTCGCTCTCGCTTTCTTCCTCTCGGTTTCTATCATTATTTATCAGTCTCTCTTTCCTTTATTCTATTGCCATCATTTTCTCTTTCTCTCGGCCAGAGCAGGTTGTGTTACAGTTGTAGGTACAGCGCAATCACATGCTTCTCATAAATGCGCGTTGTGCAAGCGTGGCTGTATGGCCTAATGGTATGACACCCGCCTTCGGACCCTGGGTACCGGGTCTCGAAACCCGCCTCAACTAAAAAAATTGTAGCAAATCCCTCTTTCAGGAATTAGCACTGCGGGCTGAGGCTTCATTTTTTCATGCCTCACAATAACAAATGTCAGGAATTGGTATAACCCGAAAGTCGGATGGGTTTTCATATTGTCACGTGGTAGTGACGCACGCAGCACTTAAGGCGAAGCACGCAGGACTCAAGCGATGTCAGGCGAACTTGTGCCCAGCAAAACAAAGCCAATGACAATGCACAGCAATAGCGTCGTGGACGGTCGACGGAAAGACTGAGAAGCGGCGTAATGCGTCGGCTTTTATACACGCGTCACAACGCGTTCTCGCATTATCTCTGGAGTTCCAGAAGTCACTGAAATGTGCGGTCAAGCATGCAAAGTTTCAAAAATAATCTACACGGTTCCAGAAGTGGCATGCAAGACAAACGCGGCCTGCGTTGCGCGTAACAGAAAGGGACAACAGCGCTCCCTGCAAACAATCAAAACGACCGCGCTTGTCACTGGTAAGTGATAACGGCTTTCCACTTAAAACAAAACAACCGCACGTGTAACTACCCCCCTCTGAAAAAGCATCGTCCCGAGCGGAAGACAGAACATGAAAGTGAGAGTACATGCAATGAATTACGTTAACAATGCGTCACAGTTCATCAGCGCGAGTAATAAGGTTTAAGTCGCACAACATGTACAACGACGATATGAACAGATACTTTATAAAAGCAGGAGCTTATCCACCTGGTGCAGAAAGCAATAGAAAAGATGGTGTAGTTATAAGCGAGGTCAGTGAAACTATTTTCCTGAGGCCAACAGATCCTATCGAAGTAGTAGAAGTAATAAGAAAACTAAAACGAAATGTAGCCGCGGGTATAGACGAAATTACTGCGAATGTAATAATACATGTCGCGCATGAAATTAGCGAAGTGCTAGCTTATCTACTGAATTTAACATTATCTGATGGAATTTTCCCAGAAGAATTGAAAATAGCCCGAGCTACACCAATACACAAAGGGGGAGATAAGGGACAATTTAGTAATTACAGACCAATATCTATTTTAACTGTGTTTTCAAAAATTTACGAACATGTCATTTACGACAGATTAGTTACCTTTTTTAATACACACAAGGTAATTACAAAGAGTCAGTATGGCTTCCAAAAGAATAAATCCACTGAACAAGCACTTTTATATATCAAAGATAAAATAATAAAAAATATTGAAGACAAAAACTATACGCTTGGTCTATTTTTAGATTTAAAGAAGGCTTTTGATTCTATAGATCACAAAATTTTGTTACGGAAATTGGAGAAGTACGGAATAAGGGGCGTCGCAAATCGGTTGCTTGAAAGCTATTTAAAAAACCGTCAACAATTCGTACGTATGCAGGATGTTTCGTCAAGCTATCTAACGCTTGAACAAGGCGTTCCGCAGGGCTCCAAGCTAGGTCCATTATTATTCATAATTTTCGTAAACGATATAGTTAATATACCTGATTCACCCGAGCTGATAATGTACGCTGATGACACCAATCTATTTTTTAAATCACAGGACTTGAATGAATTTGAACACAGCGTGAATCACTACCTTGTATCACTAGCTTGTTGGATGAACCAAAATAAATTGCAATTAAACGCTGAAAAAACGAAATATATTATATTCAGGTCACGCAATACATTCATAGATAAGGAAGTAACCATTACTTATGCAGGAAGGAAACTGCAGCAAGTAACAAACCAGAAATTTCTTGGAGTGACATTTAATGAAGAGTTAAGCTGGGACGTACAGATTAGCCAACTGTTTACAGACTTATCAAAAAGTATTGGTATTATGTACAGAGAGAGAGAGAGAGAGATGATGGGCGGAAGGCAGGGAGGTTAACCGGAAAAAAAAAATCCAGTTTGTTACCCTGCACTGGGGAAGGGGTGAAGGGAGACAGAAAGGGATGGAAGAAAAGAATAAAGGGAGAAAGAGAGAGGTCAAATCGCGCACACACACAAGCACGGCGTGTGTCAGAGGCGGTTAATGAGGCCCGTTGCGCGCAAAAACTTGAGCACAGCCTATTATGTACAGAATTTCTAAACTGGTTCCCCTATGGCTGAAACAACAACTCTACAATTGCCTTTTTTATTCTAAGCTGTGTTATGGAGCTCTGGTGTGGGGGACAACTACCAAAACTAACTACAAGAAACTTGTACTACTGCAAAAAAGAGTTCTCCGCCTTTACTGCAACCAACAAGGAAATTACGCAAACTTGAGGACAGCACCTTTATTTAAAAGACATCATATGCTTCGTGCTGATCAAGTCTTTTACATGAAAATATTACAAATCATATACAGGGAAAAATTGTATCAGCACAACGAAGAAACTAGACAACACAACTACCCGATACGCCAAACAAATTTTTGAATTGAATTGAATTGAACTTCAGGTCGAGATTACGCTGTCCACAACGAACACGAACAAATTATGGTAAACTAACTTTTACCTATCAAACAACTTGCATATTGTTAAACAAAATAGAACATAAGCTTAACTTTCATTGCACAGAAAAAACTTTTAAGGTACACGTCAAGGAAGTGTTAATGCAGGAAAAGATACGGTAAGATGGCTCGTAAAATATACTGATGTATGCAATGGTCGTAGGACGACGATGGAATTTTGTACTGATATTTAATGTATTACCCAACAATGTTATGTACCACATGTCTCTAATGTATTAGTCTAATTCTTTCTTGAGTGATTGTTATTTGAGTATGTTATGTACAAGCTGTGTATAGTCAAAACTTCGTTTCAATGTAACATGAACTTTTTGTCAGTTAAATTTTTCTCTATTGCTTCTTTTGTGCATGATGGTCTGAATGACGCAAAAACTGTATTTTGTTTCTTTTTTTTGGTGCTGTACGAACTGTGTACAAGGGTGTTGGGACCTTTGTCAGGCTAAATGCCTTTAGCCCCAACATCCTTTTGTTTCTTGTACAAGAAAACAATAAAACAAATTTTTGAATTGAATTGAATTGAACTTCAGGTCGAGCGCACCGCCGCTGGGATGGTGTTAAGCCATCGGGCACGACCCCATAGTCCAGTTCACCACGACGTCGGACTACCTTGTAGGGTCCAAAGTAGCACCGCAAGAGCTTCTCACACAATCCCCGTCGCCGTATCGGCGTTCAGACCCAGACAAGGTCGCCGGGTTGGTATTCGGTGTGGCGTCGTCGAAGGTTGTAGTGGCGCCTGTCGACCGTCTACTGGCTCTTGATACGCAGGCAGGCTAGCTGTCGAGCTTCTTCGGCGCGATCCAGGTAGCTGGCGACGTCGAGGTCTTCTTCGTCGGTGCCGACCCGTAGCATGGCGTCAAGCGTCGTTGTTGGGCTCAGTCCGTAGACAAGCTTGTATGGAGCAAGCTGCGTCTTGTGTTCGACGTCGACGTACATGGCTAGCATGTCGGTGATGGTCTTATTTAGACGCTTGGTGAGGCCATTCGTCTGCGGGTGGGAGGCGGTGGTTCGTGTGACTGTACCTCAAGATCGCCTGAGTTAGGTCAGCCGTAAAGGCCGTACCTCTGTCGGTGATGAGGACCTCCGGGGCTCCGTGACGCAGGACGATGTTCTGAATGAAGAACTTGGCGACATCGGCGGCAGTGCCCTTGGGCAAGGCCCTTGTTTCGGCATAGCGGGTGAGGTGGTCAGTCGCTACGACGATCCATCTATTGCCGGAAGTCGACGTCGGGCACGGCCCCAGTAAGTGCATGCCGATTTGCTGGAACGGCCGTCGAGGTGGTTCGATGGGTTGCAGAAGTCCGGCTGGCCTAGTTGTCGGCGTCTAGCGTCGCTAACAGTCTCTGCACGTCTTTACGTAATGGGTGACGTCGGCAGTGAGGCGAGGCCAATAGTGCTTTACTTGTATTCTTGAGAGTGTGCAGGAAAGACCGAGGTGTCCGGCTGTCGGGTCATCGTGTAAAGCTTCCAGAACCTTTGGACGTAACGCTGAAGGCGCCACGAGGAGGTGGTCGGTGCGGAACTGGGAGCAGTTCTTCAGGAGAACGTTGTTCCGCAGGAAAAACGAAGCCGGACCTCGGCGGAATACTTTCGGCACGGCGGCGGTCTTGCCTTCCAGGTAGTCCATGATGCTCTTGAGCTGTAGGTCAGCTCGTTGGTGTTCCGCGAAGTCATTGGTACTTATGGGTCCCATGAAAGAGTCATCAGCCTGGTCACCCGGGCGTGACGGATCGACGGGGGCGCGAGACAAGCAGTCGGCGTCAGAGTGCTTTCGTCCGCTCTCGTAGACGACGGTGATGTCAAATTCTTGCAGTCGGAGACTCCATCGTGCGAGGCGTCCTGACGGATCTTTCAAGTTAGCTAGCCAACACAAGGCATGGTGGTCACTCACGACTTTGAAAGGCCGGCCGTACACGTAGGGGCGGAACAGGGGCGGAACTTTGATGTAGCCCAGGTGATGGCAAGGCATTCCTTTTCTGTGGTGGAATAATTAGCTTCTGCCTTCTAAAGTGACCGGCTAGCGTAACTGACGACCCTTTCAAGCCCGTCGGTCCTTTGCACAAACACGGCGCCGAGCCCTGTGCTGCTTGCGTCCGTGTGAATTTCGGTGTCGGCTTCTTCGTCGAAGTGTGCGAGTATCGGTGGCGTTTGCAAGCGTTGCTTTAGTTCTTGAAATGCCTCGACTTGCGGCGTTTCCCATTTGAGGTCGACGTCGGCCTTCGTGAGGTACGTCAGCGGCTCGGCGATCCCTTTACGAAGCGCCTGTAATAAGTGCAGAGGCCAAGAAATCGGCGTGCTGCCTTCTTGTCGGTGGGCGGAGGAAAGTCGGCGATCGCAGCTGTTTTCTGCGGATCAGGGCGTACTCCCGACTTGCTGATAACGTGGCCAAGGAACAATAGCTCCTCGTAGGCGAAGCGGCACTTTTCTGGCTTCAGGGTAAGTCCGGAGGCTTTGATTAGCCGAAGAACAGCTTCAAGGCGCCGGAATTGTTCGTCGATGCTGGCAACAAATACGACTACCTCGTCCAAGTAGACGAGGCAAGTCTGCCACTTCAAGCCCGCCGGTACTGGGTCCATAACCAGTTGGAACGTCGCAGGCGCCGAGCAAAGACCAAAGGGCATGACCTTAAACTCGAACAGGCCGTCTGGTGTTATGAAGGCAGTCTTCTCTCGGTCTCTCTCGTCTACTTCTATTTGCCAGTAGCCGGTTTTGAGGTCCATCGATGAAAAATACTTTTCGTTGTAGACTCTATCCAAAGCATCGTCTTCACTAACACCACGGGTGATGCCCACGTACTCGTAGACGGCTGAATGATGTCGTCACGCAGCATTGCGTCGACTTGTTGCTTGATGGCCTCGGGTTCCCGTGCCGAAACTCGGTAGGGGCTCTGACGGAGAGCACGGGCATATTGGTCGGTTATGATGCGATGTTTTCTGACGAAGCCTCGATGACGACGAGAAGCAGTCCTTGTATTGCTGGAGTAAGGTCTTGAGCTCCTTTTGTTGCTGCCTGGAAAGGCCTTGATTGACGTCGAAGGCGGGCGCGGACACTGCGGTCGTCGTTGCGGGTCCGTGAGAATCGGTGAGGGTGAAGGCATTGCTTGATTCCACAAATTCAGTTAGGTGCGCTACCGTCGTACCCCTATTCAGGTGCCTATATTCCTTGCTGAAGTTCGTCACCATTACCTTGGCTTCGCCGTTATGAGGCTTGGCTAGGCCTCTTGCGACGCATATCTGACGGTCTAGGAGCAATTGCTGGTCGCCTTCGATGACACCTCGTAAGCTGGTAGGCGCTTTGGTGCTGACGGAAATGACGCTCGACAGTGGCGGGACGGTTTACCTGCTCTTCCGTCATATTCAAGGCACGATAAGCGACGGTGCAGTCTGAAGGCGTCGCATTATCCGTGGACAGCGTGACTGACCTGGATCTTAGGTCGATGACTGCGCCGTGCTGGTCCAGGAAATCCTTTCCTAAAATGACATCTCGCGAGCATTGCTGCAGGACCACAAAACTCACCAAATACGTCTGGCTGTGAATCGTGACTCTTGCCATGCAGGTTGCAGTCGGTGTTATAAGGTGGCCACCTGCTGTTCGGATATCTGGTCCTTCCCAGGCACTCTTTACCTTCTTGAGCTTGGCGACGAAGGGACTGCTGATGACAGAGTAGTCGGCGCCGGTGTCGACTAGGGCGGTGACGCTGTGGCCGTTGATAATCACGTCGAGGTCGGTGGTTCGTCGTCTGGTGTTCGGGTTAGGTCGGGGCGTCAGATTACGGCTGCGTCGGCTTGGTCCGGCGCTGCTATGTCGCGTCGGCGGCGAGGCTTTCTCGTGAAGACTGGTCAGGCGGCGTGCTGCGACTACATCGGGAGGGTTCCTGCGTCGTGGTCGTCGTCATCGGCGGCGGTGGTGGTAGCTGAGGAGGATCTTCGGCATTGCGTCGTGCAGCAACCGCACCTCCATCGGTTGCTGCCTTTAGTTTCCCGGACAGGGGTTTGGAGATCGGCCCCGGGTGGGACCTGTGTACTGGCGGCGACCCGGGGAGACGTAGCGGCCAGGCGAAGGTGAACGGGATGGTCGCCGTCGTTGCCACTGCGATCCGGTGATGTAGTCGGCGATGTCGCGAGGTCGCTCACCTGGGCGCGGACGCGGCGCGTTCACGTCGAAGCCACGCAGTCCCATCGCACGGTACTGGCAGTAGCGGTAGGTGTGCCCGGCTTCACTACAGTGGTAGCACAGTGGTTGGTGGTTCGGTGTGCGCCAAACGTCAGTATTCCTCGGAGCGCGCTGTATTACTGGTGAGCGGGAGGGCGTCGGAGGTGGCGGCGGTGGCTGGCGACGAAACTGCGAAGGCACTGGTTCCTGGCGTGGGCGAGGAGCGGCGTAAGGTCGGCGTGCAATCGCCTCCGGTTGGGGCCGCGGTCGTTCGGGAACGCTCAGTCAGCGCTGTACTTCTTCGCGAGGAATGTCTTCGAGGGAGGCGACTTGGGGCTGCGACGACGGGAACATCCCGCGCAGTTCTTCGCGAACGACAGCCCTTACGGTCTCGCGTAGGTCGTCGTAACCGAGTCCTTGGACTTCTGCGATGTCTGGGAACATGCGGCGATTGTATTGCCGGGTGCGCATATCTCGGGGGTCTTCTCAATGGTGGTAGCCTCGGAGAGGAACTCTTGAACTGTCTTTGGCGGATTTCTGATTAGTCCGGCGAAGAGCTCCTGCTTCACACCTCGCATAAGCAGGCGAGCCGTCTTGTCCTCAGACATGTCGGCCTCGGCGTGGCGAAAAAGTCGCGTCATCTGCTCCGTAAAGATTGTTACGTTTTTATTGGGAATCTGCACCTTAGTCTCAAGCAGTGATGCAGATCTTTCCTTCCGCACGACGCTTGCAAATGTGGGCAGGAAAGCAGCGTGGAAGTCGTCCCAGGTTCGAAGCGTTGACTCACGGTTCTCGAAGTCCTTGCGGCGTCTTCCAAGTAGAAATACGCATGGTGCAGCATATCGTCGGGGTCCCACTTGTTAAGGTCTGCGAAGCGGTCGTAGATGTCCAGCCAGCTTTCCGGGTCCTCGTATGACGATCCGCGGAAGGTACGCGGCTCTTTAGGCTGGTACACGACCACGGTTGCCGGAGATCTTGCTTCCGTCATCGTGGATGCTTGTTTCGTTGTAGCCCTTGTCTTGCCCTTATCGGGGAGCAGCAGGTATTCTGGCGGGAGTCCTCGCTCTCTGCGGCTAGCTCGAAGGACCTGATTGGAGTCGTCCTCTTGGCGGCTTGGGCGTGGCTCACGGCTGGACGGGGGCGTACGGTACATGGACCTAGAAGCACCTCCACCAGATGTCACGTGGTAGTGACGCACAAAGCGCTCAAGACGAAGCACGCAGGACTCAAGCGATGTCAGGCGAACTGTTTATTGGGCGAACTTGTGCCCAGCAAAATAAAGCCATTGACAATGCACAGCAATAGCGTCGTGGACAGTCGTCGGTCGACGGAAAGACTGACAAGCGGCGTAATGCGTCGGCTTTTATGCATGCATCATAATGAGTTCTCGCATTATCTCTGGAGTTCCAGAAGTCACTGATATGTGCGCGTCAAGCATGCAAAGTTTCAAGAATGGTCTACATGGTTCCAGAAGTGGCATTCAAGATAAACGTGGCCTGCCTTGCGCGTAACAGAAAGTGATAACAGCGCTCCCCGTAAACAATCAAAACGAGCGCGCGTGTCATTGGGAAGTGATAACGGCTTTCCACTTAAAGCGAAAGAACCGCACGTGTAAATATGAGCCGTTGACTGTTTATTGTTGCATCGAGGTGAACCTGTCAATCGCCATCGTCCACCGCTATCGGTGTATTACTTAACGCTCAAAACTGCTGCGCTTAACGCAACAGTTTTCTTGTCGCTAACACGCGCCGGAAGTTGGCCGCGGTGCCGCGGGTATACGCCACCCTCTAGGAAAGGTGACTGGCGACCAGTGATGCCAACCTAAGTCACCGCTTTCACCCTGGATTGAGCCTTGCGAAATTTCTATATCATAACAAAAATCCCTAGATAATGCATTTAACTTCGTTAATTCGGCTAATTTACATATAAAATAGTCTGAACGCGATTCGGTATTTGGCTAATTTGTTAGCTTTGTTAGAAGAAGAAATAAACTCATTAACAGAATTGCCGCTCTTTCTTTCACATATTCTGTGGAACAATTGTACATGACACGTATACACATAGTGCCTTCTTCGGAGAGGTAGCCAAAAGAGGTCTGTTTTTTTTCCGTGGTGGCGGTTGATTTTTGGTAGACCACGTTTGCAATCAGTGCTGCATGATAGTGCATGACTGGCCCGGCAGAAATGCAGGTGTCCTGTTCTCCTGCTAGGTGATAGCTCTTTATTTTGATCAGCTTCCCATACAGGCGCCCTCGATCTCGTACTGGTTCATAGCAATCCTCTGTATTTTCATCAGGTTGCCATGTCGTCAAGCATTTTGGTGATACACTTTCCCGAATCTTATACTCGGTTCACCTTGCGTGAAGTGGTCCGGAAGTCGCTATTTGTCATGGAGTAGAATGGCAACATGTTGGTCAACTGTCCAAACACAGGCTTAGTTCATGCACAGGTTGGAATATACCAGCAATATCACCTTCTAACTTTCCAGCATTATACGGTGAAGGAACCCGGCGAGCGTGAAGTACACGCGTTTTTCCATGCAACACTAAGAAAAATGTCTCTTTCATTGATTGAGCAATTGTAGCTCATTGCGCTCAAGGTTTTACGCGTGCTCCTGCTGAACACTCACAGCGGGAAAGTTTAGTGTTTCGTCCAAAGGGCGGCAGACAATTATCTGGCGTTATTACTGCTGCCGCCCAGCCTCGGCCCCTCAGGACACCGATGCTTCTTCTCATTAAGAAATAGGAATCAGAAGAAATCATTATTATTTAGGCTTATGTACTAAATAATCGTCATTACGATATCATACGCAAAATGTTTAGGGCCTCGAGAAAACCCCTAGATTTCAAACAAAGACGCTGAATCCCCGAATGACACCAAATATCCTAGCTCTGGCGGGGAAACACCTATGGTTGTCATCACTGCCGGCGACGCGGCTTCGCGCGATCACATCAACGCGCACTTTGGAACTTGTCTGGAGGGTGCCGCCATCCAAGAGAGGCGAAGTGAACTGCACCTCCACATGGCCTCTCCGCGGTGGCTGACCGTTCCCGGCACTTTGCAAAGAGCGCCTCGAAGCGCACACGCGTAGACGCATGAACACACAGTGCTTAACCTCACCTTTCCTGGATGGCGGCACCGTTCCATGCTCGTTTCGAAGTGCGTCGCGCGCGCCCGCGTCAAGGGAAAGGAGAGAAAAGAGCTGCGTTCGTACCTCTTTGAACACGTGCGCCAATGGCGAAGTGATAGAGAATTGGCCCCCTTTCGTCGCGGAGAGGCCGGCTGTGAGTTCGATTTCCAGGGCATCCAAGGTCTTCTTAGGGGTGAAGCACCTCAGGACCTAGCTTTGTCGTCGGCTCTCGCTGTCAGGGTGGGCCCATCCTGGAGGCAGTGCACCCAGACAGTGCATATGTGGGGGTTGTCTGGACAGAAACCACTCTAACGAGTTTCTGCTAATACGCTTGTGCTGTACGAGTCTAACGCCGTCGTCATGGACAGGGTGAAGGAAGCCCATTAGCAGCGTTTCCTTTAAGAAATATCGCATGTTTTGCATCTTCCCATGTTTCATGTTAGTGAGCTGTCATGATTTTAGGGGCGAAGTGCCTTAAGGTTTGGGTCTGTCCGTCCGTTGTAGTAGCGCGTTACTTACTAGGAACGCGCTACTAGGAGGGCGAGTGTGGGAGGAGCGCGAGCTCTCTCACTTTTCCATCTGCTGTCTTGTGAGAGAGAGAGACAGAGAGACAGTGAGAGCGAAAGGTGCGCGTTGACTATGGAAACGCTCTTTCTTCGATGCACGCGCTACCAGCTCGCAAAGAAGGAGAACGCGCCCTCACCCGCGAGAGACAAGCTTGACGCAGGCAGCGTCTTCTAGCGAGTTTCTTGATTGAAAAATACCGACTGCTCGCGCTGGAGAACCGTTCACCGTCCACCCATATATATATATATATATATGTAGGCACTGGATCTTGACTTGCAATGAAGTGCCGGTGGGAGATTTCACTTGTGCATAGTTGAACCATAAGGATTCGTAGCGTGCGCGTTAACTAAATTAATCCGGAACTCGGCACGATCTACGATGAACATCCCGAGCTTCGCGCACTCATCATCATTCACTCCGTGGATATGCTGCGAATTTTTTTTAGGGGCGAAGCACCTTAGGGCCGACCTTGCGGCGTACACCCGGCCAACTGGCGTTGCCATCTTATTACAGTTGCGGCTGTTATGGGGCGCAGCGTATCGTAAGAGAGCGCGAACGCCGCGCCTTGACTATGGAAACGCTCTTGATGATTCGATTATTTGTGAGGTTTAACGTCCCAAAACCAGCTCTAATTATGAGAGACGACGTAGTGGAGGTCTCCGGAAGTTTGGGCCAAGACCCGGAAGTTTGGACCAAGAGATGCGGAGCATCTGTTGCTCGGGGGTATGTCACGCGTCCGGCGTCCGCACTCACACTACGCATGCGCGACTCTCCTCTCCCTTCCCTCTCTCCAAGAGCTACTGCAATAAAAAAAATTGGCAGATCCCACGAGCAGTGAGAATCAAGGAAATGCGAAGCATGCATCAGGAACGTAAAAAGCTTTTGCATTGTTGTCTCGCTATACCGAGTCTGGTACATATGAAGTTAATGAAACGGCCGCAAGAGCACCGTGACTGTGGCATGTAAACTATGCCGCTCACACACGCATGTCATGATTCTAACGTTATGACCTGTCATTTACGTTCGTCATGCAGTAGTGTTGAGCCATAGCAATTTTGGTACACATCAAATTAACGAAACGAGTGGCTGTAGATCATGCCGCTCATGACATGCATGTCACGATTTTCATGTTATAACCTGTCATTTATGATCGTCATGCAGTCATGTTGTGCCAAACCAATTTTCGTATACATACCATTAACGATCGATAGTCAAAAGAAGAGGCGTGCAAGACACGGACACAAAGAGAGCAGTGAACAACACGAACGCCGACTAACAACTGATGCACAGCACAGACGCGAAAAAGAAAGAAGACACAGCTTATCTGCGCATGCTCGGAATGGTAGCGCCACCTGCCAAACGGTTACACGTGCCGGTCTTCGCGATAGACAACTCCTAAGGCATTCTATCTCCTCTCTGTTTAAGCTAATCGACGGCTGACTCACGCAGCACTTCCACTAATACTGATTTGCCAGGCCTCAACCAATAAACGCGTATCTTCGTTCTTATGCCTGTACAGGATCTCGGTTTCGTCTAACTCGGGCATGCAGCTACAGACCTGGCAGTGCAAAGATAGATTGGACGGCGTCCCACCCGATAGCGACCTTCTGTGTTCAATTAATCTTTGATTAATACAGCGCGCAGTTTGCCCTACATAAAAACGTCCGCAGCTAAAAGGAATCTTATAAACCACACCCATGCGACAGTCGGTGAAATTGTTCTTGGCCAAGTGCTTAACCGGACAGATATCCGTTCGCTTCTTACCTTCCATCTGCTCATTTCTTCTATGCACGGCAGCACAAACCCTTCCTAACTTATTGGGAGCCGTAAACACAACATTAACCCCATATTTACTTCCCACTTTCTTAAGCCTGTGCGAAACAGCGTGGATATAGGGAATACTCACGACCTTTTTCTTGTTAATGTTACTCTCTGCTAGAGCTTTCGTTCCGGTCGAGATCGACTTCTTAAGACGCTCAGCTACTGTGGCTATGGCTAGTCTAGGGTAACCTGCATCTAAGAGGCGCTCGACCTGCGCATTAAAGCTTATGGTCAAACGGTGCACGCACGACTTCGATAGGGCTGACTTTAAACAGGACAAGGGTATTCCGTTTTATACTACTTTCGAATGCTTGGAGTGAAAGTTTAACAACGGCTTAGATGCTCTAGGGGAATACTGCCAACACACGTGATTCTGCTCAAATGACAACGAGATATCTAAAAATTGTATTACGTTTCTCTCTGGTAGTTCTTTCGTAAACCTTAGACCATCTCCATTAAGTTTAAATTGATCACTTACATAGGTGACGACGGATTCAAAATCATCCTTACTACACAATACCAAGTAATCGTCCGCATACCGAAATACCCTGATGATGTGGTCCCCTAACGCCTCTTTTAAACGGCAGTCAAACTTGCTCAAGTATAGATCACTTAGAATAGGGGCGACCTTTGAACCTATACAAATACCTGATTTCTGCACAAACACGCCTTCTCTGTACCCAACTAATGTTGACGTTAAGTACATGGAAAGAATTTGTAGAAAGGTACCTGTGGACACTCCGCATCTATCAATGAAACCGGACTTGTTGCCCTCGTTCTTGAATACATTCTTTCACGCAATATAATAAACCTTCATGCGGCAACGAGTAATACAAATCTTCTACATCCATGCTAAACGCTGTGCAGTCGCCAGGATTTTCCTCTGTTAACAATTGAACTAGAGCCTGAGGATTACGTACACGGAAGGGGTCAGAAGAACTTAAGGATGTCAAGCACTTCTGCAAATAGCTAGCTACACAAACTTGCCAAGTCCCTGACTCTGATAGAATCGAGCGAAACGGAATTTCTGGCTTATGGGTTTTCGCCGAGAAAAATAATTCTAAAGTGAGCAATTTTGCCTTTTTAACACGGGAAGCTACCTTATCTGGATTATGTTTCAACAGGAGATCGACAGCTGGTTGTTTTATTACAGAAGGCTTCAGTTTTACGGGTCTAAAATTCCTTTCAATAGCTGCTGAGGAGATAGAATGCCTTAGTAGTTGTCTATCGCGAAGACCGGCACGTGTAACCGTTTGACAGGTGGCGCTACCATTCCGAGCATGCGCAGATAAGCTGTGTCTTCTTTTTCGCCTGTGGGCTGTGCATCAGTTGTTAGTCGGCGTTCATGTTGTTCACTGCTCTCCTTGTGTCCGTGTCTTGCACGCCTCTTCTTTTGACTATGGACTGTTACCAACTCGCTCAACTTTCTGTCCTTTTGGCCATTAATGAAACGGCAGTATAGCGCCGGGACCGTGGCTTGTAAATCATGCCGGTCATGACATATATGAAAATCATGACATGCATATAATGATTTTCATGTTATGACCTGTAATTTATGATAGTCATGCAGTGTTGTTGTGCCGTGGCAATTTTCGTATATATCCCATTAAATAAACGGCCGCAAGAGCACCAAGACTGGCATGCAAACCATGCTGCTCATGACACGCGTATCACGATTCTTATGTTATGACCTGTCATTTACGTTCTTCATGCAGTCGTGTTGTGCCATAGCAATTTGGGTACACATCAAATTAACGAAACGCGTGGCGTGTAAATCATGCCGCCCATGACATGCATGTCATGATTTTCATGTTATGACCTTTCAGTCATGTTCTTCATGCAGTCATGTGGCATACCAATTTTCGTACACATCCCATTAACGAAACGGCCAGGAGAGCACCAAGACTGTCGCATGTAAATCATGCCACTCATGACATGCATATCATGATTTTCATGTTATGACTTGCCATTTATGTTCGTCAGGCAGTCAAGTTGTCGCATACCAATTTTCCTAAACATTCCATTAGCGAAACGACCAGGAGAGCACAAAATCATAGGCGGCTAGAGAGATCAGCATCAACCCGCACTCTGACAACGGTCACGCGATGCGTGGTAACGAACCAAGTTAACAACGTAATAACACGCAAGGTTCACCGCAAGGGTAACACCGAAAACACTGCAAACCTGTAAACACCGCCGTTAAATGCACCGTTGAAACTCCCAGCGATGTTCCGCATCACCCCATGGTCCCCTTCGGGGAGATGGTGTAGTTTTTTTTTAACGTGCACTGACATCGCACAGTACACGGGTCTCAATATTTCGCCGAACTCCATCGAAATGCAGCCGCCGCGGCAGGGATTAGATCCAGCGATCTTCGAATCAGCAGCCGAGTGCCATAACCTCTAGACCACCGTGGGCGGGGCTATGGAAACGTTCTTGATGATGATGGTAATTGTGGTTCTACTAGGAAAGCCACACATCACGCCGTGATGTGTGGCTATGACACATTTCACGCGTCCGTGCAACGCCGTCGACAGATGATTTGCCGGCTTTTGTTGAAACGCTAGGCAACGCGCGTCTAACACGCGTCTATTGCGAGCCCGTTCTTACAAATATTTGTGAGTATGTACACACGGTTGAAGAGAGCTGCAGTGCTTAATGAACGCACCCTCACGAACATCGTGGCATCACGATTGCGAAAATGGTCATATTAAAGACGATAGTCTTTCTTGGGATACTTCAACGCAGAAATTTTGGTCTGTCTGTCTGTGTGTGTGTCTGTCCTGCTTTTCTGTCGGTAATGCCGAAAGTTTAACCCCTTCCTCAACGACCACCCATCTTGAACCGGAAGCTGCGTTCATACTTGCGAAGACAGTCGACCAAAAAGCGATTATTACGCACATCTGAGGCGCAACATTAATACGTAAGTATTAGTTGGTGTGTTCCTTTAGTAGAAAATACATAGATGCGTAATTCTAAAGACCCTAGTGCTTGTTAGGATGCGCTAAATTGCGACGCTATGAACGAAAAGGCGGACGTTTCCTACGCTTCGGTAAAACGACACGGTGCTGCCACCTAGCAGTAGCTCTGCGTACTACGCAAGCTTCTTGCGTTTCCCGATATCATGGCCAGATGGCGTCCATATCTCACGCAGCGTAGAGTTACTATATCTTTATGCTAGCATAAAGAGTTGCGCGTCTGTTTTCCAAACGCCGCCAGCTGCGAAGCAACCGAGCATTGCAGAGAAGGTGACGTTCAGGCCAACTTTTGTGCTTCTCGGCGCCGCCGCTGCAGCGAATTCAAATTCAAAGCGAATCTAGCGGAACTGTGCCTGCGTTGGAGCGCGTTCCGAGCATTGATTTCAAGACGCGCATGTTGCGGGACAACTCGAACTGCTGATAAAGTGTTATTTTCGAGTTAAGCTTTCACAGTGGCTAGAGGTTAGCCCTGCAGCATTTCTGTCGGAACGCAAAATGACCGGTTGTATATTTATGCGCCGCGTGTTAAAAAGAGCAACACCTTTAATCAGTCTCGTCACTAAGCTGTCGCTGTGTTTTGTTTGCTATTAGGCTTCCTACCAGCGTTGGAAAACTGCCCATTCTCGGTCGGGGATGCCGCCTGCAAAAACTGAGCGTGGCTTCGCCGCACAACTTTGATTGCTTGCTGGCCAAGATGGCGGACCTACGCGCAACTCTGCTACCTGCGGTAGCAATAGAGTAACTCTGCCTCCATTTCATCAATGCCAGCCACATGCGGCCGATTCAACATAGACGGGGCGCTGTGTGAGGCAAGGCAAAACATAAATGGCCGTTTGATGATATAGAACACACACTACAAGACTTTCCCAGACAACGTAGGGAAAAGACCGACGAGCAGATTGCAGCGGAGAAGCGCCGGCGTGCCGATGCCCGTTGTCTCAAGCGTGCCCAGGAAACGTCAGAGCAACGAACCCAGCGGCTAGCAAAAGATCGTGAATCGAGGCGCGCCCGGAGGCAACAGGAAACAGACGAGGTGCGCGATGTGCGAATTGTCACTGACCGAGAGGCTAAGCGAGCGTACCCGGCGGCTGAACAGACGCCCGAAGCTCCGTGCCGAACCGCAGATGAATTTTTCCAGAAAAAATGCCGCCCGCATCTTCCCACGGGGGGAACTCGAATAAATGCGTCGGAGAGTGGTGGGGGTATCGCGTGAATGTTGCGTAATTGGGTATGGTTTGGGAATGCTTAATGATTATTTCGTCTTTATTATTCTTTTAAAGCGAAGCTTTGTACCTCTACCAGCCAAGGGTTCTGTCGTGTCCGTCGTTGTAATCAAAAAACGATCCCGACGATCTCGCGCTCGCGCTCGGCGCGTGCCTGGCGTGCCTCCCGGCGCGCTACCTCTCCCACTCTTCCATCTGCTGTCTTGTGTGAGAGAGAGAGAGAGAGACAGAGAGAGAGAGAGCGAAAGGCGCGCGTTGCCTATGGAAACGCTCGTTCTTCGATGAACGCTCGACCAGCTCGCAAAGAAGGAGAACGCGCCCTTACCCGCGAGAGACGAGCTTGAGGCAGGCAGCGTCTTCTAGCGAGCTTCAAAACACGCTTCAAAGTGGTGAGCCAACATGATGGATGATAAGGGCTGCGGGCAAACAACGGAAACAGGCTCGGCGCGGTCCGTAATATTAGATTGCAGCTGTTGCAAAACTTATGCAGCTGCTTGAAAGAGGGTTGACGTCATTCGAAACCCTTCCAGTCTAGTAACTGCTTCGGTTCATTTCTAGACTACCCCACTATGGGTAGACCACGGAAAGTAAAGACGGCAGAAGAAGAGCGTGAATATAAGGCTCGGCGGAAAGAACAAAATCGTCTCGCTCAACAGTGTCGTAGGCAAAACCCAGCAGCTCTCGCCGTCACCGTGAGGGTGGCGTAAAAAGCTTCGCTTTCCAACCACCTTCACAGGGTGGATTGGCGGGCAATTTTTTTATTGAATGAAGGAGAAGCGAAGGCAAGGAGTGCAAAGTTAAAGTGTGTCTTTATTGCTTGGTGCCGTCGTTGTATTGGACGGCACCAAGGTGGGCGCTTGCGTCCACGAGCAACGTCCGGTGCCGCGTCTCGTTGACGACGTTTGCACGCCGCTTCTCGCTCATGTACCTGGGGTCTTAAAGCTCGCTGCTCACGTTTCGCCGCTGCTTCTCCTGCACGAAGTTCGGAATCCGCAGCTCGGCGTTGCCGTTTCGCAGAAGCGTCGCGCTGCCCGAGTGATGGATTGAAATCCGAACGCGCGCTCCGCCGCTTATATACACACCACCCGCGTTCGAGGGAGACGAGTACGGGGGAGAGGTCCGTACCCCCCCCCCCCCCTGCGCAAGCTCGGCTTGCTGAACGCCAGGTGGGCCGGCACGAGACGAGCCGAGCATGCGCAGTGGGGGTGTGGACGGCGCCGCCGAAGCGCGACATCGTGCGACTGAGAAATGCTCCGCATTTAAAACTTTCATCGCAGTGCTCCTAGTCAAGCGTTCGTTCCCGTCCGGCAGGGGTTTTCCCTCGTCTGTGCACAAGCAGGCTATGATTACTCGTCACAAGCTCCTGCACGTTACTTGTGCTACATCATATGCACGAGCAAAACAGCACATTGAGAGAACTGGACAAACTACGACGTAAGATGCGAGACACCATGGGTAGGGGTGTAAAATATGGCACTTGCACAACGTTGCCAGTTGGGCAACACACATCATGCTTCTTATGGTGTACCGTTTATGTTCAACTAAGCAACCGTTTATTCTATATCTCATTTCCTTCTATTAAAGTATAATTGCTTCCATTCACCATAATAAATCAAAGGAAACATTGCCTTTTTCATGATTTGAACTTTCTAGGGGGCGCTCCAGGCAAATAAGCGAGGAGGTAAAGAGAGGGTGTCGCTACCTTGAAAACTTATTATCTAGGGACCTTATGGGGATGCGGTAAGGGTCGCCATCTGCTGATACAGCAATATGTCGCCCAACGTTACCCAACAAAAAAAGTAACGTTTATTCAAACGGCCGTAATCGCTAATACATTTAAAAAAACGCGGTATGCACGTTGGCATGTGATACGCTTGTCACTTTCGTAAATGCATTTTAGTTGAGAATTTTCGTGGTTTCCGGAAGTCATGCTCTGTAGAAGGCGGGTTGGGATATTACTTGCGAAACCGCTGTCTCCTCGAAGCTTGCAAGCTACACGTGTTCTTTTCACACCAATATAATAAATTCTAAAAGTGCACTGTCACGACTGCGGCGAATCTGATATATAATAACATGTCACATATATTTAATCAAAGAGGGAACCACGAGAAGCGCCTAGTGATAACGTCCAAAAGGGAGCCTACGGAAGTACGATCAATTTATGCGCATTTAGCCTTCACTAAGGGCGAAGAAGGCTAAACGAGAAACAAAACTGCGTTCAATACAGCCTAAACTGTAACTTTTATAAAAATTGTACTGTTCCACTTGGGTGAGGAAAATGGCTCATTTACCACCGTAGTAGAAAACAGCTGACAAGAAAAAACATAGAAATGCCACAAAATCGAGGACACGCATGCGTACGGGTTAGCTATAAATCCGAGTTTACTTTGTGTAAAGACGTAGTGGGTGCTGTGCAGTTGTTCGTCGCAAAAATGGTACTACGCTAGTTTTTTTTTTCTTAGTACAGTCGTGCCCAGCGTAACCCAGCTCTTAGCATCTTGACTCTCAAGAACAAACACTGCGGAGATGGAAATGCACTATGCTAAGAACTACAACACCTAGCATTTTCCTCATCCGCCCCGCGTGCTCTAAGCTCCAATAAATAGGAGTACTTCTAATCCCGCTGATAACCGCACATTGTTTGAATGTGCTCGGCGAGGTTGCCCGGTCAGTATTTTTGGACCGCACATCGTACAAAACCTTCGCGTAATGGTGCTTTAGCAGATGTCTGTTCATGCTAGCTTTCCGCAAAAATTTACTCCTACAGTGCGAGAAGTTGTGCGGATGCTCCCGGTATGCATAAATGGCGCTTGTTCATGTAGTCTTTCTGCGTGAAGAGAACTTTGCAATCAGCACACTATAGATAAACATCTCCCTGAACAAGTGTGCTGGCGTAAGAGTCCAAGAAAGCCTTCAACTATAGAAAGCCTTACAGGAAGTCCACTTATACCGCCGGCACTTTCGGTGATGGTCCTTTGGACGACTTTTGTTGTCACATCTCCACCCGCACCGGTTACACGCGTACGTCATTGCACCGGTACGTCCTAATAATGGTTAGACAGTTCCCTCTTCTTCTGTAAATGTCTTCTTGAAGACGTCGCACTCGTTCACAGCCTGAGCCGCTTTTCTCGTATCCCTGTGCTGGGTTGTCCCTTCGGGATCGCCATCCTGAAAGCAGATAGACGGCGACTTTGAGTTTCACTGCTGCTAATAAGCTGCTAGCTCGTCATAGGCACTTTACGCGGCAAGGGAACTTATTTTAAAGAATAATCCACGTTCTTTTCCCATAGCACGGAAGATAACGTCTACAGATGGTTTGATTGTCCAAAATGTCACAGTTTCAATCAGAACTTTTTAAAGAAAGTAGCTGCAACAGTTATTACATCCATGACCTCTTGACTACGTTCCGCTACCATTTACTACGCATTATACGCTTATGAAAGGTAGTAAACGGTGAGGTGCCAAAGTTCATGAACGTTACTACAAGCGTACGTGGCAGGAAATGTATCTCCCAATGTATCTCCCGAGGCATCTCCCAATGCTCTCGATCCTACTACCCCTTCTGGTAGCACGTACGTTATGTTGTAATAGCGGGAGGCTTGTGCAATCTTAAGACAAGCATAGCCTATTTGGTAATCTTCTAATGACAGTTTTATCAATGGCACGGCATGCGTAAATTACAGCAGCAAAGTACAAGAATGTGGGCCCAGTCACCATCATCATCAGCGTAATCATCACCCGCCTATCTTAATTCCACTGCAGGACGACCGCATCTCCCAATGCTCTCGATCGTTTCGTGTACTGCGCAAGCTGATTTAATTTGATGCCTGCAAATATGTTAATTTCGTCACGCCATTTTACTCTCTGTCGTGCACGGCTACGCTTACCCTCTCTTGGTATCCATTCAGTCGTTTTAACTGTCCATCAGGTGTCTAGAATCCTCATCACGTGGCCTGCCCATGCGCATTTTTAAATGCGAGTCATTTCTTAGCAAACTTCGGCGAGTTTGAGCGTATCTATCAGCCGCCTACGATTCTGCGCTCTCCTGGCCGCTTCGCTAATGGGATGTTTACGAAAATTCGTATGCCACAACATGACTGCATGAAGAACATAAATGACTGGTCATAACATGAAAATCATGACATGCATGTCATGAGAGGCATGATTTACATGCCACTGTCTTGGTGCTCTCCTGGCCATTTCGCTAACGGGATGTACACCAAAATTGGTATGCCACAACATGACTGCATGGCAAAAGATAAATGACAGGTCATAACATGAAAATCACGACGTGCATGTCATGAGCGACATGATTTACATGCCACGGACTTCGTGCTCGCCTGGCCGTTTCATTAATGGGATGTATAAGAAAGCCGGTATGCTACAGCATGACTGCATGACGAATATAAATGACAGGTTATAACATGAAAAGCATGACATGCATATCATGAGCGGCATGATTTACATGCCACGGTCCTGGAGCTATACTGCCGTTTCGTTAATGGGATGCATACGAAAATTGGTATGGCATAACATGACTGCATGACGATCATAAATGACCGGTCATAACGTGAAAATCGTGACATTCATATAATGAGCGGCATGATTTACATGCCACACGTTTCCTTAGTGGGAACTATACCAAAATTGCTACGGCATAACACGACTGCATGAGCAACGTAAATGACAGGTCATAACGTTAGAATCATGATATGCGTGCATGAGCGGCATGGTTTACATGCCACAGTCATGGTGCTCTTGCGGCCGTTTCGTTAACTTCATATGTACCAAACTCGGTATAGCGAGACAACTTCGCAAATCCATTTTACGTTCCTGATGCGTGCTTCGCATTTCCTTGATTGCCACTGCACGTGGGATCTGCCAATTTTTTCTTCTTAACTTCGATTATTGTGTGGGCTACATCTGTCTTTTTCATGACTTTCTTCGCTCTCTTCCTATCTCTTCATTTAAGGCTAATAATTTTTCGCTCCACCGGCCGCTGCGTGGTTTTTAACTTTCTCCCAAGCTTCTTCGCAATTCTCCAAGTTCCTGCTCCGTACGTCAGTACTAGCATAATGCAGTACTTAGGTAATTTCCGCTTGAGTAATAATTGTACTTTTCCGCTTACGAATTGTGAATATCTGCCATATGCGTGCCATATATTTATTCTACGGTGGATTTCTTTTACATGGGTGGGTTCTCCTGTCACTAGCTCTCCTAGATATACGTATTCTTCTACGACTGTTTCTTCTATGTGTCGTTTCCAATCGTGAAAAGACGTTTTTTTTTGCCGTACCCCAGCATTTTCTTTGAGTTCTGCATGTTCATCCTTAATCCTACCTTAGAGCTTTCTTGGCTTATGTCTTCATTTTCTGCAGTTCGTCGCCATCATTGTTAGAGCGCACTAGGTCATCGCAAAGCGTAAGTTACTCAAATATTCGCCGTTAATCCTTAGCCCTGTTTCGTACCAGTCATCTTTTGAAGATTTCTTCCAAACATGTAGTAAACAGCACTGGAGAAATTTTGCCTCCTTACCTGACACCTTTCAGTACTGATATTTTCCTGCTTTCCCAAGGAGGAGTAGGTGGCTGTAGAGTTTTTATAGATGTTGGCTATTGTATTTACGTAGCTATTCCACATTCCTTGAAGCTGCAATGCCTCCAGAAGTGCTGGTGTCTCTGCGCTGTCAAAAGCCTTCTAAAAGTCTATGAAAGCTATATAGAAGGGTATGTTGTATTCAGCAGATTTCTCGAGTACTTGATTGATGACATGAAAGTGGTCTATCGCGGAGTATCCTTTTCAGAACCCTGCTTGCCCTCTTAGTTGATGGAATTCAACTGTGGCTCTTTGAGATAACTTTTGTGAATGTTTTGTATATCGCTGAAAGTAGACTGATCGGCCAGTGGTTCTTCGAGTGTTTTTCATCTCCATTCTGTGATAATAGAATATTTGAATTTTTCCAACTTACTGGTAAACTTGAAGTTTTGAGGCATTGCGTGTACAGTGTCGCGAGCCTTCTAGTTAGGAAGTCTCCTCCATCTTTGATCAAGTTGGCGGTTATGCCGTCTTCTCCAGCAGCTTTCCCGCGGGACATGCCTTGAATTGCTTTCCTAACCTCGTCTGCAGTGACGCATGGAACTTCTTTGTCCTGATAGGCGCTTATTACAATCCCGGTGGGGTGTCTCGTGTTTGAGCTGTAGAGTTCCCAATAGAAGTCCTCGGCAACCTTGAAGTTACTAACGATGTTGCCCTGTCTATTTTTCACTGCATGCATTAGATTCTTTCCCGCAGAAGGTTTCCTTTTAGTTGTTTGGTACTGCTTCCTTCTCTCACGGCTGCTTCTATCGGTTTCATGTTGTCATTGCGTATGTCACTGACTCTACTTTTGTTGAAATGCTCAGACAGCTCGACGAATTCTATCTTATCTCGTGAGTTAATTATTCTCATATGTTTGCTTTGTTTAACTAAATTTTTACTAGTTTGAAAGAGCTGGCTTACATCTTGTCTCAGTGCTCTGTCTCCATCTTCGATTGCTGCTTCGGTGATCAGCTTGGCAATGTTTTCGTTCATCTTCTCTATGTCATCATTTTCGTCGTGTTTAAAAGCCTCATACCTGTTCTTAAGTGCAATTCTATGTTTTGTTTTTTCCCTGACGACATCGAGGGTGGCCTGCTTCCGTATGAGTAACTTTGTTCGTGTCCGCTTGAGACTGAAAGTTATATTCGCCCTTACTGGTCTGTGATCCTCGATTTTGATCTTACCAACCACTTCCGTCTCTTGTACTATACCTGAATCACTGCACAGTATGAGATATATTTCCTTTTTTGCTTCCCCGTTAAGGCTTTTCCATGTCCACTTCCTGTTCTTACGTTGCTTAATTAGAGTATCAATTACACGGAGTTGATTTCCTTCTGCAAATTCCACTCGGATCTAGCCTCTGCTATTCCTATCGCCTACACCGTAGTTCTCGACTTCCTGTTCTGCTTTTAGTTTCTTTCCTGTTTTCGCGTTGAACTCCACGAGGACAAACGTATTTTGCGTGCGTACATTGTTCATTGCTGTTTTCCATATCCCCATAAAACAATTCTACATCCTCGTCGATCATTGTGGCTGGTCTTTGAAGTGTAGCCTTGTATTAGATTTAGTTTGTACTATCTATTTATTTTTATTACGAAACTTGCCACATTTTCACTGATGCTATAAAATTCTTCAATATTACCTGCAATATCTTTGCAGATAAGGAATCCCATACCCTATTCGTGCTTCTCTGGCAGTCCTCTGTAGTACTGCCTATCTCGACAGTGCTGCCTGTCTATCTGAACCCATGTGTACTGAGCTCCACAACGTGTACACACTACATTAGAACTATAAACAGAGTTACAGGTACTGTTAGAGTATATATCGCGCAAAAGTATGCATGTTAACTTTGTTGTTGCACGTGTTACGTTTCGTGATTGCCTTTATGTGCACTGTCGCCTGAACATGATAGTCTGCTGCGTATTTATCGGCGTAAACACAAGAAACAACTTTACTTTGTTATTTGATCTCCTTCCTTTGTTTAACATTCTACTTGTCGGGACAATCGAAGCGGCGCACGGACACCTAGCGGGTACCAACCGCATAGGCAACGTCGTGGTAGTAATGTTACTAACTTTGATTACAGTCCTTACCTTTAGGTATTAACTATGACTAATGTCAAGGTAGTGTTTCCTCCTGATCATGCAATACCTGCACTTACTAAGCACGTAGTGTTGCGACAGTCATTGACTTTCTTGAAGTGAGTAAGCACTGTTCATTTTTTTTTCATAGGGGGGGGGAGGGCAGATTTTCGAAATTTAACCATGGCCATCACATATCGGCTGCTTTTGTGCCATCATTCCACGTTGTTCTCCCATTGCTGCTTGCCACTGTGCACGCAATGAAGAGCCGTGACAAAGCCAGGAACGACATTGCGTTGTTTTTAACCGAAGACCTTGATTACTTGAGCGATTAAAAGAGATTGCCGTCAACGCCGGGCAAGTGATCTCAACGATATTGGCATTTCGAGCGTTCGGAACTGCGGTTTCCAATATCACGTCAACTGGTCAACAAATTGTTGGATTAAAGGGCCACCGCGCGGACGCCGCTAATAACATGCCGAAGGCAATGGCACAGCATTTTAATTAGCACGTAATAATTTTGACGAACTCAAACTTTATACACTTCAGGCAAACTTCCGCTCGCCGAGGGACAGAAAATAAGGGGAATGGTATCTGATCTACAAGTTCAATACCTTCCAGCCCACAGGCATAAGCGTTTTAAAGGGAACCCTTGAGTCCGTTAGATAAGCAGGGGGGGGGGGGGGGCAGTTAAGACAGACGACAGAAGGGTAAGATATTTCGCCTGTACAAGCTAGCAATGTTTCAGGTTCTGATCCGCCATTCAGTCCGACGAAAACAATGGCATTAAACAGTGAAGTCTGACTGACTTTTCTTTCCCACCACGTATGCTAGGCACATACCCGCTTTCTGTGGCGCACAAACTATACTACTGAAGGCTGTTTCGTGCTTTTCATCTACCTTTCTCCTTTCTTTCTTCCTTACCCTCTCATCCCTCCTCCAGACTTCCCTTGTCCACACCACTGCTATGCTATACCACGCTATACTGGTTGTGATATGTGAGGAGCCGTTGTCACAAGCCTGCTTTCTGTGCCGCGTACCCGCTGTTGTTGTTATTGTAGTTGTTTTCGTTGTTGTTGTGTCCTCAACTCTGGCTCCTACCCTCCCTGGGGGATCGGCCAAGATGTGAATAGTATGAATGAACATACCAGCTTAGTCGTGGGCTGAAGGCATGCGCGCAACAGACGAAATCAGCCTGAAGAAGCGCCTCCGCTTTTGTGTAGTGGGGGGTTGAGGGAATGAGCGCAAAGAGAAGAAAGACGTGAGCGCGCAAGTGCTGAACAATGGCCGTTGCATAGAAGTGCTTGCGCACTCTTGTCATGATGACGGTAGCTTTTGCGAACGCTTCACGGACTTTTGCGAGTTTTATATCTACGCTGTTAAAAGTTAGCCAGACCACCTCCTCAATAAGAAACGTTGAAGTGTAGGTCACCATACGAATCAGCTTATGGTTAAGATATACGCATATCTTAAGCGCCTACTCATGCGAGTTCATTGACCAGAAACATTGGCGGACACTCACCTTGCAGGCTGCCTTTGAATGGGTGCACTACTTGTTGATGGCTCTGCTTTGCCACTGCTACCACCTGAAGCCGCAAGTGATGGTGTTTCTGCTTCGACTGCTACCGTGGTGCCCAGCTGCGAGTCCCCACTGGATAGTAAAGTACGATGGGAAAATGAAAAGCACATCACGTAGATCAGTTCATTGTTCCGCAGCGAGAGGGTTTCTATAGCATTTTTGAGAAAATTGGCGGGCGCTACTACCTGTTCTTTTTCGGATATAGTTCCTTGTTTCATCCGCATTAGCTTCGAAAAGTATGATGATGATGATGAAAAAACTTTTATTGTAGAGGAGAGAGGTACGGGGCCAAAGCATGACCCCGCTACATGGTCGGCGTCCCTAGTCCGGGACACCGCATGACGAGGCCCCGTCTCGCGCCCGTCGCACCAGAGCCCGTTGTGACTCTAGCGACGAGCTGTCGAGGAGGGCAGTCTCCCATGCCTCTCGGGAAGGGGTAGGGGAAGGGGGTAGGTGGGGATTTTTCGTGCATGCCCACACCATGTGGAAGATATCGCAGGTCTCCCCACAATGTGGGCACCGCTCATCTGAGGTCGCATCGAAGTGCTTTAAGATTGCAGGACAGAGTAGAGTACCTGTCTGCAGGCGCCTTAGAGTTCGCTCTTTCGCCTTACTCAGCCCCTTTGCAGGAGCCGGGAAAAGGCGGTGAGTGTCGCGATAATATGTTAGAATTTCTTTGAACCGCAGCAGCGGTGTATTGACCTTCGAGTCATAAGAGCCAGGGTGAGGAGCCCGGTGGGTAAGCGCTCGGGCGGCCGCGTCAGCGGCCTCATTACCTCGTAAGCCCTGATGTCCAGGAGCCCATACGATGCGTTTCGGGGCTGGATCAGTGAGAGCCCGTTTTAAAATTTGGCTGGCTAAGGGGAATATCTCCCCTGCCAAGTAATGAGCACATGCTTTCCGGGAGTCCGTGATAATTACTTTCGAATTGGGATCCGCAGCAGCAAGCGCTATAGCGACTTCCTCAGCGCGCTCTGGATTTTGTGCTCGGAAGGAGAGCCCATTGACATGCTTTTCCCGATGAACTACACAAGCCGTGTAAAATCCCGTGGGCGAAGGTCCTGCGATATCTACGTAGAATACACCAGGTCGGGAGCCGTGTTGCCTCTCAAGCGTCCGAGCTCGCACCTGCCTTCTGCCTTCGTGCGTTTGCCTATCCATGTTACTGGGCAGTGGAGAGACCGAGAGCATATGCCGCCACAGTTCCGGAACACGCTCCGCCTCCTCTGCAGTGCAAGTGTGTTGGATATGCAAGCGGTTCAGCAGGCGGCACCCGGGAGCCGTCTGCACGAGCCGCTTATATTGGTTCATAATGTGGGCCTCCCGCAACTCCTGGTAGGAGTTGAGCACACCTAACGCCCTGATTTTGGCGTCGGAAGTGGCCACCGGGAGATCCAGAGCCCGTTTAGTAGCCTTACGGATGATGGCATCTATTCTTTCGTCTTCTTGCTTGGTAGTGCGAAGGTATGGGACGGCGTAGAGGATCCGGCTAGTCACGAAGGCATGGGCGAGCCGAAGCGCGTCCTTGCCCCGCAGACCACCCCGCTTGTTGGAAACGCGGTGGATCATGCGCCCTTACTGTTCGCCTACCCTCTTGAGTTTTGCAATAGCGGAGTCCGGTCTGAGTCTGTGGTGAATGAAGAGGCCCAGAATCCGGAGCTCTTCCACTTCTCTGATGGGAACCCCAGGGAGGGAGATGTGTATGGCTGACTTATCTCTCGGCGTCGCTCTAACGTGCAGAAGCTCTGATTTGGTTGGAGCACATTGGAGTCCACAATCGTTGGCATACGCCTCGACTATGGATGCGGCCCGCTGAAGGCGTTCCTGCATTTCACCAAGGCTCCCTTCAGTGGTCCAGATTGTAATGTCATCGGCATATACTGCGTGTTCCGTGCCTTCCACCCTGGCCAATTCGCTTGGAAGGTGCATCATAGCAATGTTGAACAGGAGCGGTGATAACACCGCTCCCTGAGGGGTACCCCGTGTTCCCATAATGCACGGGCCATATTCCTCGTCTTCGATCCGAAGAAGGGCCTGGCGTTTAGAGAGGAAATCTCTGACATATGCAAAGGTCTTATCCCCGCAATCGGTGGAGCTCAAGTTAGCCAGGATGCTGCTGTGTTTAACATTGTCAAAAGCCCCCTTCAGGTCAAGGGCGAGGATGGCTTTGTCATTGTGTTGCATAGTTGTGGGCTGTATGACGTCCCTATGCAGCTGGAGAAGGACGTTCTGTGCAGACATGTGTGGGCGAAACCCAAACATGGTGTCTGCAAAGAAGCCCTTGCCCTCAAGGTATGGGGAGAGGCGATCTCGTACCATCGTCTCCATAAGCTTGCCCGTGCACGAGGTCAGTGATATGGGCCTCAGATTTTCCGTATTCACGGCCTTGCCTGCTTTAGGGATAAATGTCACAAGTGATGTTTTCCATTCGGAAGGGAGTGCACGGCCGTCCCAGATCTGGTTCATATATTCCAATAAATGGAGGTAGGTTGTGTCAGGGAGGTTTGCCAACAGCTTCACTGTTATGCGGTCCAGCCCCGGAGCCGTACTCCTGCGCATTTTAGCTAAGGCAGCTTTAAGGTCATGCAACTCAAAATGGGCATCGAGTTGGTGATTAGTCTTACCAGAGTACGTGTACTCCGGCCCAGCCGGGTCCTCCGTACGACAGAGATATCTATCGCACAGAGCATCCGCAAGCTGTGCCGGAGTGCCTTGGTACCCTTGCAGAGCTCGCCGGAGCTGCTTCTGCGTCTCCCCTCTCGTTTGAGAGGGGTCTATGAGACTGCGAAAGAGACGCCATGTCGCCTTCGAGCTCATCTGACGAGCTGCAGCGTCGCAGCGGGCTATCCAGTTTGAATCTGAGAGGTGGGCAGCGTACGCTGCAGCCTGTTTCGTGAGTTGGGCTATGCGGATACGTAATTTGCGATTCGTCTTCTGTTTTTTCCATCGTTTTGTTAAGCTTCGGCGCGCCTCCCACAAGTGTAGGAGGTGAGTGTCAACTGCGGGGATCTCTTCGTTGGTTTGAACGGTAGTAACAAATTTTTTCTGAATGTTGCTTATGTGTTTCGCCCATTCTGCATAGCCTCCAGAAAATAGTACGGGAGGAAGAGTCTCATTGCGAAACTGGGTCCAATCGGTCAGCTTGGCTTGACCGCATTTTTTACGAGCTGACTTTTCCATGAGTGTGATCCGGAGAAGGCAGTGATCACTTCCTAGAGAATCGCCCAAGTTCTCCCAGGTAGCATCCTTAGCATTTTTTACGAGAGAGAGGTCCGGACAAGTGTCACGGGTTACCGAGTTCTCCACACGAGTTGGGTGCGCCGGATCCGTGAGTAGCGTGAGGCGAAGCGTGGAGATAAGCTCCGCCAGCTTACGTCCTCTGGCCTTCTCGTAGTGATAGCCCCAGTGAAGGCTGGGAGCAAGTCTCCAACGATCACTAAGGGATCCTTGTCTGCCAACTTGATCGCCCGAAGGAAGATGTGATCGCCCGAAGAGCTTGAGGTGCGACCACATTTCCAGGCTTTAAAACCCCTGCAGTTCCATTAGATTATCTCAAATTTTCGTAGACTTTTATCTTTTTTGTTAGATCGGCTAGCCATCTTTTAGTATTTATTTATGGTGCAGGGGACCGGTCCGGGCCTGGAGCCGGTGCGGCCGCTGTAAGAAGCCGCACCGGCCCACCGGGAGCTGACCCCGAAAAGCTTTCTTCTGCTGCCTGACGAGAGGCTGGCTTGCGTTTAAGCTGTGGAGGGTCGCACTGAGTGGTGTTTTTAATTTGGGTGCTAACCCAGGGCTGCAGGGCTTTAAGGACCGAGTTAGAGACCTGGGCCACAATGTCGGGAAGTGCTTGCGTTAAGGCTGACATGAACATGTCCTGAAAGGACTCCCGGACTGCCGACATTATTTGAGTGGGGAGGGCTGCTACGCGCGCCTCTAATTGCTCGGTTTTACGCTCTAGGGATTCGAGGCGACCGATTGGTCCGGTAATGGAAGCTGATCCAACTACTGTGCCCTCGTCCTGCCGTGGGACGCTGGTGAGGCGGGATGTGACGGAAGAGCCGTCATCCCCGTCGTCTGCCTCGGCTTCCTGCACTGGCTCTGATGACCTGACCTGCTTGGCTTCTAATTCCTGAATTTTGCGCGCAAGAATTTGATTCTGGCGCCTGAGCTCCCCTATCTGCTGCTGTAGGGCGGTTTCGGTAGGGGAGGGAGATGGGGAGGGTCCGGAGACTGCCCCACCCCAACAGCTCACCTGTGTTTGGACGGGTGTCAAGGGCGGGAAGTCCTTGACCAGGACAGGGGGCTCCGATGGGGTCCCAGGCTTTACACTGGTGGAGTGCCCGATGTGGGTCTTCTTGGGTTCAGGCTTATTCGACTTGGCGGCCGGTGCTTTCTTGGGGACGGTTTGTTTGTGCCCCCCCGTTGTCTTCGGCTTGGATCCGCGTGGTGATCCTGGCTTGACCGGCTGCCGGAACCGCCCAGCACAACCGGGAGCTCCAGTCTTGTGGCCACCGCCGCAGAGGAGGCAGCTCGGAATGCATTGGTGTTCCGTTGGGCCGTCAGGAGTAGCAGGTACCTGAACGCCGCAGCTTGTGCAGCGGCCAGGCTGCGGTCGCGGGCAAGTATCTGCTCGATGGCCCACATGCACGACTCCCCGACAGAACTCACTGGAGAGTTTGGGATGTCCCCGGAAGGGTAGCTGGCTGCCCCCGACCGGCAGCGTAATGTCCCGGAGTAGTCTCTCGGCGGCGTCCACTGATTTGAGCGTGCATACAAGCACGTTTTGATTCCAGATGGGCCACACCGCAAGTCCCACACTGGCGTCGGCTCCGAGGATGCTGCGGACTGCAGCGCCGGCTTGTCCAGGACCAAACGTGGCCTTGAGGTCGAGCGTCTCACGCGGTTTCAGCACCACTATGATATCGTCTTTTTCGATGCGCGGCGTGTTCTTCGGCCGCCACTGGAGTTTCTTGGCGCGCTGCGAGGTGACGCTCGGCGCGTTCATGCCCTGTGCTTTGCGAGGGCGAGACGCTTCGTGTTGTTTGGCTGCAGGAGCCCTGGCGTCTCTTGAGGCCACTGCTGCGTTCTTCCTTCCGCGCCAGACGCGGATCATATCCTTGAGGTATTCTTCCTCTGTTGGTAGAGGTGTCTTGTTTTGAGTGGTATCCATGTGTACGATCTGTAGGGACTCCGGATCGTAGCCGGTTACTTGATTTGGAGCCGCCATAGCCGGGGAAACCCCGGGCAGGGCCAGCGCGGCCCCTACCGCAGTTAGGCTTAACTCCGCGGTGGCTTGGCGAGAGCTTCAAGTGACCGAAAAAGAGTCAAAAGGCGGCCCACCTTGACAAGACGTGATGTCTACGGTTGCCGCTGACGTTCTTGGAGACGATGGTAGAAGGCTTGCAGGAGAACGAGTTGATCTGACGCAAATAAATGCGATATTTCACGGAGCCGACGTGGTATGGGACCACTCCCGTCGCTCGACGCCAGCGCCCCCCTGTGGCGCGAGGCGCCTGGAACGGATCTCGAAAAGTATACTGTCTGCACTTGCTTTTTTAGGGGCGAAGCTCCTCTTAGTCCAACCTTGTCCTGCGTCACGCATCAGGCGTAACCGGCAGTATCTCCCGGGAGGCACGCGCTCGCCCTCAGCGCGTGCCTCCCGCCGCGCGAGCTCTCTCACTCTTACATCTGCTGTCTTGTGAGAGAGAGAGAGACAGAGAGAGAGAGCGAAAGGCGCGCATTGACTATGGAAACACTCTTTCTTAGATGAACGCTCTACCAGCTCGCAAAGAAGGAGAACGCGCCCTCACCAGCGAGAGACAACGTTGGCGCAGGCATCGTCTCCTAGCGAGTTTCTTGATCGAGAAATACCGACTGCTCGCGTTGGAGAACCGTTCACCGGCCACCCATATATATATATATATATATATATATATATATATATATATATATATATATATATATATATATATATATATATATATTGTAAAAGGGCGTTTATTGAAGGCTGGCGTCAGGCCCGACCGGTAGCTTGTTCAACGGCTGAAAGCACGCGCCCCGAGAGCGAGCGGCGAGCACGAGCACTGCGCGTTAGATCCAGACCCACTAGATCACACCGGAGAGCCTACCCCACTATAGGGTTGGTTACTTTTCGCTACAATTACCCCCGGGATGCAAAGGGAGCCGTCCGGCGACCTAGCAGTTCGTTACTATGAGTGGATCATAGTACGGCTTGAGGCGCTCGACGTTGACAATGTCGCGTCCACGACGGCGCATGTCCGAAGACGGGTCGACGCGTTCAATCACGTAGTTCACAGGTGATGCGCGTTCAACAACTCGATAGGGGCCTTCATACTTTGGCAGTAACTTTGAGGAGAGGCCAGGCGCAGCGGTAGGAATGGAGAGCCACACCAGCGCTCCAGGGAGGAAGGTCGGTGCAGAGGTAGGGTCGCCGCGAATGCTCTTCTGACGCTCTTGGTCGTTGGACGTAAAGGCCCGTGCGAGGTCGCGGCACTCCTCGGCGTACCTCACTGTGTCAGATATGGGCGCATACTCAGAAGTATGTGGGCGGTACGGTAGAATTGTGTCCATAGTGTGCGACGGGTGCCGACCGTACAGTAGAAAATAGGGTGAAAAGCCCGTGGTGCTCTGCGTAGCGGTGTTGTACGCGTAGGTCACAAATGGTAGAATGATGTCCCAATTCGTGTGGTCCGAGGCGACGTACATTGAAAGCATGTCTCCGAGCGTGCGGTTGAAGCGCTCCGTAAGCCCATTGGTTTGAGGGTGGTACGCCGTAGTCGTACGGTGAACCACGTGGCACTCTTTAAGAATAGCTTCAACGACTTCAGAAAGGAAGACACGACCGCGATCACTGAGTAGCTCCTGGGGTGGCCCGTGACGTAAGATGAACCGATGAAGCAAGAAGGAGGCAACGTCGCGCGCTGTAGCTGCCGGGAGCGCAGCAGTTTCAGCGTATCGCGTGAGGTGGTCAACTGCCACAATAACCCAGCGCTTTCCAGCAGCTGTCATGGGAAGGGGCCCGTACAAATCAATGCCGACCCGCCCAAAGGGCCTGGTAGGACAAGGTAAAGGCTGCAAACCCGGCGGCGAAAGGCGAGGTGGAGATTTCCGGCGCTGGCAATCGGGGCAAGAGCGGACGAACTTCTGAATGTAGCGATACATTCCGCGCCAGTAGTACCGCTGTTGAAGGCGTTGGTAGGTCTTGAATAGGCCGGAGTGTGCGCACTGGGGATCGGTGTGGAAAGCCGTGCATATTTCGGAACGCAGGCTGCGAGGTACTACTAATAGCCACTGGCGGCCGTCGGGGCTGTAATTGCGGCGGTGGAGGAGGTCGGCGCGAATGGCGAAATCTTGAGCTTTACGGCGCTTTGCGCGAGTGGTTGGTGTCGATGGATCAGACAGCAAGCCTATTATCGAGGCAATCCACGGGTCCTTGCGCTGCTCGGCGGCGATGGTGTCAAGGTCGATAGATGAAACAGCAACCTCGGATACTGAGCAGCGAGCATTGTCGTCAGCCAAGGGAGAGCGCGAGAGGGCATCGGCGTCCGAATGTTGTCGTCCACTGCGGTACAGCACGCGGATATCGTAGTCCTGCAGGCGAAGTGCCCAACGTGCAAGACGGCCGGAGGGATCCTTTAACGACGACAGCCAACAAAGGGCGTGGTGGTCCGTGACGACATCAAATGGGCGACCATACAGGTAAGGTCGGAACTTTGCAAGAGCCCATATGATCGCCAAACATTCTTTTTCCGTTACAGTGTAATTGGTCTCGGCTTTAGTAAGCGTACGACTTGCGTATGCAACGACATACTCAGGGAACCCTGGTTTGCGTTGCGCAAGGACAGCGCCGAGGCCAACACCGCTAGCGTCCGTGTGTACCTCTGTAGGGGCCGCAGGATCATAGTGGCGTAGTATGGGAGGAGACGTCAACAAACGACGGAGCTTTGCGAACGCCTCGTCGCACTGTGACGACCACGAGTCGAGGGGCCCGTTACTTCCGAGGAGCTTCGTTAGCGGCGATATGATAGTGGCGAAGTTCCGAATGAAGCGTCGAAAGTAGGAGCACAGTCCCACGAAGCTGCGCAATTCCTTGACGGACGTCGGTTTGGGGAACTCGGCCACGGCCTGAAGCTTGGCTGGATCGGGGAGAATTCCGTCCTTGGACACGACGTAGCCGAGTATTGTTAGTTGCCGTGCTGCAAATCGGCACTTCTTGAGATTTAGTTGTAAGTCGGCTTCCCGCAAACGCGTCAAAACATCCCGCAGGCGTTGAAGATGCGTGGAGAAGTCCGGAGCAAAAACGACAACGTCATCGAGGTAGCACAAGGCACGTGTGCCATTTCAAGTTGCGCAGAACGGTATCCATCATGCGCTCAAAGGTAGCGGGCGCATTACACAGTCCAAACGGCATGACGTTGAATTCGTACAAGCCGTCGGGCGTGACAAAAGCCGTCTTCGGTCGAGCGTCATCAGCCATGGGTACCTGCCAGTACCCCGACCGCAAATCGAGGGATGAAAAGAATTCTGCTCCTTGCAGGCTGTCAATCGCGTCATCGATTCGCGGTAGCGGATAAACGTCCTTACGAGTGACCTTGTTGAGTCGCCGGTAGTCCACACAGAACCGTACAGAACCGTCCTTCTTCGCGACGAGAACAACAGGCGACGCCCAGGGGCTGTTTGAAGGTCGAATAACATCGCGTCGAAGCACTGTCATCGACTTGTTCGTTAATTACTCGACGTTCTGAGGGAGAGACGCGGTATGGACGTTGCCGAAGAGGCGGTTGGGTGCCAGTGTCGATGTGGTGGGTAACAGTGGACGTGCGGCCGAGAGAATTTTGCGCGACATCGAAAGAAGAACGAAATTCGTCTAGCAGGCGCAGAAGCTGGGAACGTTGGACCGGCGTAAGGTTGTCAGCAATGGAGGAACCAAATACATCGGCGGGTGGCGAATGAGACGTGGAAACAGCACTGAGCGCACTGGAACTGGGACAGTCATCGGGTGCGTCCGATAACTTGTGCGTCTTCGATCGGTTCCAGCCTGCCAAGACATTCACCTCGCATCAACGGGACTATGTACGGGGATGGGTTCGTTACGAAGATAGCAGTGTTGCCCTGAGAAAATTCTACGGTCGCAAAGGGCACCAGCAAGCCTTTCCTAGTGCCAACGCGGTCAGACGGCGAAAGGAGTGCAACGGTGTCGGCGAGAGCGGCGCAGTAGCCAGACACAACCGTTGACGAGTTCGGAGGCACTCTGGTGTCTTCTCGGACGAGTAGCTTGTTCGAAGCGGCTGGTTCGCTTGCTGGCGTCAAATCTGAGAACGGCGAGAGTTCTATTTCGGCGGGCGCGCAATGAATGACGGCGTCGTGGCGCGAAAGAAAATCCCATCCTAAGATGACGTCGTGAGAGCATGCGGGAATTATGATGAATTCGATGGCGTACATGATGTCCTGTATGAAGACGCGGGCTGTACATACCGCCGTCGGATGAATACTTTGAGCGCTAGCGGTACGTAGGGACAGCCCAGAAAGTGGCGTCGTAACTTTTCGCAGTGCACGGCTTAGTTTTGCGTCCATAACTGAAACGGCGGCTCCAGTGTCCACAAGGGCAGATGCACGAACACCGTCGACAAACACGTCGATAATGTTCGACGGGCTTCGCTGAGGGCTTGCACAGTTCGATAGAGTCGCAGCCCTTGCCTCGTGGACTGCGACGGCTAGTTTTCCTGGTCGCCTACAACGGCACGTGGCCGCATAGGTGACAGTGAGCGGCGTCGTGGAGACGGTGAACGGCGGGTAGACGAGGCTGGTCGTAGCGGCGGTGACATAGGCGGAGGTGGGTCGTAATACGGGCGGCTGGACCGGCTGGCGACGGGTGATGCGACTCGAGGCGGCTGCACGCAATCGCAATAACGGGCGACGTGTCCGGCGTAACCACACGCAAAGCAGATGGGACGGTTGTCGGAGGTGCGCCATCGGTTCGCTGGGGCAGGTGCCACCCATGTCGCAGGACGAGATGGACGGGGCGGCTGCTGATACGACTGCGTGCTGGACTGCAGCCGGGCCCTAGGAACGACTTCGGCGTACGGGGGCTGCACACCCATTTCGAAAGACTGAGGTCTAGCGACAACTTGGGCGTAGCTAAGTGGGACAGTATCAGGAATCGGTTGGGGCGGCGTGGCTACAACTGGGACATGACTCAGTGGTGCAGGGGCTGGAGGGTATTGGTGGTATTCAGGCATGACCCCTGCGATTTCCTGCTCAATCTCTCGGCGGAGGGGAGGCAGTAGTGTGGTCGACGGCTGTTGAATATGCTGCGGTTGAGCAAAGGCCAGCAGAGAGAACTGGCGTGCAACTTCCTCGCGCACGAATGCCTTGACTTCCGCGAGCAACGCGGAATGGTCAGAAGTGGCCGACAAGCCAGCGAGATCGACGTCGCGTGATGAAGGGCGACGGGTCATCAACCGCTGGCGACGCAGCTCCTCGTAACTTTGGCATAGCGTTATAACCTCGGCCACTGTGCGAGGGTTTTTGGCGAGCAGCATGGTGAAGGCGTCATCGTCGATTCCTTTCATGATGTTCTTTATCTTTTCAGACTCCAACATGGTCGCGTTGGCCTTCTTGCACAAGTCGAGGATATCTTCTATATAACTCGTGAAGGACTCACCGGCCTGCTGAGATCGTTCGCGTAAGCGCTGCTCTGCTTGCAGCTTACGTACGGCGGGGCGACCGAACACGTCGACAATGGCGGTCCTGAAGTCGGACCACGTCAGGAAATCTGATGCGTGGTTGTTATACCACAGACTCGCCACACCCGCGAGGTAGAAAATCAAGTTGCTCAGCTTTCCTGCCTCGTCCCACCTATTGGGCACGCTCACGCGCTCATAAATCGTGAGCCAGTCCTCCACGTCGGTACCATCTGCGCCAGTGAAGACAGGTGGGTCTCGGACACGAGGGACACCGGGACATGCGGTCGGTGCGGGGGGAGGCGTTTGCTGGGCGGCGTCCTGAGGCATGGTAGACGGCACTGCGCGGGAGCGAAGTTCCAGGGGCATAGAAAGAGGCCGAAGTTGTTGTGAGGGTACCCAGACACTCTCCACCAATTGTAAAAGGGCGTTTATTGAAGGCTGGCGTCAGGCCCGACCGGTAGCTTGTTCAACGGCTGAAAGCACGCGCCCCGAGAGCGAGCGGCGAGCACGAGCACTGCACGTTAGATCCAGACCCACTAGATCACACTGGAGAGCCTACCCCACTATAGGGTTGGTTACTTTTCGCTACAATATATATATATATATATATATATATATATATATATATATATATATATAGGCACTGGATTTTGACTTGCAATGAAGTGCCGGTGGGAGATTTAACTTGTGCATAGTTGAACCATAAGGATTCGTAGCGTGCGCGTTAACTAAATTAATCCGGAACTCGGCACGATCTACGATGAACCTCCCGAGCTTCGCCCACTCATCGTCATTTACTCCGTGGATATGCTGTAATTTGTTGTAGTGAATATTTGTTTGCAATCCCGCATATCACATCATTAGTTCTCCTCCCCAAGAGCGCGCGTGCTCTCTCCTATGCAATGCCCAATGTGCAGCATGCTTTACTCTCTTGTGCTCCTGTCCTCAGCCTATTACTACACCGGCAAAACTGCGGCCGCGCGTGTTTGACGTGCAAGCAGAAAAATAAGGCAAAGACAGCGTGCGTCGATTTGTCCGGTGCACAGCGCTACAGTGAACTAGAAGATATATTTAAAGGTCCCCTGAACCACCCCCGACATTTTTCTGGGCATTTCAAGTTAAGATGCGCATCAAGAGGTTCGTTCCCCACCCTTAACGTTGGCACTCAAACGTGAACAAGAACCAAGCTTTCAAACCTCATCATAACTCGTCAGAGGCAGCGCCAAGCTCGACCTCTGACCACCTTGTCGCTTGTGCGACCCGAGTTAGCGCTAAGCTCTCCTCTCCTCTCTTCTTTGTTCTCCCCTTAAAAACCCACGATCGCTTCTGCGACCGCCTTCTGGGACCAACCCCTATGCAACACTTCACCAATAAAACACGTGTTCACTCTCTCCATGAGTGCCTATGGTTACGCCTTCGCGTTCCCACACGTCGCCCCGCTCGCTGCACCGAGCTTCTCCGAAAGATCGCGTCGGGGATTAATCGCGTGATGAGTTAGCAGAACTCCGCACCAGGCCCAAATTGCCACTCTATTTACCCGGCGGCATGCATCCAAGCCGCCACTTCAACAGGACTGCCCGACAGGCATATTGTCATCAAAAGCACTTCCGTGCATTTCCACGGCGCAGTTATCTCCCCCGAATGGGCGACCCTTGGCGACAAGTCGACCGCGCAGAAAGGTCAAAGGATTACTTTGACAGCGAGCCCCCGCTGTTCTTTCAAGCGACTCTCCCCCTTTTGTTCCTTTCTCGGATGCCACGCTTCCTTCGAAAATGCTCTACAGTGTTGCAGTGGAGAGCCCTGTCACCCGTCATGTCCCCTCTGCTGTGCAGCTATGTACATCATGGCAATTACTGACGCGGGCGTCGCGGGAAGAAAGCCGCCGCTTTTACTGCGTACTGAGTGAATACGGGAACAGCGGGGCATCCCCCCCGACGCCCGCGGTCAGTAATTGCCATGACGTACATAGCTGCACAGCAGAGGGGACATGACAGGTGACAGGTCTCTCCACTCTTGTGGAGGTTTCTGCGGGTCCCCCGTGGCTCACGCCCTTCATGCGCGCGCTTTGCCACATCGAGAGGATACATCGCGCGCTCAGTGCTGCCCCTCTTCTCGACAGTCTGCGACGAGTTCTGCGTTCTCGCGTGGGCCGCGTCACGGAAGTCTACGAGAGCATCGTGGTGGACGACGCCGTTCCCTGTGCGCCCTGGCCAGCCCCTCACCGCGACGTACATCTCCCAGTGACAGTGACTCTCCCGGGGATGCGCACAAAGCGCCACACGCCTCACAGTGCCGTCGTGCAGGAGGCGGCGACGCGGATACACGAGGACCTCGACGGCAGAGTGCACGTGTTCAGTGACGGTTCCGTGTTGCGCAATCGCTCTGCCGCCGCTGCCTGCACTGCACCGGAACTTGGAGTGCACAAACAGTGTCGGCTGATCTACTGTGCCTCATCCACAACAACGGAGCTCGTCGGGCTGCAACTGGCTGCGGAACTCCTCCGAGAATCGCTGGCTGTCGAGTCCGCAGCCACATTTTGCTATTCGAAAGCTGCCCTCCGACTTATCGCGAGGGAGGAATGCGGCCCGCCACTAGCCTAACGAGTGGCCCGAAACCTCCTGTCCCTGCGGGAGAGTGGCTGCGATATCGTTCTCCAGTGGCTGCCCGCACATATGGGCATCGCGGGCAACGAGGCAGCGGACGAGCTCGCCAAGCACGCTCACTCATCCGACACTCCACTGTCTGATTGCGCCAGCTCCTACGATTCAGCGCGCATCAACTTTCGGAAAGAGCTGGCGCGGTCGCACCCGGGCAGCCGTGTCGCCGAGGGCAGGCTGCCACGCCCACTCCCTGCCACCGGATTCACTCGGCGAGAACGCGCCTTCCTCCTCGCCCTCCGAACTGGTAAATGCTGGCCAGCTGAGCGCCGACACCACCTCCGTGGTTTCCCCTCCCTTGCTTGCTTGGACTGCGTGGAAGTGGAGACACTGTCTCACCTGCTCCGTGAGTGCCCGGCCCACGTGGACGCGCGTAAGCTGTGCGCGCGCTATCAGAAACTCGGCTTGCCCTGTTCCTCAATGGAGCAGCTCCTGTTCCCTGACGGCTGCAACGAACGACGCCGCTCTGCCCTTGCCGCGGAGCAAGAATTCTTGAGGAGGGGAAACAGCGCTCGCTCGGGCTACCCGATAAAGTCACGCCAAGGTCCCTCAAAATTGAGGGACCCTTGTCACGCCTTACGGCACCGCGCCGACGCACCCTCTGTCGGACGAAAAGAGAAACGCGCGAGTCACGCTGTGGGCTCCGCGATCGGCAGCGGCGGTGCGACGTCGCGCTGCGGAAGCCCGTGACTGTTCTAGAGTCAGCAGATGACAAAGAATACGCGGCAGCTCTCATGCCCTTTCTTCCCAAGGCCATTTACACAAGCGTGCTCACAACACGTCAGCGAATGGCTTCCAGCAGCATGCGTCGCCTGCTCTGAAGTGAGTGCAAGCAGCTCGTTCCAGGCGCTGTACGGCACGTAATTAATTCAGTATTTATAACTAACTGCAGCTAAAATGTCCGCCGCCCCTATTTATTGACGCTACAGAGTGAAAACTGAGAAAATTTGCAATATATGAGACGGTAACGCGATAATTATGCGTCGCGCCCATAGGATGACATGTAAACGACAGGAACAGGCCGACAGCGTCATCTGTCGTGATGCGCAGAAAACTAAACTTCCTCCTCGCCCAAGCGTTACATTAACGGGCCGCCACCGCACGCTGTCGTGGCATAGCTGTTTCGCCTCCTCAAATACTTCTTTCTCTGTGGCCCTTGCAACCCTCCTCATATTTATCGAGGACACCGGTCTGACTGGGCGGCTTTAAAGCCGCTCGCCAGTCTGTTTGTGTTGCCTGTTTGTGTTTGTGTTCCCTTTGTGCTTGTGTGTTTTTTTGTAACCTCTTCCGCGGCCAGACATGGTGTGGTTAGCTGGGCATCCCGTCTTTCTTCTCCCTGTCCCTTTAATTCCCCCGCCCCCTGGGTGCCTCGGTTTAGGTGTCCTCACTGAGAGACAGTTACCGTACACTCTCCACCCTATTCACTTCCTTAACTAGAATCTCTATCTCTCTCTCTGAGTGAATACGACAACGTTTCTACAGAAAAGCCATGCGCTAGGCCGCCGTCGCCTACTTTTCCCCGTCGATCTACCGCCGAACATAGCAAATGCGATAAACCAACTATAGCCTAACAACTAGTTTTACTGAATTCAAAACGAGCAAGTATGGCGTAACAGATGATCTTCCCGCGATCATGAGGTCAGCCAATGCTATTCTGGCCTCAGGCGACGATAGAGAAAATCAGTCAGTATATGCGCAGCGCGAAATGGAACTGCTGATTTCATTTTGGCTCCTGCGCATGCTGATTGTGGTTAAACTGCGCTAAACTTACGCGGCTGTTTCTTTTGTTTTGAAACCCTTTCCCCTCTCCCATGTTCATCTTCTTTCATGCCGTTTTGCAATAAATTCAGTTGACAGTTTGCACTTGTGGTATCGTGCCAGTTAAGCAGGTCCTCCCTAACATGCTGTGTAACTCGTAATTTAGCGCAGTTTAAAGACATCAAAGAACAAACTAGCCCGATTCCTCACTTTGCATGCGGATTCTCATTTTCTTTGTTATTACCTTGCGATAGCGACGGCGCACACATGTATGACGACCGATACAATAAACACATACGTATTTCTTAGCGCCGTCTACGGTGCTCCTCCGTCTTTTTGTTCAGCGCTGTTTTGTCTTCTCGTAATGATGTGCGTTAATTGAGCAGACATACGAAACTGGTCGGTGATTGTGCTACTCCCTAATACGAAACTGAAGCTCAGCTGTTCTGACACTGCGATATGTTGAGGCGAATAATTTCAGAGAACCATTTGTGGCAGTTAGAGACCCTTCTGCTTCGGCTCTGCGCACTTGAGGATTAGCATTGCGGGGCCGGCGCTTGAGACTGTACTACATATAGTTAAGGACCACAACCTCTAAAGTGCGCTGACGTCGCACAGTACGCGGACCCGAACGTTTCGCCTCCATCGAAATGCGGCCGCCATGGCAGGCATTCGATGCCGCAACCTCTCGGTCGGCAGCCTAGTGCCGTAGCCTCGAGACCACCTCGACGGGCAAGAGAAATGTCAATGGAAGCTCACCTGCCAGTTTCTCTAGGCGCACCTTGCTCGTCCGAGTCCACCACCTCGTTCTGCTTGATTTCCAAGTATGCGAGAAGCCTTCGAACGTTTCCACGCGCTTCCTCTTCGGCCACATTTCCGCGTGCGCGCATGATCTGAGCAGTTGCTTCCACTAAAAATAATCGTAGAAACGTTTCCTGAATATACGATAAAGGTGGCTTTACTTTATTTTAGGAACACGAGCGCAACCCAGCGGCAAAGTAACACTGCTGTGTTCGGATTAGGTGGAAATCGCATTCCTTCGAATGCATCACGTCGTCCGATATTCGGACGCTGTTCTCGTGTTATCTTTCACATTTACCGTGCTTCAATGTGCACCTGAGGGCTTTATAACGTATATGTACGGATGTTAAAGATCACGACGCAGGTAATGGGCTTTCTCGGTCTGTTTCGCTAACTACTTGGAAGCACTCCACTGCAATGTCCGCCGATGCAGACTTGGGGTTGTGGCGGTTGCTTGCCGGCGCGAAAGACGATGGTTCAATCACCGGGCGTGGCGGTTTCGGTTTTGATAGAGACGTAAATGGCACAGGCCCTTCTACTTTCCGTTATCAGTGCGTGTTAAAGAAATCTAGGCGGGGGAGGGGATTTTCCGGAACCCGCTAGGGTTGTCTAGTTACTATGGCACTTGACCGCCGACACGAAGGTTGCGGGATCGAATCCCCGCCACATTCCGATGGAGGTGAAATGCTAGGCGCGTGCAGCCCAGATGGGCGGAATTTGCGGAGTCCTCCACTGCTGCTGTCTCTCACAATAATGTGGTTTATTTTTCACATTTTGTAACAGTGGGTGGGGTCCTGGACTGAGGACTCTACCCACTCAGCGAGAAACTTTACAAGAAATAAAAGTTCTCCCTCCTCCTAATTTGTCGCATAAAACCCCAGCAGTTATTCCTTTCCGCTGACGGACCTCTCGTCTGCCATACTGTCTGAGTACAGTAAGCCCATGGTAAAATGAAATCAACACGCCAGACAGTTCTCACTTGTAAAATACCTGAAGGGCATAGCTGTCGTCTCTGTTTGGTTTCCTATCCGTGTTGGTTCCATCTGAGTACGCCACATTGTCTTCCACGGTGGAAACAGCTATCATAACTAAGTCACCACAACTGATTGACTATTTGGTTGCCAGAGCGACCCATTACCGAAATTTTCTATCGAACCTCGCGGCACATGGAAACCTCATCTGTGTCAATAGTGCAGCAGTCACGACCGCAATTGAGAGGGGCGCGCTCGTACCACTTATTAAAGGGGCACTGACACGATTTTGCGGTGGTGGCGCAAAGGGGACATTTTACGTTTTCTGGCCATGCATTGCGGACGCTCACCGCACATCAAAGCCAGGAAAGACATGAAAAATATACTGTTACATTCTCCACGTTGTTGCGGGGCTCACGCAGGCGATCGTTGATGCACCTCCCTGTTTGACCCACGCACAACGTGCAGAATGTAACAGTGTCTGGGCACCTAGCTGCGCATTGTGCGCGCTGTGGGTGCAAACCTTTATTGAAGCACGCGCGGTCGCTGGCCAAACACCGTGATCAGCGTACGAGGGAGATAATTGAAGCGGGAGAAATAAAAGATAGATATGCTGTTAGTCGTGCATCACTATGTTTATCTAAGAAAGAAATGCCGTTTTTGTCGCGTCAGCCGCCCGCTTGATTGTCGGGTCATTTGGGTCATGTGTGTCCTCCCTCTCCGTATTTTTGCGCAGTGTGCATATGTATATATTTGAACACGCGAAATAAAATTCACTGAGTTGCTAGTAGCGCTGTGTGCCGTCTCGTTCTCTTCTTCGTCTGTGTTTGCTGTGCGCTATTACTTGAAAAGTTCTGTGCCGCTGCTTAGCCACTAATAACACGTGGACACCAAGAAACAGACAGTGCAAGATCGGCCTAAGAACATTTTTTTTCTGCTGACCCCAGGAGAAATAGTTACACGCACATGCATGGCTCTTGTAAAATAAAGAAGACGAAGGGGCGGCTAGCACGAGCAACGGCCACGGGCGGGCTCGGGCTATTAGGTTCCGCCATATTCGTTCGAACAGGCCAGACGGTCGGGTCCGGTTCTCCTCATTCGTATTTTTCGCTACATTCTTTCTGGTGCCGAAACCCGCCCGGTCGTCTGGCCCTTCGCCTTTCGAAGATGGATCAGCTGCGAACAAAGCGCACCTTCGTCCGCACTGTCATTACCGAGACCATCTCGACCCTCAGCACCCTGCTCGAGGATCCCGCAACCCCGACTGGGACGCTCGAGAACCACCTCGCCTTCCTCGAGCAGAAGTATTCGGAGCTCACAGCCTTGGACAACAAGATCCAGGCCACACTCTTTGACACCGACCTGGAAGCCGACATGGCAGCGGCGTTTGGATACCAACAAAAGGTGATTTTCGCCATATCCGATGTTCGCCGCGCCACTCAGTCGAGTCTGCCAACCCTATCCGTCTCCACCGCCAACACCACGAGACCATTCGTCGCGCCGCTCGCATCTTCGCCGCATCACGCCCCGATTTTCGCATCGCCCGGCCTTTCGACTCCAGTACCGACCTTGTCTTGCGTCGTCCAGCCCACGGTACCTCGACATGCGGACCGGACCTCGCACGTGTCCGACGCAGTCCTAGAGAAGTTACAGTCCGCGCAGCTCTGTGAAGTGCCAGTCAACGGCACCACATTCGCACAGCCTGCCATTCTGTGCATCAGTGACGACGCAGCGCTCTCGAACACTTCAGTAACGTCGACAGTGCAGCAACCAACGCTTCTTGTTAGGTCTTCGTTACCTACAGTGCATGCTGGAGAGGCGCCCGCCGTGACAACTTCGCCTACTTCGCCACGTCAAGGTCACGTCACTACTGATTCCTTCGCGTCTTGCGTGAAAACATCGGAACTGATAGTCGTCGATGTGCCTCCAAAGATCACGGAGGACGGCAAGAAGAAGAAGCTAACATCCACTTCGTCACGCTTTTCAAAGTGCAGTGTCAAGTCTTATTCGACGAACAGTTGGGGACCTACTTCGTTGTCCCGGTGTGACAAGAGCAACTCAACCACTTCGGATCGAGAGCAGCGAAGCAAGAAGACCAAACGCTACAAACATTAAGATTTGCATGGTTTGAAGCTGCGTAGCACCAGAGAGGAATACCAGCAGACCGAGCCTCCGATCAAGTACCAGATGATTTCAAGCAACGTGGCGACCATGTCCCAAAGATACAGCCTGCGGCTAGAATGACCACCTGCCCCGCAAGACAAACCTCCTCCCGCAGCTAACACAAGCTTCCATCGCCACCGAGCAAGCGCCTCACGATTTCTTGGGCGGCACAAGGAGAACTTCTCGCGTCTATGCTCCACTCATAAGCCTGCAACAGCTTCACGTCGACTTCAAGTTAAAGACGACACCAGGGAGTGGGAGGAAAATTAGATAACTGTGATCTGAAGTTGTGTCACGTGAATGAGCTCCTCCCTGGTCATGTCTGAGGACGGTGTCCCGTCTCAAGGTTCGCGCTATCGAAGAACGCAGCCCTTTGCAAATTCGTCGCCGGCGGGAGTAGGTTCGCGCTCTTAAAAGCGCGGGACTTCGCATATTCGTCGCCGGCGGGAGTATGTTGCAAAATAAAGAAGACGAAGGGGCGGCTAGCACGAGCAACGGCCACGGGCGGGCTCGGGCTATTAGGTTCCGCCATATTCGTTCGAACAGGCCAGACGGTCGGGTCCGGTTCTCCTCATTCGTATTTTTCGCTACAGCTCTTCGCAACTTGCGCCCAGCGATCGAATAGTCTCGTCTGCTTTTGATAAATTATTATTGATCTAATGAGAGAGGGACTGGTAGACCACTGGGCGTCATAAGTTGCGAAGAGCCATGCATGCGTGTTTGAGTGTTTATACTTGGGTCAGCATCTAAAATAAATCGGCTGTTAGGCCGCTTGCGCCGTGTCTCTGTTCCTTTCTTGGTGTCCGGCTGTATTTTGCGGCTGAGTTGTGTCACAAAGGAATCTGCCCTGATTGCTTCAGCCCCGAATAAAAACCTGCCCTGTATAACAAGAAAATCCCCTCTACAGTCTTCCAGACAAACCTTATTCGTCCATTGTTCTGAGCATAGCTTCTTCTTGTATGTTCCCCGAGTTTAAATGGGACGTTATCAAGGATCCTTACTGAAGCGAACACTTTCAAGTTCTACAGAAAACACCTAAAGAAAGCCAATCTTCCAAGGACTTCCAGGCGAAGAATTGACACAGCCCATTGGGAGAAATTTCGAATTCTTACTAGTGCGATCTCGTGGCCGAGATGTCATTGTTAGAAGTCGGCGCTGGTATTGAATAGTTTGCTGATTTCCTCATTGATGCCGCGTATAAATGTATATCTCAGGGAAGAGGTACGGCAGGCAAGCGCCATGTCCCATGTTGGAACGACGAATATTGCGACGCTCGGAAAAAAACAAAAACAAATACACAAGGTACATTCAACTGGTGGCGAAACCAACTGGTGGCCCATACGTTCAAAAAATGGCGATTCGTGAGCACTTTGTGGGTGTTAGCACCATTCATGTGAGGAGGGAACACTTCCGGTGGAAGGCGGGTGTGACAACTTATCCGGCACAAAAAAAGATGACGTCATGTCCGTGATTGGTGGCACGAGATTCGCTTTCGGTTTACTTTGCAAGCTTGAAAATACAATGTCTATCGTAAATACATTGTTTTCCCGTGCCACATGCCAAGCAAGGAAAATTTCGAACACCATGCACATAATGGGTGATGCATACTACACCCTCTTTCTGTGTTTAAATCATTATGAAACGCGGGCAAGTGCCTTGTAGCAATTCAATGAAATGTAATTGCACCTTCCACCTTTGTTTTTTTTTTTTTTTGTGAAAGCTTGAAGCATTTGAACTTCCCGTGTGTATCATTACCTTGGTTCCTCATTACCACAGTCTTTCCATCTAACACAAGCGGTCTGTGCTATGTGCTAGTTTTTGTGTGTGTGTGTGTGTGTGTCACTTTCCGTCAGTTATGTCGGGAACTGCCCTCAGTTTAGCGTCATGCTCCACACTACCATGGAGTTTGCAAGCAAATAATGATAATTTGCAATGATCTAAAAATTTTTGACAACAGCTAAGCTTTATTGGCATTGTAGCATCAAACAAGAATAATACAGAGGCTGAACAAAACGCCCAATTTGTGGCAACAAGAAATATATATATATATACGAAAGGGAAAATTAGCATCCACCCGTTTTGTTGCACAAGGCCACAGGGAAATCCATACGGATTTCTCAGAAATGAAAGCTTCCTAGTTGCCGAAGAATTCGCCCTGTCCGGTCATGTGCTTTATCTGCATGGTAAAACACTACGAGCAAACAAACACCTTACGCCATCATAATCACAGTGCGTGGTCGGAATATTTGGGCACGTGAACTCAATATTAGTGATGTAAGAGAAGATATCTTAACTCACTGTTACAACCAAAGATACATATAGATTTTGCGCGAATTTCAGAATACGACACCCTTTTACACGTATATCTTCCTGCCCTCTTTTCTATATTTCGCTGGCAATCGGTTGGGAAAGACCATTGTTCATGTTTAAGGCAAACGCCTTACGTGAAGCGGCAACATTACAATTTTTAAGGTAGTAGGTATGATTTTTTCAACAGCTTCGAGAACTTCATACTTTTCTGCATATTTGAGCATCGTAGGAAATAGCCTTGCACGCGAAACTGCGATCGAATATACCTGATTTCACATCGCGCATTTTTGCTCGACTACCACGAATGTGGTTGTGCACTCTAAAACTTGGATGTGACAAGTTAGACGGTAATCAATCAACCAAATTCTCGCTACCCCTGAACAAAGCCTCGTTTCATCGAGTGTGCGTGTTCCGTCTCTCGTTCGCCGCTGTCGCATGAAGAGCGCCGAAGGCCACGTTTACGCAAAGTTTCAAGCCATTTTACATTTCATTTAATGCGCCGCTGACGTTGTAAGGCACCACTGAAAAAGAGCGCCTAGCAAACGCACGATTCAGACCCAAGAAACTCAGATAACGCATGGGAGAACAAAGCAGGATTACGGGGAGGGGGGTGGGGGGGTGGAGAGGGGTGTTGTGCGTTAGATCGACGGAAAGTAGAGGCGGCGGCGGCCTAGCGCAGGACCTTTTTGTAGAAACGTCTTCGTACTCACGCAGTAATGGCGGCGGCTTAATTCCCGCAACGCCCGCGGTCGGTAGTTGCTGTGCCGTACACAGCTGCACAGCGGTGGGGACATGACGGGTGACACGTTTCTCCACCGAGGGACCGTACAGCATTTTCGGAGGGAACGCGGCATCCGAGAAAGGAACAGAAGGCGGAGAATCGCTTGCAAGAGCAGCGGTGGCTAGCTGTCGAACTAACCCTTTGACCTTTCTGCGCGCTCGACTGTCGCCAAGGGGTCGCCCGTTCAGGGGAGATGACCGCGCCGTGGAAATGCACGGAAGTCCTTTCGATGACAATTCACCTCTCTGGCAGTCCTGTGCAAGCGACGGCTTGGACACATGCCTCGAGGTAAATAGAGTGGCAATATGGCCCCGCTGCGGAGTTGTACTAACTCATTACAGGATTATGACCGACGCTATCTTTCGCAGAAGCTCGGTGTAGCGAGGGGTGCGAAGTGTGGGAACACGAAGGCGTAACCGTACGCTCTGACAAAGAGAGTGAACACGGGTTTTATTGGTGAATTGCTGCATATGGGTTGGTCCCAGAAGGCGGTCGCAGAGGCGATCGGATGTATTTAACGAGAAAACAGAGAAGAGAGAACGAGAGGAGCTTAGCGCTAACTCGAGTCGCGTACCGGCATGGTGGACACAGGTTGAGCTTGGCGCTGCCTCTGATCGAGAGATGAAGTTGTAAAGCTTGGTGCTTACCCCGTTTGAGCGCAAACGTTAAGGGCTCGGAACGAACCGCTTGATGTGGTTTGAGCCCAGTTGACATGATGTCTGCTGACAGTACTGACCGCCCCGGCCAAGTTTTGTAAATGATGTATAGCCAGTGTAAATAAACCTGCGTGTTCTGCTGTGAGGACGTTGTAGCGAAACGTCGGGGCCGTTAATGTGGACGCATCGGAAGGTCAGGAAGACGAAGAGGCGGGGGAGCTACTCCGCGCAGGCAAGCGACGAGGAGCCGACACAGTGAATAGGGAGAGCACTCATTGGGGGGTTTATTTAGCTAAGACATCTTGAAGTTTGAAAACACACAGGGCAAAAATTATACAACATAGAAAATGGTATCATACCCCTCGGCCTGCCGAACTGGTCCCCGGTGGTTTCGAGCGTCATGGTCCCCTAGTCCGCTCTCAAAAAAGGCCAGTGTCGCCGCTTAAATAGCACCCTCAACATCCACGCAACGCGGACCAATCAGGCAGGCGAAGTTACGATGCTCAGCGCGAGCCCTCGTGATCGCGTGCATCCGGCTTTGCTACAAAACTAATACAAACAACACATTCCAGAAACTGGCCGCGACGCACACACGTGGTCTTCGTTCTCTGTACTACGTCGTCAAGAAGACTCCTGCGGTGCGCCGGCTCGTTTGCTTGAGCACCCTTCTAAGAAAGCAGTCGAAAAAAAAAAAGAACAAGAAAACATTCTACGCGACGCGGTCTTCGCGACACCTCCACCCTACGAAAAAGAGTGACCCACTCGTTTTATTTCCAAGACAGGAAAAGAAGTACGAAAAGCAATTTTACATAGAACAATTATGTGAGGTACTCGTTTCATAAAAGTTATACATCTATCTAAAAGGTGAAAAACTTAAAACAACAAATGGAAAATCGCGAGACTCAAAAATCACTAAAGTTCACTCGCTGGCACTGTAATACAAGTCAGTGTCAGTATCGTAAGCGGCGACATTCGTTGTCCGTTGTTGCCGTTTGACAAGTCTTCCAATCGCTGTAAAGTTCAGTTTCAGAGTCTGAGCTCTCGCGCTGCTGCACTGCATCACTGGTCCCTGACTCGCGCACACCATGACGCAAACGAAGTTCTCGGTCCGCTCGCGAACCACACTCACGCACATCACCATTGACGTCGCACTCGCGCACAAACTGGGTGTAATTCGGGACATCACTCCCGGCACTGCGCTCGCGCACTTCACTTTGATGGAATTCGCGGTCATCACTGCACTCGCGCACATCACCACTTGGATCTCGCACCTCATGATCGGCACCGGACTCATCGTCTGCGTCGTCGGCATCGTAGCTGCGCTTGTTCTTTTCTTGCTGGCGCCTTTCCCGTTCATTCACTAATTTTCGAGCCTGCCGCAGCCGGCGGGCCACTTTCATCGCATCCAGGGTGTAGTCGAATCCACGTTGTGCGCCCGACCCGACATCTACCGGTAGCGTCTGCTGAAACGGTCGACCTACAGGCGGATTAGTTGGAGGAAACCGGCCGTTTCCCCGGCGGTTGCTTCTCGTCTGGCAGTCAGGCAGGAGAGAACGTACTTGCTGACGTATGAGAACATCTTCGGCCAGAAATATCGGTAACGCAACTTCTCCCATGTACGCTTGACACCCAAGTGGCCTGCCGTACAGTCGTCATGGCAGTGCCTTAATATCTCAGGCCTCAAGCACTTGGGGACAACGAGAGCCGCGCGATCTTTCTCAAAGCCTTTCGCCCTCCGATACAGTACACCGTCGATTAACCGAAAACTCCGTGCCGTTCTTTTGGTATTCCTGACAACGGGCGCACTCGGGTCTTCGAGGTGCTGTACAATGGCTCTAATCCATGGGTCTGCCCTCTGCTTTTTCCAACATCCGCCTGATCCAAAACCAGCAACGGTAAAAGGTTTTCATCGCTTACCGGTGCGGGGTTGTGAGGAAGGCGCGAAGGCTTGTCGGAATTTCCATTCTTGAGGTCAGGGCGGTGTCGTAACGTATTCTACCATTGGCTCGTGTGGGGACTGCGTGAAGCTGGCCTCCGACAATGTGCCGATGGGACGGCCGGGCTGGCCCCTTAGGCCGGCCGTTCTCGTTTCCCGAAGGGTTATGCTGCCATCCTGGTTGCCCAAGGGGTCCGCATGATCGTTTCTGTCGTCCCGGAACCTCTGCCAGCACTGTCGTGCTTCGTGGCCGATGCGGCGGCAAATCTGGCATCGGGGACGCCCGTCGTTGGCACGGGACGTTCTCGGTGGCCAAGGCACTGGGGGGCAACGCATCTCGTCTTCGATGCTTTTTAGCCGGTCAGACAGTAAGGACGATGGAGTCTGCAATCGTCTTCAAGTCTCCTTGCGGTCGGCAGCCTCCCGCGGCAACGCAATTCTGCTGCGGCGCAGGTGGCGACACATGTAGTAGGAGCCTGTACTGTCGCGGCGGCGGATGCCATCTCTACCGGAGGCGCGAGTTTGTGCATCCACGACTGCAATCGGTAGGATAGTGGCTGTGTATCGGACGTGACCCCGAAGCACGGCTCATCAAAGCTGCGTGATTTATGCGCTGTAAAATTTGGAGGAATGCGGCGCAGGTTTCCGGGTTTGCGATGATCATTTTTTCCTGCACATCCGGACGCAGACCGCGCATAAGGTGCCACAACCGATCATCTTCTGCCATAGACGGGTTGACCCTTGCACAAAGCTGCACGACGTCATAGTAGTACTGCTCGGGGGTTTCGGACGGCAGCTGTGTCCTGTTTTGTAGCCGCAAATGGGCGATCTCGACTGAGTGATGACTCGTAAATGACGTTTTCAATAACGTCGCCCATTGTTCTTATGAATTAGGGGCACCCATGAAATTGAGTGGTGTGCCATTTCTTTGCATCACCGTCTAGAGCCAGATATAAAAAATTAACTTTCGTGGCTTGGTCCCAGTTGTTCAGTGACGCGACATGTTCGTAGCAAAGTAGCCACTCGGAAACGGATCCTCTGGCGCGCCTCTAAAGACTGGCGGTCCGATGACAGGTTTTGCTTGGGGGGTAGCTATAGCAGAGAGAAAGGAAGGGGGTTCCGTCATAGTGGAGTAGTCCGAAGTAGTTCCTGATGCTTGTGACTCGGGGCATAGCTTTAGAGCGGGAATATCGCTATCGAGCAACCTCCACCACTTGTAGCGAAACGTCGGGGCCGTTATGTTGACGCATCGGAAGGTCAGGAAGACGAAGAGGCGGGGAGCCACTCTGCGCAGGCAAGCGACGAGGAGTCGACACAGTGAATGGGAGAGCACTCATTGGGGTTTATTTAGCTAAGACATCTTGAAGTTTGAAAACACACAGGGCAAAAATTATACAACATAGAAAATGGTATCATACCCCGTCGGCCTGCCGAACTGGTCCCGGTGGTTTCGAGCGTCATGGTCCCCTAGTCCGCTCTCAAAAAGGCCAGTGTCGCCGCTTAAATAGCACCCCTCAACATCCACGCCAACGCGGACCAATCAGGCAGGCCGAAGTTAACGATCCCGCGAGCCCAGGTAGTAGGTATAATTTTTTCAAACAGCTTCGAGAACTTCATACCTTTCTGTATATTTGAGCATCGTAGGAAATAGCCTTGCACGCGAAACTGCGATCGAATATACCTGATTTCACATCGCGCATTTTTGCTCGACTACCACGAATGTGGTTGTGCACTCTAAAACTTGGATGTGAAAAGTTGGACGCTAATCAATCAACCAAATTCTCGCTACCCCTGAACAAAGCCTAGTTTCTTCGAGTGTGCGTGTTCCGTCTCTCGTTCGCCGCTGTCGCATGAAGAGCGCCGAAGGCAACGTTTGTGCTAAGTTTCAAGCCATTTTACACTTCATCTAACGCGCCGCTGACGTTGTAAGGCACCTCTGAAACAGAGCGCCTAGCAAACTCACGATTCAGACCCAAGAAACTCAGATAACGCACGGGAGGACAAAAGCAGGATAACATCACGGGGAGGGGGGGAGAGGGGCGGGGGGGGGGGGGGGGTGTTCTGCGTTAGATCGACGGAAAGTATAGGCGGCGGCAGCCTAGCGCAGGACCTTTTTGTAGAAACGTCTTCGTACTCACGCGGTAATGGCGGCGGCCTAATTCCCGCAACGCCCGCGGCCGGTAGTAACTGTGCTGTACTCAGCTGCACAGCGGTGGGGACGTGACGGGTGGCCTGCTGCTCCACCGAGGGACCGTACTGCATTTTCGGAGGGAACGCGGCCTCCGAGAAAGGAACAGAAGGGGGAGGTCGCTTGCAAGAGCAGCGGTGGCTCACTGTCGAACTTACCCTTTGACCTTTCTGCGCGCTCGACTCTCGCCAAGGGGTCGCCCGTTCGGTGGAGATGACCGCGCCGTGGAAATGCACGGAACTGCTTTCGATGACAATACACCTCTGAGGCAGTCCCGTGCAAGCAGCGGCTTGGACACGCCGCCAGGTAAATAGAGTGGCAGTATGGCCCCCCTGCGGAGTTCTGCTAACTCATTACAGGATTAGTGACCGACGCTATCTTTCGCAGAAGCTCGGTGCAGCGAGAGGTGCGAAGTGTGGGAACGCGAAGGCGTAACCGTACGCTCTGATAAAGAGAGTGAACGCGGGTTTTATTGGTGAATTGCTGCATATGGGTTGGTCCCAGAAGGCGGTCGGATGTATTTAACGGGAAAATAGAGAAGAGACAAGGAGGAGAGCTTAGCGCTAACTCGAGTCGCGTACGCGGCATGGTGGACACAGATTGAGCTTGGCGCTGCCTCTGATCGAGAGATGAAGTTGGAAAGCTTGGTGCTTACCCCGTTTGAGCGCAAACGTTAAGGGCTCGGAACGAACCGCTTGATGTGGTTTGAGCCCAGTTGACATGATGTCTGCTGACAGTACTGACCGCCCCGGCCAAGTTTTGTAAATAATGTATAGCCAGTGTAAATAAACCTGCGTGTTCTGCTGTGAGGACGTCTTGGCCCAGACTCCGTCCTTCAACTTGTCGCCGCGGTAATCGGAGCCATCAAAAGCAAAATCATCCTAAAATTAAATGGTGCAGTCGGCAGGACTCCGCGGCGGCTTTCTGGAGGACGCTGAGACAACCTGCACTCATTGGCAAGCTACGGAAGTGGTAAGGACAGCCGTAGGAAGGTCACCGCAGCACGACTGAAGGTCCGCGACTCATCCATTGCTCCTGACAGTCATCCATGCAAACTGTGGTGTGAGAGACACTGGACAGCGAACAGTCGTTCCAACGAAGGACGCAAACCCTCAACCAGCATGGCCGCATCTTGACAGCTGCCCTGGCCTACTGACCGAGGGTCTCCTCGGTCACGGTCCTCGGTCGAAACGATGTGGGAGCAGCGTGACACGACGCGTCGGCGCAAAGTGAATCACAGGTGGGTCTCTGTTCTGTTTTCTCAGGGTGCCACTGGAGTTACCAGGAGTCATTTGGCAGGAAGTAACTCTGACGAGCGAAGGATGTAAATCGCGAGGAGGCATGATCGGAGCTTGAGGATTCAGATGTGCATTCTGTGCAAACTTTTTACTCGGCTGCACAAGTGTGGATGAAAAAAAGAGAAATTCAAGCTTAGGAGCTTCGAACCGAGCTGCAAAAATTAAAGCTTCAGCCAGCCAAATGATGCAGAGCGAGGAGGTGTGCTATTCCTGAACACGTGCATGGCACTGTTGTAACGCCGTTATAGAATAAAAATGCCGCACATTGGTAGCAAACCAGGCTGAGGCGCGAGTGCTTTCGTACGAGAAAATTCGGGACTTAATCTTGCAGGAACTAAAGCTCACTCCTGAGGAATATGAAAGCCGCCTGTACGCCTATTGGAAAGAAGACTAGCCCTTGCGGGCAGGTCGCAACTAGGCTCGTGGTTTTGATCGACTATTGCCTCCGCAGCAGAGAGATAAAGACAGTTCATTAGCTGCGTGCGTTGCTGATTTAGGATCGGGTCAAATAGCTTGTGGGGGAAGGTATGCGCACATACGTTCTACAACACGAGACGGCGGAGTGGCCCCACGCTCTAGCGAAGCAGGCTCAAAAGTATGACGGGAGCACAGGGGGTACGACATCAGGTAGACCAGCCGCTGCTAGTTCGAAAAATTAGAGACACGTTTCATCGTCGCCCGGCGAACAGGCCACCCCAATGGATGGATGGAGAACTTTATTTAACGTCCTGCAGATTAAAGACCCGGGCTCAGGTCTCCCATGTCGGGACGTTGAGTCCTTGCCTTGACGCCGCTTCACAGGCCTGCTGGACTGCCCAGCTTTGGTCGGCGAGCGCGGAGCTGCGCAGGGCGGCGTCCCACCTCGCCGAGAGAACATCGGGGTTAATACCTTTGGCTTTAGCCTCACATTCCCAGAGCATATGCTTAAGCGTAGCTGTGTCTTTCTGACAGACCTTACAGATGCTCGTGTGATAGATATCGGGGTAGATTCGGTGGTATAGCAGTGGATTATGGTAAGTGTTCGTTTGCAGCAGCCTCCAAGTAGCTGCTTGAGCTCTGCATAGATTGCCATTAGGTGGAGGGTAGCACCGCCGGGCCAAGTAGAACGCCTTGGTTATTTCGTTGTAGATCGTGAGTCGGTCCCGGTCCGCGTACTCTTCGACAGATGCGTCTACTCCTGCACGGGTTATAGCATCGCGTGCGGCGGAGTGAGCACCTTCGTTGAGGTTGGGGAGGTGCGAGCAGACTTCGCCCATATGGGCGGGGAACCAGATCAAGTTAGCCTGGGAAACCTGGGAGGCATTCGTGAGTATACGAAGGGCTTCGATCGAGATTCTACCTTTAGCAAAATTTCGCACAGCTGTGCGCGAGTCGCTGAGTATAACCTGAGTGTCGGCATCAGTTATGGCCAGGGCGATGGCCATTTCTTCAGCAACCTCCGGGTGTCGGGTCCCAACGAAACGGGAAATTAACTCAATGTTACCGGTGCGGCGAGAACGGGCATTATCGTTGGCAGTGCCTGCAAAGGACGCCGAAAGCGGCGGCAACAAAATGGGGGCAAATTCGATCCCCGCCTGATAACCTTATCGCGAGGGCGCCGTGCGAATTTACAGTAGAATGTATAATTCTTGCAAAAGACATGGCCAGTATGTCACGCCTAACGAGGATTGACTTGGTAAGCGTGGGGCTCTCGTTCAAGGTATGCTTGCATTGGGGTTAACGATGTGTTCATGGCTTCCAATAAGTTGGGTAGGATTTGTCCTGCCGTGCATCGGAACAATGAGCTGCTAGAAAGGAAAAATCGAACAGATATTTGTCTGCTTAAGCACACTGCCTACAATTTTACCGACTGTCGCATGGGTGTGGTTTATGAGATTCCTTTTAGCTGCGGACAATTCCACGTAGGGCAAACTGCGCGTTGTATTAATAAGAAATAAAGTATAGAAGGTCTCTATCGGGTGGAACGTTATCTAATCTATCTTTGCACTGCCAGCAGGGGCTGTAAGTGCGCGCCCAAATTCGAGGAATGCGAAATTCTGTGCATTAGTGGGCATTAGTGGAAGCACGTGTGTGAGTCAGCCGTCGATTAACTTAAACAGAGAAGAGGTAGAATGCCTTAACAGTTGTCTGTTGCGTGGACCGGCACGTGTAACCGTTTGACTGGCGGCGCTACCATTCCGGAGCATGCACAGGTAAGTTGTGTGTCTTCTTTCCTTTTCGCCTCTGTGCACTGCATCAGTTGATAGTCGGCGTTCGTGTTCTCCACTTCTCTTCCGTTGTGTCCGTGTTTTGCACGCCTGTTCTTTTCATTGTGGATCGTTACCAACTCGTTCTGCTTTATGCCGTTTTGACCGCACGCCTCTACGGTGTTCATCAAAGAGACCCGAAAGGCGCAGGTGTGGGGATTGAGTACAGGATTCATGGGTTCTGCAACGCGATTTCACTGCTGTACGTTTTCCGAGCTGCGGAGCTAGTGGACAGTGGGCCATAGATGCCCGCTGAAGTCGGCTTAACTCGATACAAACGGGATTTCACGTCGCTTTGCATTGTGTGCGAGCTGCTCTTCGGCACACTGCGCTCGCGCTGTATAAACGTGCTACACGCGTCATTTTCAGCTCTGGAAGAGTCTACATAACAGTGCATGCAATAGAAACTGCAGCGCTGAGAACATTCACGTCATTTGTTGGCAATACATTGTTGCACGGTAGTTGGACGTATACAAAGTTGGGCACTGCGTAGTATAATGTCTTATGTCGGTCCAAGCTCTCCACTCAAAGCATTGACTCAGTTGCAGTTAGAAAGAAATGAAGTGTAGGGAACGAAAGGCCAATATGAATGCGTGCTCGGTGATCGCGGTTCAACGCACTCAACCAGGATGCACATTAGCGTCCTTTCCTAACCAACCACAATCAATCAATCAATCAATCAATCAATCAATCAATCAATCAATCAGCGTCTGTGGGGGAGGGATGATGATGATGATGATGATGATGATTGTGGTTTGGTTAGGAAAGGACGCTAATTTCTGCAGCCCATGTAGGGAGCACGGCTAAGCGTCTGTTGGTGTAGGGGACAGGGAATGAAAGAGATAGAGAGGAGAGAAAGGCCGTAGGGGAGGGCTACGGAAATTTAGACCACCTGGGGTTCTTTAACGTGCACTGACATCGCACAGTACACGGGCCTCTGGTCAGTATCATTATAGCCACCAGACGCCCACGCCGACGCCAACGTCGTGAACGCCATCGCGTTAAAAAAACAGTTCGAAACTAACGATGTAAGGGTTGCATCTTTCTCACATCAGCTCCGACAGGCCTATCGAGAAGTAGTTTGCGTGAGCGTGTCCGTGGAGCAAAGCCAGTAAAGCTTGTCAACCGAAAGAGCGTATGCTTGGGCATGTTGGTACTGCATTTTCACATGTGTAGCGCACAACATAAACACAGACGAAAAGGAAGGACGTAGACACGGCGCTGACTTCCAACATATGCTACTTCAAGAAATAGCATACGTTGGAAGTCAGCGCCGTGTCTACGTCCTTCCTTTTCGTCTGTGTTTATGTTGTGCGCTACACATGTGAAAATTGTCAGCCGAGCTCGCTTCTCACGCTATCGCAACGAACATGTGCTCGCCAACTGCAATTTTCAGACTTGGTCATAGTTGGGTCTGTAAGAGCCCTTAGCAATGCCCATGTCTTTTTTTTTTTCCAGACGAGGGTGCCCGGTAGATCGTTGCATATTTGTTCCCAGTTACGCCTTGATAGCTCCGGCGCATATTTCTTAGCATTCCTATAGTGACCTCGGCAATCTTAATTCTGAGTTTCCTCTTGTGCTTCTGCCATTTCCACCTTCTTAGTAGTGCCGTCGGGAGTCCCATAGGTGTAATACATGTTTATCCCGGGTGTGCTGCTTCAAGGCACAGAACAGGAACATCTAGAGAACATCAAGCAGCGCTATACTGGTGATGCAAAGAACATAGAGCTTGACATACACGGGCGAAGAAGACCGTGGTTTAGATGAACATATTACCGCAGAGGAAGCCAGGCACGCCACGATGTCCGCCACAAGCAACACCACACCAGGCAAGGATGGCGTCAGCAACGCCATGATAAGGAACCTGGACGAAAGGTCGATCAAAAGGTTCACAGAATTCTTCAATAAACACTGGGAACGTGGGACCATCCCGTACGACCGGAGACATGCGGAAATAACAATGATTACAAAGTCCGGAAAGGCTCTCAGCCTGAAAAATGCCATTTCCTGACACCGTGCTTGGGAAAAGTATATGATGTAATGTAAATAAAAGAGACATAGACACAGCGCCTTTGCCGCAGGTCGGCTCCTCTGCCGCAGGTCGTGCCGAAGACGCTCCTCTAGCGCGAGCGTCTTCGGCACCGCGAGCTCTTTGTTTTTATATATTACAATGATAAATAAATAGTGGTGTTGAAGTTGGAGGCCCACTTTGTGGGTAATGAGCTCCCGCCGCATAGTACGTTTGTGTTCTGAAAATGCCTCTCAACACAAAACATCCTTCTGCAGATCAAGGAGGAAGTTCTCACTACCGTCCCCGAATACGGAGAATACACCTTGCTCGCGCTCGATATTAAGGCGGCCTTCGACAATGCCAGTCACAGGGCTGTGCCGGAAGATCTCAGCAACCTAAGCTGCCGGAACACAATATATAATTATGTTACAGCTTTCCTCAGTAACATAACCGCCACCATTGGTATAGGAGGCATCAGGACTGGTACCTTCAACACGCCCCAAAAAGGAACACCGCAATATTCTGTGATATCCCCTATGCTCTTTAACATTGAAGGAATCGGACATGCCATCTGCGCAGACGACGTCACAGTCTGGGTCAACAGGGAATTTTAAAGAAAAAAACCTCCACGCATCTCCACGAAGTGAACCATGACGAGTGGGCAAAGCTGGGGATCGTTCTGTGCTACTGCAAATCACCCGTGATTGATTCAGTTATGGGGTTTAACGTCCCAAAACAAGCTCTGATTATGAGAGACGCCGTAGTGGAGGGCTACGGAAATTTCGACCAGCTCGGGCTCTTTAACATGCACTGACATCGCACAGCACACGGGCCTCAACATTTCGCCTCCATCGAGATGCAGCCGCCGCAGCCGGGAATCGATCCCGCGACCCTTGGATCAGCAGCCGAGTACCATAGCGACTAGACCACTGTGGCGGGTCGTAAATCACTCGTGACATTGCCCACTGATTCATGTAAATGAATGACAAAGCGTGTGTATATTTACGCACGCGTTGGAGACGCTGCCTGCGAGCGTTGTGCGCGGACGCATGTGTTTGTTGACGTGACGCGATTCGCGCATTTCGGTGGTTTAATTTGTGCCAAGTTCGATGATTTTGGTGCCAACAGACTCGCGTAGTTGTGCAGATCAAGCCGATACTTGTTTTTCGGAGGTGGGTGGACTTTGTACGATTTTATCGCCCTTTATTTTACGGACCATGCAGCTGCGAAGCTGGCACAAACTGCGTTTGGGTTAGCGCGGCGAGGTGCTTCTGCGGCGCTCGCCTTTCTTCTCGCCTGCGTACGCACCTTGAAACTGTGCAGTTATGGACTGGGAAGTGGAAGGAGAGTCTTTGCCCCCTGAAGCGTTTTCCGAGGCTTCGGGATGGCAAACAGTTGTTGCCAGGCGCTCCAGAGCCAAGTCGGCGCACGCCGAGCGAGTTGCTGCCATTCCCACCGGCGTTACGCGAGACGAAAACGTGGCCGCCCAGGGTCGTCGTGACCGCAGCAGCGCTAAAGCCAAGATTATTCGGGGTGCAAGGATGCCTCCGCTGCCCAAAGACGATGCGAAGATCATCGTCAGGCCGAGGGGTGGTCTGAACATCAGAAAGGTGGGCCCGACAGTTGTGGCGGAGGCCATATGGAACGCTGTTGGCATAGATCCGGCGAAGCGGGGCTCGGATACAATCTGCCCGAATTCTCAACGAAACATCATGGTCGTGAGTACCCCCAGCAGAGAAAACGCGACCCGCTATATCAAGATCGAGTGCATTGCCATCGGACGTCAGCAGCATGAAGTCAACGCGTATGAGGCGGCGCCCCACTCCACTTGCAAGGGCATCATCCACGGCATCCCACCGGTTGATGGCCCAGAGGTGGTCGACCGCAAGATCGTCAACTCGAGGAACCCGCTGGCCTTGGGGGTCAAAAGAATCAAGAATACCGGCACCGTGGTTGTGGTCTTCGATGGCAAACTACGTCTCGTATGGCGGAACGCTTATCAGGTGTACTTTGTATCGGAAGCAAGTGGAAGTGTGCTACGCCTGCGGACGCCTCGGGCATCGAGCAGACGTCTGCCCCTCCCCTGAGGAAACGGTGTGCAGGGGATGCGGCTTCGCCAACCCGGACGAACAACACAAGTGTGATCCCAAGTGCAAACTGTGTGGTGGCCGACACTCCACCGCCGCCAGGGAGTGCAAGAAGAGGTACCAGATGCCGTACCTCGTCAGGCGCAGGCGCGGGGAACGATCCCGTGCCAATAGAAGCAAGTCTCCAGCCTTCGCTACCGAAGACCAGCTCCCGGCCACCGCAGGCCACTCCAGGGCCCGCGGAAGCTCTGGATCCAGGAGCTCCACTCCGCCGGTTAACTCCGGGCTCTCCGGACACCGCTCCAGGTCCAGGGGCAGATCCAGGTCCAGGGGTAGATCCAGGTCCAGGGGCAGATCCAAGAGTCGTTCCGTCTCCAGGGCCCGCTCTATATATCTATAGCTCCAGCGTCGGTCAGCAGAGGAAGAGGAAGGCACGCTCTCCTGGGCTGATACGGTCAGTGGCGGCGGCGGAATGGGACCCTCACAGGGCCCACGCGACCCGCTCCCAGAGCAAGTTAGGGATGCCGAGGTAGCGCGCCTTAGGAAGGAGAACGCGGACTTAAAAGAAATGGTCAGAAAGATGGCAGGCGAAATGGCAGAGATTAAGAAATTGGTAATCACCTAGAGTGTTTCGACTAAAGCACCGTTGCCGATCGCCAATGAAATACCAGCACCAGCCAGCGACTCCAGTGGGGCTCCTAAGTGTAGGGCAGTCTGCAGTAAAGACGAATCAGGTTCGCAAATCGCTGAGGTCACGAACATGTTAGCCACGCTCACTAAGAGTGTACAGCAGTTACAGCTAGGCTTAACACAGATGCATGTAGCCTTAGGGGACCCCAAGAGCGGCCTTGGCGCGCTAGCCGAGCGCATTGGCGCACTCGAGCGTCTGGTGATTCCATGTGCCTCGTCGGCCGCGCCGATGCAGGTCGTTCTTTCTAAAGAATCTGAGTCTGTAATCGATGCTGCGAGCACATCAGCGCATCATAATGAAGGGCACCTTTTACGTGCGCCTTTGCTTACAGCGAGTACTGCCGAAAATTTGAATAATCATGGATAGTTCCAAAGAAAAGTTCAGAATTTGGCAATGGAACTGCAGGGGGTACTCCAGTAAGAGGACTCCACTGCAGCAATATTTTAGATCACTAGCTAACAAACCACAGGTAATAGCTCTACAGGAAACCCTCGTTTCTGCCGCATCCCTCTCCGGTTATCGGGCCATCTCTGGACCTCCTGGTGGTCGGGGAATATGCACTTTAGTTGAAAAGAAGCTTGCGTTCTTGTCTCACGACCTGAAACTGGCGAGTTGCAATCTTGAATACGTTATGGCGGAAGTCCTGCTGAACACAAGGCAACGCAACCAGCGGAAGAACAGCGTGTTTATACTCAACATCTACAGTAATCCTAGGGACTCCCGACAGCAATTCCAGACGATACTCAAAAAGGCCGTCGACTTGGCCGGCACCCATCCCCTGGTTGTCGTTGGGGACTTCAACGCCCCGTACGGACTATGGGGGTACGTCTACAACACGAGCAAGGGCCGGGATCTGTGGCAGGCTGCCAACGAAATGGACCTCACACTTATTACGGACAAAGCGTTTCCAACCCGCATCGGTAACTCGGTGTGCCGGGACACCACCCCTGATTTGGCGTTCGTGAAGAACGTTGAGGGAGCCGAGTGGAGTAACACTGCAATGGATTTTGGAAGCGATCATTACGTGCTCGAGACGTGCTTCGAGGTTGCCCGAAGTAAATCCAGAGAGTTCCTGATCACAGATTGGGATCATTTTCGCAAGCTACGCGGGAACGAAAGCAAACCGGCCCCCCAAAATCTGGAAGACTGGTGCGAACGAATCAAGAGTGACGTGCAGTCCTCCACCAGGAAGATCATCACCGACCTGGAGGTAGAGAGGATGGACAGCAGGCTCGCGCACTTGATTGAGGCCAAGCAGGCGCTGCATCTCCGATGGAAAGGGCAAAGGTTCAATCGAAGATTAAGGAAGAAGATCTATGAGCTCAACAAGGCCATCGAAGATCACTCGCGGACCCTCTGCAAGCAGCAATGGGACGAGGTCTGCGATTCCATCGACGGGCAGATGCGCAACGGCAAGTCCTGGGGCATGCTCAAACATCTACTCGACGGGGGCAACACCAGATCTAATCAGAGACACACGCTCGCCAGAGCCCTGCACGAAGCTACCAGATCCTGTTCAGGGGACGAGCTGATTGCACAGCTAATAGAGAAGTACTTTCCCGTAAAGCACGGAGACGAGGAAGTCCGGCTCCCTGATTACGTCGGCCCGGCCCGTCCAGAGTTGGATGAAGCTTTCACCGAGGCAGAAATTAGGCAAGCCATTTATGCGCTCAACGGCAAGTCTGCGCCTGGTCCCGATGGTATCACTAACAAGATGCTCCGGAACCTTGACGACCGTTCGATCGAATACCTCACGGGGAAGATTAACGAGGCGTGGAAGAATGGTAGCGTCCCAGAAATGTGGAAGACCGCGAACACCATCTTAATACCAAAACCCGGCAAAGCTCCGAACGTGGAAAACCTCCGACCCATCTCTCTCACATCCTGTGTTGGGAAGGTGGCGGAGCACGTCGTCCTCAACAGACTAAGCCGATACCTCGAAGAGAACAACGTCTACACGCACAACATGATTGGCTTCCGCGCCGGCCTCTCGACGCAGGACGCTATGAAGATGATCAAGCATCAAATAATCGACAGCAATACCAGGGACACCAGAGCCCTACTCGGGCTCGACCTAGAGAAGGCATTTGACAACGTTTCCCACGAATACATCCTGACCTCCATTGTGGACCTCGAACTGGGCCCCAGGCTACATAACTATGTCCGTTCTTTCCTCACAGGAAGAAAAGCAAAGCTGCGGATCGGCGACTTTGTCTCTGACGAGGTCCTCCTGGGACCACGGGGCACGCCACAAGGCTCGGTCATTTCGCCCACTTTATTCAATATCTGCATGGTCGGCCTCTCGAAGAAGTTGGCCCAAGTAGAAGGTATCAAACACACCATCTACGCCAACGACATAACGATATGGTGCACCGGCGGCAGTGAAGGGCAAGTGGAAAGCGCCATGCAAGAGGCAGTAGAAGTAACGGAGCAGTACCTGCTACCCACCGGTCTCAGGTGCTCTTCGGCCAAGTCGGAACTTCTGCTTTACAGGAAAAAAAGAGGGAGAAGACCAAAGGGCTGGAAACCGCTCTCCGAGAGTGACATTCACCTGTTCACTCTAAGCGGTGACCCCATACCCAGGGTCGACACCATCAGAGTTCTGGGTATGTTTGTCGAATCGGGTGGTGGCAATGGCACTGCGTTGCGCAAGATCGTTGCAAAGACCGACAACGCTTTCCGCCTTGTGCGAAGGGTCACAAATAGGAATTGCGGCCTCAAGGAGGACAACCTGCTTCGGCTCATTAACGCCTTTGTGCTTTGTCACTTCACCTATACGGTGGCCATGCACAACTGGCTCAGGACCGAAAGAGACAAGCTCAATGCCCTCATCAGAAAGATATTCAAGAGAGCACTTGGCCTGCCTGTCAGAACGCATACTGAGGACCTCCTCCGGCTCGGCATACACAACACCATGGAGGAGATAGCCGAGGCTCAGGAACGGGCCCAGCTAGCTCGGCTGTCCACCACGCCAGCCGGCAGGTGGATCCTTGAGGAGATCGGACTCGCCCCGACCAATGATCTGGCTTGCAACGCCCAACTCCCCAGGGAAATAAGGGAGAAGCTCGTCGTCGCCCCGTTGCCCCGCAACGTCCACCCCGTGCACAACGCCGGTCGTCGCAAGGCAAGAGCGTCGGCTATACTAAGGCAAATCTAGAATGACAAAGTTGAAGCAAGCTTCGTAGACGCCGCCGCGTACCGCGACGGCAAGGCTTTTGCGGTTGCCGTAGTAGACACGCTGGGCAAGGTCATCAACTGTGCCTCAGTTCGGACAACGGATCCGGAAGTGGCCGAGCAAGTGGCCATAGCACTCGCCATGCAAGACGGTCGGAGAGATAGGGTGTACAGCGATTCGAAAGCGGCCGTCCGGGCATTCCAGAAAGGCCGTGTAGCCCGGCAAGTAGTTCAAATCCTGAAAGGCGCCGAACACGACGACAGCTGTACACATTCGATACATTGGTTTCCTGCCCATACCGGGAAGATCGAGGGGGTTCATCTGAACCTCAATGAGTCCGCCCATGAGGCTGCGCGTGGCTTTACCGACCACGCTGCCCTCGGATCGGGCGACTCTCCCCCCGGACACAGAGACGCTCCAGTCACACACAATGAAATTACTAAATTCTTTTACTTAGAGAGAAGGGTCTTCCCGCCACCTCATTCCAAGCTAAGCAGGCCGCAAGCAGTCACGCTTAGACTCTTGCAAACTAACTCCTACCCAAATCCTGTGTCCCTTAACAACATGTGCCCCGATATTTACCCTGATTATTCTTGCGCGGCCTGTGGAGAGCCTGCTACTTTGTGTCACATGCTCTGGGAATGCGGGTCGCTGGGCCCGAAGTTCACCAAGGAAGAGTGGGATGTGCTTCTGCGAAGTCCCGTCTTTGAGGACCAAATCCTGGCTGTCCAGCGCGCCCATGACCGGGCCTGCAGGCTAGACCTCTCGGTCCCCTCCTGGGATTAGCCGGGTGTGCGAGTTATCGCGCTTTGCTGGACCAAATAAAGTTTGTTCACTCACTCACTCACTCACGTACGCGTTGTTGTTTATGCTCCTGGTCTTTATTAGGCTCGTGCGCTCCCACGTCGTAGATCATGCCGAGTTCCCTAATACATTTAGATTTAGTGTTTGTAGCTGTTCGATTTCGCAAAGGCATCTGACTCTGTATCACATGAATTGCTCCTTTTCAAACTAATTAAACTTAATGTCGACACTTTCTTTCAAACCGAACACAATATGTCAATGCTAACGATTTTTCTTCTCCACGTTCTTCTGTTACGTCCGGTGTACCACAGGGCTCAGTGCTGGGTCCATTATTATTTCTTATCTACGTCAATGACCTCCCAAACACTATTGTTTTTTCATCGATTAAACTTTTCGCAGATGACTGTGTTATTTATCACAAAATAACGAACTCCTCTGATTCCTAAATGTTCCTAACCTATTGTCCCTACGGTGCGATAAATGGCTTATGCAACTAAACATAAGTAAATGCAAGGTCATGATAATAACCCGACGCCTTCACAGTGCACACTACAGTTATCACCTTAAAGGAGTCCCCTTGAATTCCGTGAATTCCTACAAATATCTTGGAATTAATATCACTAACGACCTCTCTGGAAAATGCACGTTGATTATGTAACCTGCAATGCTAACCGCAGTGTTGGCTACTTGCGCCGCAATTTTTTCATTGGACCTTCTTCTTTAAAATTAATTTTGTATAAAACTCTAGTACGTCCGAAATTAGAATATGCATGCAGCATCTGGTACCCCGGTCAAACTGTACTAATCAACACACTCGAATCTGTTCAGAATCGTGCCGCCCGGTTTATTTTATCCAATTACTCCCGCTACGCTCCTGTATCTACAATGAAGAACACACTACAACTGCCTGATCTGCCCTCACGTCGTAAATGTCTTCGTCTTTGTCTCACAAAATTTATCATCAAAATGAAGCGTTAGAAAGCCACCTTTTTCTTCAACCTGGGTACATTTCACCACGCGTGGACCACAGCTTTAAGGTTGGTATCCCACTTTGCCGAACCAACCTATATAACGATTCTTTTGTTCCCCAGACCAGCAGAGAATGGAACCACCTTCCCGCCTCCATTTCAACAATCACCGACATGAGGTTCAAAAGTGCCATTCAAGACATGATATTTCATTAACTTGTGTTCTTGAAATGTATTTCTGCGCATTTGTATTTCTATACTAACCACTCCTTTCTGTAATGCCCTCGCACTTTGAAAGTATTTGTAATAAGTAAATAAATAAATAAATAAACGCGCACGCGGCGAATCCTTATGGTTCAACTACGCACAAGAGAAATCTCCCACCAGCACTACATTGCAGGTCAAGATGCAGTGCCTATGTATACGGGGTGGCCGGTGAGCGGTTGTGCAACGCGAGCAGTCGATTTTTAAAGACGATAGTCTTTCTTGGGATACTTCAACGCAGAAATTTTGGTCTGGTGTGTGTGTGTGTGTGTGCGTGTGCGTGTGTGCGTGTGCGTGTGCGTGTGCGTGTGTGTGTGTGTGTGTGTGTCCTGCTGCGAAAGGTAAACCCCTTCCTCAACGACCACCCAGCTTGAACTGGTGGCTACCTCCATACTTCTGAACGCAGTCGGCCAAAAAGCAAATATTACGCATATCTGAGGCGGAACATCAATACGTATGTATTGGACGGTGTGTCCTTTAGTAGAAAATACATAGATGCGTAATTCTAAAGACCCTAGTGCTTGTTAGGATGCGCAAAAGCGGACGTTTCCTGTACTAGGCAAGCTTCTTGCGTTTCCCGTAACCATGGCCAGATGGCGCCCTTATTCGGGAAAAGAAATGGTTGTAAACGAAAAAGAAATAAAGCTAGAGCTTGGTGGCCCGGCCATCGCCCCGTTATAAAGGGGACGCTCCTAATATCCATCCATCCATTCGTGCCGAACGGAAGGCAGGGAACGGCCGCCCGCCACTCCGGCCGGTCCCTTTCTCTCCTCGCGTCTCTTCGTTTTCCCTCTCGCTTGCGTAACTCCTCCGGGGGAATACAAACACGCGAAACGGGACTCATGTAGTACGGCCGGTAGAAGGCTATCGTCTTTCGACGGCATTTGCAGCGAAGCACGGAGATACGCGGCCAATTTTTTCAATCAAGAAACTCGCTAGCAGACGCTGCCCGCGTTAGCGTTGTCTCTCGCGGGCGAGGGCGCGTTCTCGCTCCTTGCGAGCTGGTACAGCGTTCATCGCGTTTTCATAGTCAACGCGCGCCGTTCGCTCTCTCACGACAGCAGATGACACTGTCTTGGTGCACTGCCTCCGGAATCGGCCCGCACATATATGCACACGCACCGTCTGACTGCACTCATGACTGCCGCTGTCGAATAGAGAGAGATCGCGAGCCGGGACAACGCCACCTTTTTAGGGGCGAAGCTCCTTAAGGCGTGGATCGTGCGTCCCCGATGTATGTAGTAGTAGTAGTAGTAGTAGTAGTAGGTAGCCACCGGCGCGTGGCTGCCGGGAGGCACGCACGCGCCGAGGGCGGGCGCGTGGCTCCCGACACACGCTCGCCCGCGAGGGACAACGTTGGCGCAGGCAGCGTCTCCTAGCGAGTTTCTTGATTGAGAAATACCGACTGCTCGCGTTGGAGAAGCGTTCACCGGCAACGCATATATATATATATATATATATATATATATATATATATATATATATATATATATATATATATATATATATATATATATATATATATATATATAACAACAAATAAGCTGTCCCAATCTACCAAGGACTTAATAAAAAAACGTCAACAAATGAAAGTAACTTCGCCCAAAGATAAGAATGAATTCGCAGAACTATCAAAGTTGATCAGTAAAGCCAGGCAAAGAGATATAAGAAACTTTAACACGAGAGAAATAGAGAAAGCAGTAGAAAAAGGCACCAGCATTAAATCGGTCAAAAAGAAACTGCACTTAGGACAAAATAAAATGCATGCGCTAAAAGATAAACAAGGTAACGTTATCAATAATTTCAACGAAATAGTAAAGGTAGCAGAAGATTTCTACTCGGAACTGTACAGCTCTCAGACAGACCATACAACCTTAAAAGAAATAGAATCAGAGGAAGATACTGAAATTCCATGTATAACCACTGACGAAGTCAAGAAAGCTGCTAAAGGCATGGCCCGCGGTAAAGCAGCCGGTGAAGATGGTATAACAGCCGACTTGATCAAAGACGGAGGAGATGTTGTACTTGAAAAACTTGCATCGCTCTTCACGAAATGTGTCAAGACATGTAGTATACCGCGCAGTTGGAAAAATGCTAATATAATCCTTATCCACAAGAAAGGTGACATAAAGGAGTTAAAGAATTACAGACCAATTAGCCTACTCCCAGTAATATACAAGCTATTTACAAAAGTAATTTCTACAAGGATAAGAGAAACCCACGACTTTAACCAACCGAGAGAACAAGCTGGTTTTAGGAAAGGTTACTCGACAATGGACCACAGCCACGCTATCAACCTAGTAATTGAGAAGTACGCCGAATATAACAAACCTCTTTATATGGCGTTTATCGACTACGAGAAAGCATTTGACTCCATAGAAGTACAAGCAGTTATAGAAGCTCTACGACGACAAGGGGTACCTGGCGTATACGTGAAATTCATAAACAACATATACAAAGATTGCACAGCCACACTACTCCTACATGAGAAAAGCAGAGAAATCCCGATCGAGAGAGGTGTGAGACAGGGAGATACGATATCCCCGATGCTATTCACTGCATGTTTAGAGGAAATCTTTAAACGTCTAGACTGGGAAGAAAAGGGCATTCGAATAGATGGAGAATATCTCAGCAATTTAAGATTTGCAGACGACATTGTACTCTTTAGCAATGATGGAGACGAACTACAAAACATGATTAATGACCTAAACAGGGAAATATTAAAATTGGGTTAAAAATGAATAGGCAAAAGACCAAAGTTATGCTCAATAGCCTAGCTAAGGAACAGGAATTTACAATCGACAATGAACCCTTACAATGTGTAAACGAATATGTATACCTGGGACAGTTAATAACAGGAACTCCCAACCACGAAAAGAAATTCTCCGTAGAATAAGGATGGGCTGGAGCGCATTCGGAAGGAATTACGAAATCATGACTGGAAACTTACCGCTCTCACTAAAGCGCAAAGTATTCAATCACTGTATCCTCCCAGTAATAACGTACGGTGCAGAAACGTGGAGGATAACTAAAAGACTAGAGATGAAACTAAGGAGCGCGCAACGTGCAATGGAAAGAAAAATGATAGGGGTAACGCTAAGAGATAAAAAACGAGCGGAATGGATCAGAGGACAGACAGGAGTAGCCGATATTATTATATCAATTAAAAGAAAGAAGTGGACCTGGGCAGGACATGTCATGAGGAGGACAGATAACAGATGGACAGTAAGAGCGACGGAATGGATACCAAGAGAGGGAAAACGCAACAGAGGCAGGCAAAGGGTTAGATGGAGCGATGAAATTAAAAAGTTTGCGGGTGTAAAGTGGAACCAACTCGCTCAGGAGAGGGTGGAGTGGAAATCGATGGGAGAGGCCTTCGTCCTGCAGTGGACCTAAATAGGCTGATGATGATGATGATGATGATGATAGGCACTGCAGCTTGACTTGGAATGAAGTGCCGGTGGGAGATTTCACTTGTACATTGTGCATAGTTGAACCGCGAGGATTCGTAGCATGCGCGAGATGTTATAAAACTAGATGGCGGTACTTGTAGTTGATGATGAAAGATGCGAGATGTTATAATAGTTTGATGACATTTACTCAAGTGTTTCACATTGAATTGTGGGGCGAATTCCACGGAAGAGTTTCACGGTTTACCGATGATTCCTTCCGGAGCTTCGCCCCACTCATCATCATTCACCCCGTGAATATGCTGTGATTGTTTTTTATAGGTGGCGTTGGCCGGGATGCACGCGCCGAGAGCGAGCACGAGCGTGGCTACTACACACAACGGGAAAAAAGCCTTGACCCTAAGGAGCTTCGCCGCTAAAACAACATCTTCAGAGTGAAGCAGATACGGTCCGAGCGTATGCCCAACACTGTGGGCTCGCGGGCTCCCCGAACACATCCAAGTTCCTCAGTCTGAAAAAAATTGGCAGATCCCACGTGCAGTGGAAATCAAGGAAATGCGAAGCACGCATAAGGAACGTAAAATGGATTTCCATTGTTGTCTCGCTATACCGAGTTTGGTACATATGAAGTAACGAAACGGCCGCAAGAGCACCCAGACTGTGGCATGTAAACCATGCCGCTCATACACGCATGTCATCATTCTAACGTTATGACTTGTCATTTACGTTGTTCATGGTGTCGTGTTGTGCCCTAGCAATTTTGGTATACATCCCCTTAAGGAAACGAGTGGCATGTAGATCATGCCGCTAATGACATGCATGTCACGATTTTCATGTTATAACCTGTCATTTATGATCGTCATGCAGTCATGTTGTGCCAAACCAATTTTCGTATAGACGCTTTTCCGCAGCGGCGAACGGGCGCTGCCATGTTTGAACACGTGATCTAATGGCCTTCTCCTTTCTACTTCCCCTTCACCGTCGCCGACGGGCGCCCGCTTCTCGCCGTAGGCCAGGGCAACGGACGCCACACGCCACATCGCGGACGCGCCGCCGAGGAGAAGGCCATGGTGCTGCTCTTGCGGTGGCGCCATCTAGTTTTGCTTAGACAAACTAGCTGCGGAAAATCGTCTATAGGCTCCGTGCACTCGAGTTTTCCATGTGCGACATCAGCGCCAGAATGCACTACATGGCGGAGAGAAGAAGCAAAATTGGGCAGACTGTGACAGGAAAATACGCGAACGCGATGCGCGCCTCCAACTCTACAGCAGCAGCGACCGCCTGTCCCACCTTGTTTCGTTGTATTTCCTTTGAGACGCGCGCTCCAAACCTGCGGCAAACTGCTCCAAAGGGCGACGCCGCGAGCGTTCGTGTGGTTCGCAGCACGCCCGGAAAGCAGCGAAGAAACGCTTGCGTCGCTGTCGCCTCGGTTTCCACCGTGCGCGCGCGTCTCATACGTGCGACCCAAGCGGCCAATGTCAGCGATACTGAGCCGTCCGAGGAGTAGAGTTACTCTATATGCTACCGTAGGTAAACTCGGCGACAGCTTTTCTTGACATTGGAGCGAAGGCTACGGAGGCGGGGCCTCCGCACATTTGTGTTACTACGCAAGTTGTCCGGCAGCTTGCAGCCGATTTCAGTTCCAGTTTCGGTTTTCGCTTGCTCGCAGCGCTAGTGTGTTTAGCAAAATGTACGCATGCAAAATGGGAACGTCAGAGTTAAACTTTGATGAGAGTGCATACATGCAGCTAGTTACTGTGCTGTATATATACTGGTACATATAAAAGTTTCCGCTGTTCAGAACGTTTTCCCAGCATTATTCAGCCGTTATAACAGTGAAGTTTAGGTTCCGTGTTCAGCCCAGTATATACGGGTACCCGCCACACGTGCTCGAATGTTAACGTTTACAGTATTGAGCCCTGGTACAGGCGAAATGGAAGGCCGGTTGCGGCACGATCCTGCCACGGGCCTGTCTTGTTTAGGTTTTGCTGTATTCGGTTTACGCCCACAAAGACTGTCAGCAATGATCGGCGCAGACTGCGCCTCAGTGTTCGAGAAGCCTCACAATTGTTGTAGATCGTTGTTAAGATTGCGCGCAAGACGCGAACAGTCAAGCTTATCTCAGAGCTTGCGCGGCCACCAGTGATAAGGCTGGAAAGTTCGATGCGTGATGTATAAAAGACGGCGCGTCCCAACGATGAGCAGCTTTTCCACGGCCGATGCTGTACTCGCCTCTATCAGCGCCCGTGTGCATAGCTGTAATCCGACTTTCCGTTTACCGGCCGACTGCTGCCTTCGTCAACGTCATGACCCCGTGAAAATATAATAGCTATGCAAACTATGCAAGATGACGAACGTCTCCAAGCACACACCGCAGCAAAAATACGCAAATACCATGATACCACTGAATTGGAAGATTTTTAAGAGAGCTTACGCTTAATTGAATAGAGACTGATACAGATTTATTTATTGAGCTTCGCTCGTCAAGCACCTTCATGTAGTGTGTTGACCATCGTTGTTTTTGCCATCCCTGTGCATGCAGTATGTAACAGGTATTGTCTATAATACGAATTGTTATTGGTCGAAAAAAATAAAGTATGCATAAAAACAGTTCATATCTTTTATTGCATCACAGCCATACGGGAAAATTCTCGAGGCCCGTGTATTTAGATTTAGGGGCACGTTAAAGAACCCAGAAGGTCAAAATTTCCGGAGCCCTGCACTGCGACGTCTCTCATAATCATATCGTGGTTTCGTACGTTAAACACCTGAATTATTATTAACATAAACATTTGAATGTGCGACATCAGCGCCAGAATGCACTACATGGCGGAGAGAAGAAGCAAAATTGGGCAGACTGTGACAGGAAAATACGCGAACGCGATGCGCGCCTCCAACTCTACAGCAGCAGCGACCGCCTGTCCCACCTTGTTTCGTTGTATTTCCTTTGAGACGCGCGCTCCAAACCTGCGGCAAACTGCTCCAAAGGGCGACGCCGCGAGCGTTCGTGTGGTTCGCAGCACGCCCGGAAAGCAGCGAAGAAACGCTTGCGTCGCTGTCGCCTCGGTTTCCACCGTGCGCGCGCGTCTCATACGTGCGACCCAAGCGGCCAATGTCAGCGATACTGAGCCGTCCGAGGAGTAGAGTTACTCTATATGCTACCGTAGGTAAACTCGGCGACAGCTTTTCTTGACATTGGAGCGAAGGCTACGGAGGCGGGGCCTCCGCACATTTGTGTTACTACGCAAGTAGTCCGGCAGCTTGCAGCCGATTTCAGTTCCAGTTTCGGTTTTCGCTTGCTCGCAGCGCTAGGTGTTTAGCAAAATGTACGCATGCAAAATGGGAACGTCAGAGTTAAACTTTGATGAGAGTGCATACATGCAGCTAGTTACTGTGCTGTATATATACTGGTACATATAAAGTTTCCGCTGTTCAGAACGTTTTCCCAGCATTATTCAGCCGTTATAACAGTGAAGTTTAGGTTCCGTGTTCAGCCCAGTATATACGGGTACCCGCCACACGTGCTCGAATGTTAACGTTTACAGTATTGAGCCCTGGTACAGGCGAAATGGAAGGCCGGTTGCGGCACGATCCTGCCACGGGCCTGTCTTGTTAGGTTTTTGCTGTATTCGGTTTACGCCCACAAAGACTGTCAGCAATGATCGGCGCAGACTGCGCCTCAGTGTCGAGAAGCCTCACAATTGTTGTAGATCGTTGTTAGATTGCGCGCAAGACGCGAACAGTCAAGCTTATCTCAGAGCTTGCGCGGCCACCAGTGATAAGGCTGGAAAGTTCGATGCGTGATGTATAAAAGACGGCGCGTCCCAACGATGAGCAGCTTTTCCACGGCCGATGCTGTACTCGCCTCTATCAGCGCCCGTGTGCATAGCTGTAATCCGACTTTCGTTTACCGGCCGACTGCTGCCTTCGTCAACGTCATGACCCCGTGAAAATATAATAGCTATGCAAACTATGCAAGATGACGAACGTCTCCAAGCACACACCGCAGCAAAAATACGCAAATACCATGATACCACTGAATGGAAGATTTTAAGAGAGCTTACGCTTAATTGAATAGAGACTGATACAGATTTATTTATTGAGCTTCGCTCGTCAAGCACCTTCATGTAGTGTGTTGACCATCGTTGTTTTTTGCCATCCCTGTGCATGCAGTATGTAACAGGTATTGTCTATAATACGAATTGTTATGGTAGAAAAAATAAAGTATGCATAAAAACAGTTCATATCTTTTATTGCATCACAGCCATACGGGAAATTCTCGAGGCCCGTGTATTTAGATTTAGGGGCACGTTAAAGAACCCCAGAAGGTCAAAATTTCCGGAGCCCTGCACTGCGACGTCTCTCATAATCATATCGTGGTTTCCGTACGTTAAACACCATGAATTATTATTAACATAACATTTTGCACTTGTGGCACAGAACGTGATAGCCGTAACCTTTTGCTTGCACTCCATGTCGACATAACATTTGGCACCTGTGACCAGAACATGATAACCATAACTCGTTGCTGGAACTCTGTCAACATAACATTTTGCACTTGTGGCACAGAACGTGATAGCCATAACTTTTTTCTGGCACTCCATGTCGACATAACATTTTGCACTTGTGACCAGAACATGATAACCATAACTCGTTGCTGGAACTCTGTCAACATAACATTTTGCACTTGTGGCACCTGAACGTGATGCCATAACTTTTTTCTGGCACTCCATGTCGACATAACATTTTGCACTTGTGGCACCTGAACGTGATGCCCATAACTTTTTTCTGGCACTCCATGTCGACATAACATTTTGCACTTGTGACCAGAACATGATAACCATAACTCGTTGCTGGAACTCTATGTCAACATAACATTTTTGCACTTGTGGCACCTGAACGTGATGCCCATAACTTTTTTCTGGCACTCCATGTCGACATAACATTTTGCACTTGTGACCAGAACATGATAACCATAACTCGTTGCTGGAACTCTTGTCAACATAACATTTTTGCACTTGTGGCACCTGAACGTGATGCCCATAACTTTTTCTTGGCACTCCTGTCGACATAAACATTTTGCACTTGTGACCAGAACATGATAACCATAACTCGTTGCTGGAACTACTGTCACATAACATTCTTTGCACTTGTGGGCACCTGAACGTGATGCCATAACTTTTTTCTGGGCACTCCATTCGACATAACATTTTGCACTTGTGACCAGGAACATATAACCATAACTCGTTGCTGGAACTCGGTCAACATAACATTTTGCACTTGTGGACACCTGAACGTGATGCCATAACTTTTTTCTGGCACTCCATGTCGACATAACATTTTGCACTTGTGGACCAGAACATGATAACCATAACTCGTTGCTGGAACTCTGTCAACATAACATTTTGCACTTGTGGCACCTGAACGTGATGCCCATAACTTTTTTCTGGCACTCCATGTCGACATAACATTTTGCACTTGTGACCAGAACATGATAACCATAACTCTTTGCTGGAACTCTATGTCAACATAACATTTTGCACTTGTGGCACCTGAACGTGATGCCCATAACTTTTTTCTGGCACTCCATGTCGACATAACATTTTGCACTTGTGACCAGAACATGAACTCCTATTATTAGACCCGCAACTAGCCTTTGGGCGACATCAGGCCAGGAATGCACTACATGGCGGAGAGAAGAAGCAAATTGGGCAGACTGTGACAGGAAAATACGCGAACGCGATGCGCGCCTCCAACTCTACAGCAGCAGCGACCGCCTGTCCCACCTTGTTTCGTTGTATTTCCTTTGAGACGCGCGCTCCAAACCTGCGGCAAACTGCTCCAAAGGGCGACGCCGCGAGCGTTCGTGTGGTTCGCAGCACGCCCGGAAAGCAGCGAAGAAACGCTTGCGTCGCTGTCGCCTCGGTTTCCACCGTGCGCGCGCGTCTCATACGTGCGACCCAAGCGGCCAATGTCAGCGATACTGAGCCGTCCGAGGAGTAGAGTTACTCTATATGCTACCGTAGGTAAACTCGGCGACAGCTTTTCTTGACATTGGAGCGAAGGCTACGGAGGCGGGGCCTCCGCACATTTGTGTTACTACGCAAGTGTCCGGCAGCTTGCAGCCGATTTCAGTTCCAGTTTCGGTTTTCGCTTGCTCGCAGCGCTAGTGTGTTTAGCAAAATGTACGCATGCAAAATGGGAACGTCAGAGTTAAACTTTGATGAGAGTGCATACATGCAGCTAGTTACTGTGCTGTATATATACTGGTACATATAAAAGTTTCCGCTGTTCAGAACGTTTCCCAGCATTATTCAGCCGTTATAACAGTGAAGTTTAGGTTCCGTGTTCAGCCCAGTATATACGGGTACCCGCCACACGTGCTCGAATGTTAACGTTTACAGTATTGAGCCCTGGTACAGGCGAAATGGAAGGCCGGTTGCGGCACGATCCTGCCACGGGCCTGTCTTGTTTAGGTTTTGCTGTATTCGGTTTACGCCCACAAAGACTGTCAGCAATGATCGGCGCAGACTGCGCCTCAGTGTTCGAGAAGCCTCACAATTGTTGTAGATCGTTGTTAAGATTGCGCGCAAGACGCGAACAGTCAAGCTTATCTCAGAGCTTGCGCGGCCACCAGTGATAAGGCTGGAAAGTTCGATGCGTGATGTATAAAAGACGGCGCGTCCCAACGATGAGCAGCTTTTCCACGGCCGATGCTGTACTCGCCTCTATCAGCGCCCGTGTGCATAGCTGTAATCCGACTTTCCGTTTACCGGCCGACTGCTGCCTTCGTCAACGTCATGACCCCGTGAAAATATAATAGCTATGCAAACTATGCAAGATGACGAACGTCTCCAAGCACACACCGCAGCAAAAATACGCAAATACCATGATACCACTGAATTGGAAGATTTTAAGAGAGCTTACGCTTAATTGAATAGAGACTGATACAGATTTATTTATTGAGCTTCGCTCGTCAAGCACCTTCATGTAGTGTGTTGACCATCGTTGTTTTTTGCCATCCCTGTGCATGCAGTATGTAACAGGTATTGTCTATAATACGAATTGTTATTGGTAGAAAAAAATAAAGTATGCATAAAAACAGTTCATATCTTTTATTGCATCACAGCCATACGGGAAAATTCTCGAGGCCCGTGTATTTAGATTTAGGGGCACGTTAAAGAACCCCAGAAGGTCAAAATTTCCGGAGCCCTGCACTGCGACGTCTCTCATAATCATATCGTGGTTTCCGTACGTTAAACACCATGAATTATTATTAACATAACATTTTGCACTTGTGGAACAGAATGTGATAACCATAACTCTTTGCTGGAACTCTATGTCAACATAACATTTTTGCACTTCGTGACCAGAACATGATAACCATAACTCGTTGCTGGAACTCTGTCAACATAACATTTTTGCACTTGTGGCACCTGAACGTGATGCCCATAACTTTTTTCTGGCACTCCATGTCGACATAACATTTTGCACTTGTGACCAGAACATGATAACCATAACTCTTTGCTGGAACTCTATGTTCAACATAACATTTTTGCACTTGTGGCACCTGAACGTGATGCCCATAACTTTTTTCTGGCACTCCATGTCGACATAACATTTTGCACTTGTGACCAGAACATGATAACCATAACTCGTTGTGGAACTCTATGTCAACTAACATTTTTGCACTTGTGGCACCTGAACGTGATGCCCATAACTTTTTTCTGGCACTCCATGTCGACATAACATTTTGCACTTGTGACCAGAACATGATAACCATAACTCGTTGCTGGAACTCTATGTCAACATAACATTTTTGCACTTGTGGCACCTGAACGTGATGCCCATAACTTTTTTCTGGCACTCCATGTCGACATAACATTTTGCACTTGTGACCAGAACATGATAACCATAACTCGTTGCTGGAACTCTATGTCAACATAACATTTTTGCACTTGTGGCACCTGAACGTGATGCCCATAACTTTTTTCTGGCACTCATGTCGACATAACATTTTGCACTTGTGACCAGAACATGATAACCATAACTCGTTGCTGGAACTCTGTCAACATAACATTTTTGCACTTGTGGCACCTGAACGTGATGCCCATAACTTTTTTCTGGCACTCCATGTCGACATAACATTTTGCACTTGTGACCAGAACATGATAACCATAACTCTTTGCTGGAACTCTATGTCAACATAACATTTTTGCACTTGTGGAACAGAATGTGATAACCATAACTCGTTGCTGGCATTGCTTGCCATAAGAACCATTTATAATAAACAAATGAAAATAGGTAAGAGCAGGAACACATTGATAACGAAGAATGAGATGGTAGAAACATTAGGAAATGAGTAAATGAAGAACAAAACAATGACAAGAAGCAGTATCACACTTTCAGGTCCCATTGAGACAGCAATGAAACAAGGCATCAAGCACTGCCGGCATGAGATCACACAGAAAAATGAACAAAATTTCAAGACTTCAATCCTCAACTAAGAAATGTGGTTTTCGCTGATGCAGCGTATAATGTAAATGTCCATGGCTGTGATACATCATCACATCAGAGCCGCTGTGACAGTACCGCACACAGTACACGGCCACTGACACAAAAAGCACAGGTTTGAGCCTGTCGCATGTCGATGGATCAGAAATGCCAAACGCCCGTGTACTTATGTTTCGGTGCATGTTAAACAACACCGGGTGGTCACAACTTGTGCAACCCTCTAGCACGGCATGTCACATAACCACATTGTTGTTTTGGCACACAATATCCCAACAATTATTATCACACCACGGCAATGTAACCAGAACATACACGAAGTGCAACGAAACATAGAGAAATCAGCAGATTAAATTAAAATGAAGTCAATAAGCAATAAAAAGTAACTAAATAGCAGTGACTGACGGACCGCAAAAGCAATATCACAGTTTCTGGTTAGGCACGCGTGCAATCTTTTGGTTGAAGCTTTGAAAAAGCACACATGGAGATGCTCATGGCAGTTCATCAATTCCGCTCATGTCAGAGCTGCACGACTCATCAGAAGTACTCGAATCTGTGCCCAAAGAAATTATCAGACTTTCTGTTTGGCTGTCTATAATGCCATCCCGCTCCCATGTCTCATCCTCAAGCTTTATCACGTGATTGCAGTCTCGGAACCAGTTCTGCGGGGTCACACCCGCGATTCCTTCCAGCAACAGCTTCTCGACTGAATCGATCTTGAAGTCAGTGTTCTTTGAAGCAACATAGCCTTTGACCTGGCTCCACACGAGCTCTATTGGATTGAGCTCACAGTGGTAAGGAGGCAAGCGCACAACCTCATGACCGGCCGCGCTGGCAAGTGTGTCAATCTGGTAAGCAAGGAACATGTGCTTATTCTGCTTAACGAGCTGCAGCAGTTCGCTCTTCAGATAGTCATCCGAAAAAGGGATACTTTTCGATTTCAACCAGCACTGGATGTCGGCTTTTCTTGATGATGAACTTGGCACCTTTTCAACTTGAGCACTGTGATACGATGCATTATCCATCACAATCACACTGCGTGGCTTGATGTTCGGTAGCAACTGTTCAACAAACCATTTTTGAAAACGCGCAGCATCCATTTCTGCGTGGTAATCACCAGCGCCCTTCTTGGCACGAAAAACAAGGGCGGCTCCATCGACAAAGCCTTCCGCACTGCCAGCATGCAAAACAATCAGGCGTCCTCCTTTACCGCTCGGTGCACGGAGACCTGTTGAGAGGCCTTGACGAAATGCGTCTTGCCGGGACATCACTTTGGTGTCTGTCCATACGGTCTCCTTAGTGTGGCCAGCGTTTACCCAGGTCTCATCAAGGTAGTATATGGTCCTGTAAAAGAAAAGAAATCAGTCGTATAGTTAAGAGCGTACTTTAACTGGCAACAGCCCATTAATAAACCAGCGGCCTTGATTCAAAGTTATGCCTCTGTTACAGCGCGAAGGATCCACTGACAAAACCCATGTGAATACATATAACAAAGATGAGCTGGCAAAACTTCCCCTGAGAAAGACTGAAGCGAATGTTTACAAAACATGTTTCAGGCTGCTCATAAAAGCTAATGCAACCACATCCCCAATCATGTGCACAGCCTATTCGCCGAATAAAATTAGCTATTCTTTCCTTCAAGCCATTCAGATTCCTTGCTCCTACGCGGAAAGGCAGTAAATCTTCCCAAACAATGCGACGGGAAATTCTGCAATGGCGAAACGATCAGTTACATCTTCGGCACAGATCATCACATCCTCGGCTGATACTATTATCCACCGTACAAGCACAAGCACGAACAGCTACCTTATTTTACTGGGAAATTTCGCTGCGACTTAAGTTAGGATTGTGCAAGGCTTTCCATCACTCGCGTCAAAAGCACACGTTTGGCGATCACTGATGCAAAGCATACCTCTCGTTTTCGCTCACCATTAGGTACACAAGCATGCTGACCATTCGCGTCTACACTTTTACCAACAAGCACGCGCAACGAAAGTTTGCAGTAATTAAAAGAACGCAACAACTTACCGCTGCTGCCTCCGCATTTCTCGGATTGTACGGAGGTACTTTCGACGCCAAGCAACGATGTCGTCTCGTTCGAGCAATGCGGAATTCCTTTTTCTCTTTCGGAAGAGGAACCCCAAGTCGTTCAGCATTCGTTGCATCGTGCGAGTGCTGATCGTCGGCATGTCCATGTCAGTGTCGCTGATGACGTCGTTGCGTAGCTTCTCGGCCGTAGGCATTTCATTGCGCATGAAGTAGCCGTGCACTTTGCGCCGCAATGCTGCCAACGCAAACGTGTCGTAGCGCAGCAGCCTCGTCTTGGCGGTCATGCGCTTCCCAGCTTCGCCCGAGACCGAGATATCCAGTTTCTTACGCTTTGGAGAGGAAAGTGGGGCCCGCAGAGCTTCAGCCTTGATTCGTGTTACCGTTCGCATACTCACTCCGGTGAGTTCGGCGACAGTCCGGCACACAGAATTCGTCGACAGCTCGGGCTCGCGGCGCCTTACTCCAGCGTAGACGTTGCAGATAACCTGCTTCGTTTGCTTGGAGACCCACTTCTTGTCACACTTAGCGTATAGCCTCCTCGGAGAACTAAAAGGAGAGTTCGCGGCCGCACACGGTACCACCGGCACCGGGGACGCCATGTTTACTGCAAGAGCAAGCAGCAGACGCAGCAGGCGGGCGGAAAACGTGGTGCCGTCCAAGAAATAAAAAAGGAAAAAAAAACTAGGGCGCACGATAACTTCTTTTCCATGAACAGCTTCCCATACTTGTTCTATCCTTATAATGAAGAACGTTTTATTTATTCGTGCCAAGTAGCCATTAGAATAAGAAAATAAAATAGGTACTATTTCCTGGCGCGCGCGCATGCAGGCGATTCGGCTCTGTAGCTTCCACAGTGCTGTCAAGGAAAGCTGTCGCCGAGTATAGCAGAGTTGCGCGTAGGTCCGCCATCTTGGCCAGCAAGCAACCAAAGCTATGCGGCGAAGCCACGCTCACTTTTTGCAGGCGGTATCCGCAATCGAGCATGGGAAGTTTTCCAACGCTCGTAGGACGCTTTGAAGCCTAATAGCAAATAAAAACGCAGCGACAGCTTAGTGACGAGACATATTAAAGGCGTTGCTCTTTTTAACACGCGCCACGAGATGCAGAACGATAAAATGTTGTCAGGTGTGTGTGCTTCACTCCTCGCAACTTTTGACTTGACAGCGTGTGTACACATTGGTTATTCCAGGCGCACCGGCCAAATGCAGCATTCATTTTCCTTAGTGGTTAGTATCGCACTGAGCAGTTTTCAAGTCGAAACCGCATGTATAGGAATATCCGCACGAATGCGACGCGATACGAAATGGGCCGTCACGCGATGGGTCACATGGTCGGCCACTCGGTTATTGGAAATCTAGAAATGATCGCTTGTCATACAAGCGAAATCCAGCCGTAACAAGCCGGTTCATGTTGTACGTAAGAGATGTCCTGCCGGTAGCCACAGAAGCGCGCTTGCAAACAACTGTCAAGGCTATCTAACACCGAAATGAAACTATAGCGCAATGCCAATTTTCACGGCTTCACGGCAAAACAGTTCCGACAGAAATGCTGCGGGGCTAATCTCTGGCCACTGGGAAAACGTAATATAAAAATACCACTTTCTCAGCGCTTCGAGTTGTCCCGCAACATGCGCCTTTTGAAATCAATGCTCGGAACGCACTCCAACGCAGACAAAAGTTCCGCTGCGGCGGCGCCGAGAAGCACAAAAATTGGCCTGAACGTCACCTTCTCTGCAATGCTCGGTTGCTTGGCAGCTGGCGGCGTTTGGAAAACAAACGCGCAACTCTTTATGCTAGCATAAATATACAGTAACTCTACCGACGAGAGCTACGTAGCGCCCTCTGGTCAGTAGACGGAGCCCATACATCCCATTAACGAAACGGCAGTATAGCGCCAGGACCATGGCTTGTAAATCATGTCGGTCATGACACGCGTGTCATGATTCTAATGTTATGACCTGTCATTTACGTTCGTCATGCTGTCGTGTTGTGCCATAGCAATTTTGGTATACATCCCATTAGTGAAACGCCTCGCAGGTAAATCATGTCGCCCATGACATGCATGTTACTATTTTCATGTTATGACCTGTAATTTATGTTCGGCATGCAGTCATGTTGTGGCCTACCAATTTTCGTATACATCCCATTAACGAAACGGCCAGGAGAGCACCAAGACCGTCGCATGTAAATCATGTCACTCATGACATGCATGTCATGATTTTCGTGTTATGACCTGTCATTTATTTTTGTGATGCAGTCATGTTGTGGCATGCCAATTTGCGTATACGTCCCATTAACGAAACGGGTGGCATGTAAATCATGTCACTCATGACATGCATGTCACGATTTTCATGTTATGACCAGTCATTTATGTTGGCCATGTAGTCACGATGTGGCATACCAATTTTCGCATGCATCCCATTAACGAGACGACCAGGAGACCACCAAGACCATGGCATGTAAATCATGCCGGTCATGACATGCGTATCGTGATTTTCATGTTATGACCTGCCAATTATGTTCGTCAGGCATTCATGTTGTGCCATACCAATTTTCGCATACATCCCATTAGCGAGACGGCCAGGAGAGCACCAAGACCGTGGCATGTAAATCATGCCGCTCATGACATGCATGTCATGATTTTCGTGTTATGACCTGTCATTTATGTTCGCCATGTAGTCATGATGTGGCATACCAATTTTCGTAAACATCCGATTATCGAAACTGCCAGGAGAGCACAAAATCGTAGGCGGCTAGATAGATAGATAGATAGATAGATAGATAGATAGATAGATAGATAGATAGATAGATAGATAGATAGATAGATAGATAGATAGATAGATAGATAGATAGATAGATACGCTCAAACTCGCCGAAGTTCACTAAGAAATGCTTCGCATTTAAAAGTCACAAGTATCTCAGATCGAGATCCTTGGCAAGTGGATACAAAGTAACCGACGTACAGAATATGCAGTCCGACAGCTCGCGAACCCAGTAGCACAAATCACGAGGATGATCGCCCGAATCTCAAGCAAAAGAGGGGGTTGAAGGAGGAAGACACCTGTAGGCTAGTGAAGGACCTAGTTGGGAGTAGGATTGTATACAGTTCCCTACCAGACACCGCTCGAGCACGAAAAGGATCAGTTAGAGGCAATCCTCAGGAAAGCTTACAAATGCGCTCTCGAACTACCGGTCAGCAGCTCAACGGAGAAATTTCTTAAATTGGGCATCAACAACACAGTGCAAGGACACATCGAGACCCATCTTCTCGCGCAAAAAATGAGACTTATGCAGACACCGACGGGCAGGAACACGCTGAAGATACTGGGCATGAGGGATGCCTAGTATGATGAGTCATGAGTGCATACCGGAGGACATACGAGATATTATCGAGATGAGTCCAATACCAAAAACACGCGCCCAGAACTACACAAGGCCAGAAGAAAGGCAAGATAGACGGCACATGAAATTTATTTCGCGGGGAGAAAAAACATATTACACGTCGACGCGACGGCATTCAAAGAACACTCCGGAGCGGTAGCCAGTGTTGTTGATCACCAGCTGGGAGAAGTTAATTGCGCTTAGATCAAAGGCAACCACATCCTCGAGGCCGAGGAAGCGGCAGTCGCACTCGACATCACTCATCACGGCGAAGAGGCCGCTCCAGAAATTCCTATGGATCCTCAATGAGCATGCAGTAGGTGCAGTAGCGGACGCATGCCAACTGTGGCCATCCGCATCCTCAAAACGAGAAAAATCATATTCCCGAAATGCTTTATTAAGTGGACACCAGGCCATGAAACTGAGACAGGGGACCGACGCCAACGCGCGAGCATACGCCAACCGGGGAGCGCACCGCGACGGGGAATCACACACAGTCTTAAAACTCTATGGAGCAATTTTGGAACACCAAATAGCCTTAAAGAGGACCTATCCTCCTCCCCACAAGTACCTTAGGAGAGAGCAGTCAGCTGCATGGAGACAACTGCAGATTCATACGTACCCCAACTTGAGCCTATTCAGTAGTCTGTCCCGCTACGTATGATGATAAATGTCCGCTTCGTGGAGAACAACGAGCATTGTACCACGTTGCTTGGTCCTGCTAAAAATCGAAAGTAATGACAGTAAACAAGACACAAACAGGGAGTAGTGCAATGCTGCGCTCTCCTGCTCGAAGCCTGAATAGCAGCTCCAGCTGATGGACAAACCTGGCAAGACAGCAAAGGCCACAAGGGACCGGGACTGAGGACTGCACCTTCGCCTGGAAACTTACCTTGAGGAAATAAAGTGTTTCATCATTTTCATCGTTAAGTGGAGGCGAAATGCGCGTCAAACAGGTGCTTTATTTCAAGCAAAGGGACACCTTTAGAGGCGTCATACACAAATTAGATTGCTTGCGGACGACTGCGCATTCTTTTGGGAAATATCCGCAGCACATGATACCCTCTCCTTCAGTTTTCGTATTAGCAATCTCTCTTGTTCCGCCTTCCGTAAACCTTGCTTCTTAAAGCACAAACTAAGGAATTCATATGCCAGCTATAAATTATTAGCTTATTTGGCTTTCAGTAGGCCTAAACAAGAGTACGCTTGCACCACATGGCATCCGTACACTAAGCATGACATTAAAGGTGTAGACAGAAGTCAAAGAGCAGCTAATCGGTTTATTTACTCCAGCTTCAGGCGCGCCGATTCCCCAACTGAACTGATCTTGGTAAACGACGTCCCCCCACCCCCTCCCCCCCCCCCAAAAAAAGAAGGCAAGTGCTTCGCCTGACGTTCTCACAGCACCTACTTAATCATGAGAAAGTTATTAAAGGACCATGGTATTACTTACACCCCGCGGTATACGTCAGGCCTTTGTGAACAAGGAATTTCACCAGGACAAACGCATATAAATTTTCCTTCGTCCCCAGAACAATTTCTGAGAGAACTTCTTTTTGTTACGTATTCTCGGTGCAGTTTATTCCGTGTATTTATGCATTTATTGGTTGGATGAATTTATATTTCCATACTTTAATATCATTTATTGCTTTCCTTGTTTCCTTGCCTTTCTTCCTTTCTCTCTTTGCGTTTTACGCTACGAGTGCCCGTTGTGAAAAGACCGATTTTTTGCTCCCAGTATTTCCCCAAAAATAATAATGAGTAGACTACTGCACAAACGTTCCTAAGAAGCAAAAAATTTTTAGTACCCAATTTTGGACCAATCCACCACTGTGGGCGTGAGCCATACATTGTCAGGTGGACGAGAACAAGAACGAGCAAAGGATCACCTTGGCTGGCCAAGGAACTATTGAGCTTCATCCTGAACGGCCTTGCAGTTTCATTAAAAATACCCGTGGCCCGAACTTGTATGAGGAATTGCACAGGCCGTGAACTGCACAAGCTGAAGACGCACGTCCTGGTGTTCTTAGCTGTATGTTTATACACACGATTTTTAGTCGTGCACGTCGTCACCAAAAATCACAAGATAATGTTTTGTCCTTACGACTGCTACTCAACGGAAGCCGCGGGCGTTACGCTGCCCAGGAGAACACTCTGATAGAGAAAGACTTAAGAAAGACACACCGATAGAGAGACACTGTGGTTCGATGTTCGCGTCGGACCACAGAGGGTGTCAGACACGGCACGCGTGGCCTCAGCTAGACGCCGTCCCATCTCTCTGCTATAGTACGCTTGAAGTCCCTAGATCTTTCTCCCATTGTTAAGTAGCGACAACTACCTCCTCTCCCGGCGTCCTCTCGCTCAAACCCTGCGTCGGCAGCCATGTTCTTCCTAAACACGGGGAGCGGAGCACGCGGGCGCACATAGCGTCCGGTCGTCAACATGCGCGTTCCTATCAAACATGATAGTGGACGTGCCATATGTAAGGAAACGCCTACTGAAAAGCGCAACTTTCTTTGACGTCCTCTCGCTGCAACATTCAAGTAAACGCTTTAGGAAGAACGTGGCAGCCAAAAGCAACGCCGACCAATCAGATGCGCCAGCGGCACATCAAAGCTTTTCGCTACTTAAAAAAAGAAAAAAATATCTAGGGGCTTTAAGTACGCTATGCGTGCATATGCTATTCTAGGAGCAGCTTGGACGCCATGAGAGGCTGCTAGTTTGTGCTCCTTGTTTTTCCAAATTTTCCAGCTTCTTCACTATGGTAGCTTAGCCGCTAGGTATCGGCTTACGAAGCTCGAGGTCGCGGCATCGAATCCCAGTCTCGACGGCCACATTTCTGTTGAGACAAAATGCATAGAAAAAAAATACGTGCCCTTGGTTGCACGTTAAAGTGCCCCGAAATTCCTCCGAGCCATTACATTACCTGGTGTGCCTCAGTCATATCGTGGTTTTGGCACGTAAAAACCCATCAATTATTATTCCTTGTGCGATTCAAGCTGAGTATTTATTGAATAGCTGCAACGCTAATACGAACATCAAGCGTGTCTCCACGGGCTCGCAGGCAAGCTGCATCGTCGAGTCTACTCTGCGAAAGAATACAGTTATCGTGTACGCTCCCTACAAGTGCAATGTATAAAGTAACCTCACGGCATAGTTGCGCCATAATGGTAAGCAACTTGCGGCACACAGACGGCCACCCAGTGAAAATGTAAACTTCGCGACTTGTGCTGCCTCCATCGGTTACACTTTTTAGTTCACATTAAAAACGTTCTCTCCTATCCAGTTTCTGAATTTATTACCTCATTCTAGAGTGTTCGCGTACGTGAAACACGAATAAATTGCTTACGTTGTATTTGTTTATACAAGTGTTCACGAAATTATAACGCTGTTAATTACGAATAAATGATACTCAGCACCGCAGACTGATGTATCCAATATATTGTGCAGCTCTTTGTTCACACGAACGATTCGACCGTGCGTGGCGATATCTTCTGTCCACCAAGGTGTTCCCGCTATTGTCTAGAGTAGACAGTTCTCTTCCTACGCAGCATGTGTTGTGCAACAATGTAAGTTGTACAACCGCGAGAAAAATAAAGCTTAACAACAAAATAGGTACGCTTGAACCGCGTCTCTTAATGTGGGTCTCTACTAACGCGGCAGTAATTATCGCAAAGAAACGCTTTTAAACTGCGTTAACCGCTATCGTGGCCTTCCGTTTTGTCGGTGTGCGCTGCTTCTACCGAAAACGCGCCGGTCATCATGTCGGTACTGTGCTGTTCTTCGGACAGCCCCTCGTGGTCTCTGTGGTGCGTGTCCTTGGCGTTTTCACCCACAGTGGCCGCATTGGCTGCGCCCCGAAGGACGGCATCAGCGGCTCCTGCAGACTCGGAAGCGTATCGTTGTGGCTCCGTCTTATGAAGCTCGTCGCACCACTTGGTGGTATGCTCGTGACCCTCCGTGACAAGAACAGGTCCACGCAGCGCCAAAGAAGGTGAGCTGGGGCAACGGGCCGACACTGTGCGGTCATGCTCGTCGGCCATCACGTGACCCTCCTGCTGGGAGTCTCTTTGTTGCGCAGTGTGATAGCTTTCTGCGCCGCTTCGCAATCCAGCGGTGTCTTCTTGGCCTGCAGAACCCAAGCTCGGAGGGGCAGGCACGAGCAGCGTGGCCGTAAGGTTTTGGCCGTCAAGGACATCACTGCTAGTGACGGAGTTGTATCGCCGCAAATTGCGCGCGCCATCAGCAGCCTCACTTGGCGCTGAAGTCATGGTTGAATAAGCATTAAACGGTACAATGTTCGATATAACGCCCGCTGAAGTCGGTGCAGGGCCATAGATATGGGGCTGGCCGTCCACCTTTGGCTCCCTTTGTCCTCGCTCGTATTCTTTCGGCTTGAGGATATCGGCTGATTCTTCCACTGCACTTTGTGACATTGCCTTCGTAGACGCTTCGGCAGATCTGCCTCCGATGATCGGCGTATTCTGTTCGTTGTTTTCGTGTCGTTTGACGCATTCCTCGCCAATTGCAACGATCTTTTTCGTGGGCTCTGCTGATTGCAGCGGTTGGAATTGCGTTGCCTCAGCTTCCTGTTTGAACGGCGTCCGTATTGTTGTGGAAGCGAGCTCCAGTTCGGGGTGCTCTTGCAAGGGCGCCCTCGCAAACACTTCTGGTAAAGTGACTGGACTTGAGCTCTCTTCACTTCCAATGAGGAGTCTCTGGTCCGTCGACGTCTCGATGTCGGCAATATGCAGCCTATCGATGCCAGTAGGGCGAGGTTCCTGCGGTGGTCTTTGTTCGCCCTCATTTTTATGCACGGCAGCTTCCTGCCGTCTGTTTTGTGGACCCTCTTCAAGTCCTGGTGAGTAAGGTGCGCCATCGCGTGTTCTCTTTCCCGACGGCACAGTCGGGGTCGTCGACGATGAGCTGCCACCCGTAGACTGTTCATCGCCTTTCTTTCCAGAGCGTTGGCGCCCCCCTTTTTTTCGAGACCTCTGGCCGTATCCGAAGAGGACCATGTGCATGGCGTCAAAAGTGGACATGTCTCTCGCTGGCCGATGCGATGACGCTTCCTTCTGTGCACCTTCGTTTGCACCGCCGCCTTGGCGCCAAACATACGAGACGGCGTTCTTGTTCGGCACAACGTCAAGCGGGGCACCTTCGCCCTCCTCGTCGTCAGCCATCCGGTGCCCGGGTCCTGCGTTCTCGAACCAGGGTTCCAGCGCAGCTACCGACTCCTGGGCGGGGCCTTGCGCAGGGCGCGGCGTCCGCTGATTTTGCGGCTGAGGTGGGCTGTTGTGGACCGATTGGTGCTTGGACGAAGATGCGCGGCTCGGCGTTCTCGAACGGCGCGAACCTTGGCGACGCCATATGAAGCGATCCCAGGTATTGAATGGGTCTGCCTGTGAAATGCTGGACTCTTGACAGGATATGGCGTTGATGTTGGCCACTGTCACTGTTGTCTCGTCTTGCAAGATGTAGATATAGTCCACATATACATAAAAAAGAATGAACACCTGCGAATAGATGGGTGTAATAAAATATTTCACATAGAATATAGACTTGGAGGTGATCGTTTAGATGCACTGTTCTCGTTATTCATCCTCAAAACAACCACATATTATGGCGTCAACACATACCGCCCTCATCATATTCAACCTTCCATTGCCCATTTGAAATATCACGCCACTAAACTTTAGCGTTTCTCATTTCGCAAGCTGGATATCACCTCTCATAGTCACGTTTTTCAAACGCGAGCAATGCTTGTATACACGGATGGGTCATTCACACATCATGCAGTTGCTGCAGCATACATCGCCTTTTATCAGTCGTCCACCACAGTACATCACAAAACATTTCATGTCCATCAAGCATCCAGTGCCTACAAAAAACTCATTGCACTTGAAGAAAGCCACACTACATACACTCATTACCGTCAAACACCGGCAAACAAATCTATGCCGACTGTCTATCCTTACTTGCCGTCTTGAACAGTTTAACCAACATAAACATCAAAATCCTAGCCATTCAAAATACTATCCATAACTTAAGTACACCCGGTAAACAGCTGTTCCTCTATCATTTGCCTGGACACAAAAGCATAATCGGCAATGAAATAGTGGACCATCTCGCAACACATCCCACAATCAACAGTCCCACTCGCGCCACCCAAATTTCCGTCCCCTCAATTGAAACCCAATTTTACAAAATCATGTTACCCCATCGGCACTCTTATTCGCAAACTAAAGGCCGGCAAACCATTCTTCATCACTGAATTCCGAGTCTATGTAGCATTTCTAATTGGCTCTCGCAAATGAAAAGCTTGTTCACCTCATGACAGACCACGGTCATTTTCAATATTACTTACAACGAATCAGCATATCCTTATCAGACCGTTGTTTACGCGGAGCTCTTTGCAAAAGTGAATTTCACTACTTCAACGTCTGTCCCAATACCCTTTCTGTAAGACAACATTTACTAAGACCAACACACCTATCCCTTATGAAAACTTCCCCAGACTCCTTAAACACAAACCACTTAGAGCACACCTTCTTCAACTGGTAACACTGATTACTTCATTAACTTTCATCGCCCCTCCTCCACGCTATACACCAGATGCTGATTAGCCTGTGTGAGCTCGGGCAGGTGTATAGTTTATGCTAACAAAACAAAAGCGGCGTTCACCCCCTTGCACCTGCCCAGGCCACTGGTTCTGGCTTCCGATTATCATTGTACACCCCATCTCATGCCATAATTGTATTGACTGCCTACTACCACTACAGTATTTGTCCCTTTCGCTATTTAATTCCTCTTTTAATTTGCAGGTCCGCCTTCCACGTCACTGCAAACGGCAGTCAAGTACTTGAGCCCTGACCCCTGGCTGGTCTGAACTCCTGCCCGTAAAGAAAGAGGACATCGAAAGACGAGACCAGACAAAACTTTATTGGCACAAATAAATGGCTATTGCAGCGGTCACCCTAAGCATCAAGTTGGTAGCCCTTCATCAAAATTTTGTTGAACCTTGCCTTGCCTATTGTCCCACTTGGAACCATTCACGCTATCTCATCGGATTAGCTCATCTTCGGCTTTGCTTATTTCACTTACCCAATGTTTCCCTCTGATTGGCTGGTAATTGGCATTGCTCATTTCACTTACCACAATCTTTCCCTATGACTAGCTCATCATTGGCATTCGTTATTTCACTTACCCCAATCTCTCCCTCGATTTATGACTAGTTTCCGAATCCCAGCTTCTTTTCCAAATGCTTGGCTTTTCCACTAAAATCTTATGTTGGGCATTTGCGCTCCTTTTTTGTTGTTGATAGGCGTTATGCCCGTTATACCTTATGGTGGTGCGGGTTTCCCCTTTTTATTTAGTTTTCTTTTTGACTCGGGGGACACAATTAGCATATAATATACTATGAGGTAATAGGAGTAAAGAAGAAACAGATATGTCATATGTATGATTTGAGGTCTCATTCCTAACGTTTAGTATGGAATGAAATACAATAATTTTTCTACATGGCCATTACATTGACAAAATAGTTTACATGGAAAGTACACATGAAGGCTGAAGGCGTTCCTAGAAGTCGATAGAAGGGCTGTTAGTTGCGCGTGTGCGTGGGTGTTCATGTTCTGGCGCGGGTATCTTTCCGTTGGCACGAAAGCTGCAATAGAGATTGATGATTGATTTATGGGGTTTTACGTCCCAAAACCGGCCATGGTTACATGAGACGCCGTAGTGGAAAGCTCCGCGAATTTCGGCCACCTCGGGTTCTCTAAATGTCCCATGAAACCAAAATTTGAAACGCGATATGTTTATGTTAAGTGATCAATTGTCCTGCATACAAAGGCAATCTTGACCGAGTATTAGCGGCGAACGTCGCCTCTAAGTGATTTTAATATGGTTTTAAAGTAAGCGGGAATGCTCATCCGAGCCTGCAGCACCTCGCGACATCGCCTCTCGTGTGACGCGGTTAGTGGACTTTTGTAAGCGGATATCGTCGAGGTCACAGAGAGAAACGGACGCGCAGCGCTATGGGATACTAAGAGGCGTATTTTTCTGCTTCCTTTCCGTGTTCGTCGCTCAAGCGTACGTCGTACACACGCTATGGTTCAGAACCTGAACCGACGTGCGGCGCCGCATGCTACGACACGCGGCGTACGGCTGTTGAGGACACACGGAACGAACGAGGGATTAACGTGTGATATTCGCACCGACGGACTCTGGCTCCTTGGGCACCCGCGCACTTGGGCATGTACGATCGGAATTTATAGCTCCGTCATCAGGTACAACGCAAACGATTACGCATAGTCCTCCTTCATTCTACAGTAACATTATACATAAAACTATAGTTTTGCTAGCGCAACCGCCCCGCAACAGCCCGCCGTCACTGGCGACTAGGACCGGTAGGCCAATCTATAGACATACGCGCGTGTTAGTGACGACGCTTTCGAGGCAAGCGCGAGCTCGTAACATGGTTTGTTGTTACCACAGCGATGATCATTTGCACCCACATATCATCTGTTGACACTTTTGATTAGCTTTTTCGTATACCTCAACGTGAATAACAATAGCTCACGGAACCAGCTTGCTTCGTTAACAGCGTTAACGCTGGTAACGAACCTGGGTAACGCTGGTACCAACGTGGGTAGTACGGTAAATGAATCGGTGGCCTAAAAAGCGTTGGGGAACGAAACCGCGACCAGCGGCATGATGTTACAGGTCACACGTCACCAGCGCTGCCATTGACTGCGACTGTCTCAAGGTTCGAACCGACGACGCGGACGACGACAGAATCTGCCTGGGAGAACGTCGTCGACTTGTCTCTGACGGCCGACGACGTGATGCAAAGCGAGTGCGGCGAGCAGACCAATTCAGCAACGGGGCTACCGCTGGCGCATTCCGTAACGTCACCGAACATTGAGCTCACATGATAGCTACCTGCACTCAGTTTCGAAAGCCGCCGCGCTAACCCCGCGGCGCTAGTTTCCTGTAGTATTTGGCACACTTCGAAGCTTCTTTAAAAGAGAACAAAACTGACGACGCAAGGATTGCATAAACGTCACGTTGGAGAATTCGCGGCTACATGCCTTAATTACAAGGCACTGTTCTGCTCACAACAACATTGAAGTCGCCAACAACAAAAAAAAAAATGGCTGTCTTGGGTCCTTTAGCGTGCGTGACATCGCACAATACACGGGCCTCAACATTTCTCCATCATCGAAATGCAGCCCACCCCCCCCCCCCCGGCCGGGATTCGATCCCACGACCTTCGGGTCGGCAAATGCCTTAGAAAGGATACTACGCCTACATTCTTGTCCTAAATAGCTGAGATATCGCTGAAATATATCGCATATCTTGAATCTGACCGATATATTCTGACTTTCCAATTGTACGTACGGATCGAATTCGTTCACTGCTTTTAAGCCCTAGGCCCTTAAAGTTTAGTATTTGCTGCTGTTCTCCTTCATATGGGCGAGAAGAGGACAGCACACCAACTCATCATCACCATAGTTAATTTTCGCATGCGTCTTCCTTCTCGATGGTTCCGATGACCGCGGCGACACGTTGAAGGACGGAGTCTGGGCCAAATGTCCTCACAGCAAAACACGAAGGTTTACTTACATTGGCTGTACAATATTTACAAAACTTGGCCGGGGCGGCCATTACTGTCAGCAGACATCATGACAATAAAACTAGGTTCGCCCCGCCACGGTGGTCTAGTGGCTATGGTATTCGTCTGCTGATCCAAGGGTCGCGAGATCGAATCCCGGCTTTGGCGGCTGCATTTCGATGGAGGCGAAATGTTGAGGCCCGTGTGCTGTGCGATGTCAGTGCACGTTAAAGAACCCCAGGTGGTCAAAATTTCCGAAGCCCTCCACTACGGCGTCTCTCATAATCAGAGCTGGTGGGACGTTAAACCCCCCATAACAACAACCGGTCCTGTGCTATATGCGGCGGACATCATCTCCCATATATTTCTCGATGTCATCTGCCCACCCGCCTCGCAGCCGCCACTTGACGCTTTACTTATCCAGGAAACTAGTCTGTTACCCCTTAATAGACAATAGTTATCTTGCCTTCTGATTGTGTGATCTGCACATGCGCATTTCCTCTCTATTTTCATTAAGATGTTACAACCGTCTGTTCCCTGAGCCACCCCGCTCTTTTGTTGTTGCCCAAGGTGTCGCCTATCGTTTTCTTACAAGGCTGGCTGTGTTGTCCTCGGTTCAAGCTTAACCCTCCTTGCGAGCTTCTAGGTTTATGCACGAAAGATAAGCACACGCAAGCAGCAGCTGTTGCACTTTCCTCTTTATGGACAATGGTGAGCTGGCACTAGCGATCTGAAAATGACTGCTCAATGCATTCTTATTCCTCTGGTTACTTCACTTTCTTGATATGGCCCTGCCTCACTAACTTCACTAAGCAGATGTGTTCGCTTACCACTTCCAGCGCTTCACTACCAACTGCGAATAATTGTGCTCTGCCGAGACTGTTCAACATTACTATAGTTTGCTGCATCTGAATCTTCAGACACGCCATTCTGATTTTCCTGTCTAGGTCAGTGATCTGCTTTGCAGCTCGTCCTCTTAGCTACTTAGCAAGGCCACGCGATAAGGAAATCTGATGTTGTTGTTTTGTGGGGTTTAACATCCCAAAATCTGAGGTTATTGAACTATTCTCATTATGATTTATAACCACGTTTTCCTGATCCAATATTTGAGATACTACCTGTAAAGATGTGATGAATAGTATTGAGAAAGTCGTATCATCCTGTGTTGGACCCTTCTTCAATGGGATTTTAGTGTTTACTTTTTGCAGCACTGAGGTAGCTGTGGGGCCAATGCATAAATCTTCCAGTGCCTTTAATTATGGCTCGTCTACGCTCCATTTCTTAATACCTTCACGGCTTCGCCCCTCCACGGTGGTCTAGTGGTTATGGCACTCGGCTGCAGATCCGAAGATCGCGGGATCGAATCCTGGCCGCGGCGCCTGCATTTCGCTGGAGGCGAAATGTTGAGGCCCGTGTGCTGTGCGATGTCATTGCACGTTAAAGAACCCCAGGTGGTCTAGATTTCCGGAGACCTCCACTATGGCGCCTCTCATAATCAGAGCTAGTTTTGGGGCGTTAAACCCCACAAATCAATCAACCTTCATGGCTTCATGAACGGCCCGCCCGTCTTTAGCGAGCTTGAAAAAGCTCGAAGGTGTAGGGGATGGGCGTTGTCGCTCGAGCAGCCACTGTGGGCTATGCGCGGTCGCCATCGCTGGCAAGCGCGCTATCTCGGCAGCCATCAGACCTGCTGCGTTCGGCTTAGCAGCGCATTGGTCATGCTTTCCGTTCCAGGCACCTCGCAACGTCGGCAATGTCCTCGCCACATAGCGCTCACGTGAATGCGTCCGCGAGTGACGGAAGGAACGTGTTCACTTGATGCCACTGCGCTGGGCCAAGTTTCTCGATGGTGCAAAGCGCACGCTGCTTAGCGCGGTCGCGCGGTGTGAAGCGTGTGCCAGAAGGCACTAAAACAACATGACTTAGCTCGAAGCTCTGCTGAGCTTTTGTCTCTATACCGCTGTTTCCCTCAAATGGTACTTTAAGCACCTGCATGCTTACTTAATAATCAACGTTCACTACAATTCAGCTTGTCCCTAAAGCTGCTAATCTTGCTTCGTATATCTTATCATGCATTGCTATCGAATTAATTGCTTCGCCCTTCTGGCGAAACTGTCTTCTGTTTCCTTGTACTATAAGCCCAACATATTTCAGCAGATCTGCTGCCATCTGATCCTCACCAGCTAGCTCGCCAATGCGCATTCCTCCCAGTGCTTTCTTTATCTGCTCTCATTACTGCTGGGACGGCTGACTACGTAGTGCCGACAGCTACGGTACTTGGTTCATTTTATGACTTTACAGCTTAACAGCGAACTGGGACTCGGAGCCCCGCCACGGTGGTCTAGTCACTGTTGTACTAGGCTGCTGATCCGGCGGCCGCGGGAGTGAATCCCGGCCGCGGCGGCTGCATTTCGACAAGGGCGAAATGTTGAGGCAGGCACGTAGGCAAGGGGGGGCCCAGGGGGGCCCGGCCCCCCCCCCCCCCCGAAATTCGTCCCGTCAGCCATAGCGCAGGGGTATAGGCAGTACAAGTAGCGCCGTGCGAATCTAAGCAAATGAAAAACAAACGATGGGGAACTCGCCAAGAAAAGCTACCCAAGAACGTTTATTCCGAAAGACTTCAATTCCAAAAACACGGCAACGCTTGCTGAGAGATTCAGTGTCCGGCTCCTGAATCAACACCACAACAGAAACACCACACTCTCCCATATGTCCGAGGCGTTAGCGAAACCATCACTCGTATTCTCAGAAAAGAAGGCATCGAGTGACTCACAAGCCTACGAACACATGTTCTCTACATATTCGCAAAGACCATCCGGAGGCAGAGGGCCGAATGCACTGTATACAAATATGCGATGCGAGCTATATCGGCGAAACGAAACACCTGAAAGAAAGATTTCGACAGCACAGGAATTACCTCTGCAATTTTGCAAGAGATCGAAACCCGATAGCCGAACATTCCTAAGATAGCGACCACCGTATCAATCTTCCTGACATTTTGGTCATACCAACTGAAACCAACTGTCGGAAACAGTTACTGCATTGTGATTGCGTAAACAGACAGAAAACTGTGCAACGCAGGACATTTTCATACATGTAGGGCAAGCTTGTTGGAAAATAAATTACCAGAGAGAACAAAATGTTGCCATGCAGCTTCGAAACCAAAAAAAAAAGCGATGTTATCTGCCCGTAGTTCGTGCGACTTTTCTTCGTCGCATCAGTTATGTTTAGGAAGGTGGTTAGTTGGTTGTGTCGGGTTTTCTGGAGCAAAAGGCGACCATGGCTATATTGCGCAAAACGAGGATTCTCATGTACGGTCGGGGCGCTCGGTGGTTGGATTGTTTCAAGGAACAGTGCAAAGAATGATAGGACATACAGAAAAGGGTAGCGTTGACTCCACCGGGGGATTCCCTGCAGAAATGTCTTTTTCGTAACGATAGCAGGCGACAGCAGGCGGTAGCAACGATAGCAGGCGGTAGCTAGCAGGCGGTACATTGCGGGCGTCATTTGTACAGTCGAGTAGTGCCGGCAACTTAGGGAGCATTCCGGTGCTTTGTTTGTCTGATAGCTGCGCGGCGTGGGAACACGCACGCGTACGGTTCTGCTTTGCCGCAGACGCAGAGTTTTTCCTCGACCGGACGGCGGAAGCTAACCGAAAGCTTGATAAAGACGACTTTTCTATGAAAATTGACGGATTTGACGACCCATTGACCCGTTCAACCTTCCTGGCACATCTGCGAACCCCACCACCCTTTTTCCGCTCCCTGTGTCGTGGGGCAGGCGCCCGCGTGTCGGTAAGAGTAAACAGGGTAAACAAACAAGGTAAACAGGGTGCTTGTAGTTCTGCGAAAGGGGACTATAGGCAAGCCACGTTCATTCCATAGACAGACGATTTGAAAACTTCCCTCAAACGGCGCTTTGCAAACTATCGGAAAACACTGCGAAGTTTGCTATTTGTGTTGCCAAAGCACGCCTGCAAGCGCAAATTTGAATTTGCGCAGCCGGCCTTCGATTTTTACCTCAGAGGTATGACAACAGCGCATATCCTTACGCTGAAAGGTGGATGGGAAATCTGGAAAACTGGCAAGCCATGCAAGAGGAGGAACTTCTCCGCTTTCCGACGGACGCTTTACTAGAATGCGACAAAGCCCTCTTCGCGAACGTTCGCACACTCTTGAAGATATTGGCAACTCTCCCAGTGAGTACAGCTGCTGGAGAACGCATCTCGACACTGAAAAGAGTACAAACATATTTCAGGAACCGAATAGCCGAAGAGAGGCTTAATGGCCTGGTTCTTAAGTCCATTAATTCACCGGATGCAAGACAATGTCGACGAAGTTATCACTGTGTTTATGGAGAAACCGCGACGCATGAAAATTGCAGCATGAACCACTCTTTTCGGCCAAGCTGCTTGCTAGTGTTCTTTCTTCTTCTGCATTGACTTTTACTAATTTTAAAACCACTAGCACTGCCATTCTTTAATATTGCTTCCTAAAACGAATGTCGGCGTTCTGCTTCTTTTTTGTCGTGAAAGGATCCGTGTTTTCATTCTTTGTGGTTCAATTGTTCTCCCGAATATGTCTGTTTTTCGTTTAAGAACTAGTGTCATAAAGTGGCTCACATTCTTCCTGCACGCCTGCTGTTGAGACAGAGTGTGAGAAGTTGGGTAAGGAAAGCGTCCGACAATAATTTTTTTATTGGCCGCACGTCCGTAAGTGGGCGCCTGATTCCTTTGCATTCCTTTTTCTTTTTTGTCACTCCTCTTTCTGTCACTGACTCTGTATGGCCCTTCTTTGTCGAGATCACTTGTTTGGAATGTATTCTTTCTGGTGCACACGCACTAGCTTTAGGCAGTGTCAAGAACGTCCTTTCCATCTCGGATTAACTAGCCTCCTTTTGTGCTGCATTCCACTCTGTTTTCATTCTGGTCGAATAATTAAGCGCCTTCTATATTCACCGGCAAGTCTTTCTTAAAACTGTATAATAGTCACCTTGATGTGATTGATGCTTTTGATCCCCCTCCCCCTTATGTAATACCGTGAAAAGGGCCTTTAAGTGTCACTAAATGATGATGATGATGATGATGATGATGCTTTTTGCGAGGAATTAGGCCTTGGGCCCCCCCCGAAAAAAAATCCTGGCTACGTGCCTGTGTTGAGGCCTATACCCCGGGCGTCGAAATTTCCGGGTTCCCCCACTACGGCGTCTCCCATGATCATAGCGTAGTTTTGGGACGTGAAACGCCACAGATAAATCAAATCAATCCGTGACTCAGACTAGAGAGGGTAACTGAGTGGTTCTTGTGCGTGCCTCTCTTTACCCAAACTAGAAGATAAGCTCAGGGGAAGATCGATGCTTGAATCGATGAAAAGATCGCAAAATACGATTTAGAGCAGGGAATGTCGCAGAAGCCAACGTTTCGACAAGTCCTTGCCGCCCTGACGAAGACAAGCCCGCTTGTCGAAACGTTGGCTCCTTGGACATTCCCTGTTCTAAATCGTATTTTGCGATCTTTTCATCCTCTCTGTTACATAATTTTCAACTCGATCTTTAACTTGGCCACTATGGAAAGTGGCTAGGCGCAGATACAAACGTGTGCCCTACTTCCCCTGCTGCCGTTCTCCAACGTTACATCCCACTGTTTTTTTTTTTCAACAGACGACAGTGATGGTTGATTGTGCAGGTGTTTGGCGGCCGACTCACTAGGTGGTGCTGCAGATGCTCGATCTGCCTTTCATGCTGTTCAAGATACAACACGCGTCAGGTACATTTAGCTGCTTGCATAGCCTTTGGTGCGCCAGCTCTAAAGCGCGAACATTTTTTTTTTTGCGTATATATATAAGTCAATCACCGCCTGCGATACTGACCTTTACAGCAGCTAACACGGTGTGTGCGACGACGGCGAAGATGTAGGGCACCTGCAATGGTAACCAAGCCAGCGCAGCAAAAGCGTGTGAAGATCCACTTGTGAGTAAACAACTTTTGACGAATCTGATCTTAGGCAAGCTCCGCATGTCGGATGCTGATGAGCGAAACGCATCGCGGTCCAGCTTCTACAGACCTTAGATTTTAATGCGTTTAGGACATGGGTGCCCCTAAGAACAAAAAGAAACGAGGAGAAGGAGGCGTCACGTGACAAAAGGAAAGGTTAGTATTAAATCATTTAAACCAGAAACCAACAAGAAAAAAATTTTTTCATCCTTCACATCAAAAATCATTTTCTTATTGGTGGGATTTCTGAAGTCTTGTTATCTTCTTTATGGCTCAAACAGCAGCTGAGTGTTTGCCTTCCACCGAGCTCCACTGTTCTTGTTATCAGGTTTTTAGTTCCGTCACCTTCACCTTTTTTCTATTAATTGTTGTTCCATCACGGCTCTTGGTTCTTTTTTCTCACCTATTGTGTCATCATCGCCTTAAACGATTCTATGGTCTCATATTATCGCCTTTATACCCCAGTTATTTCGACATCACAGACGTTCTTTTTCCGTCCAGTTTCAGTATCAAGGAGCCTGCCACGGGGAACTAATTGTTCGCGTAGCTCCGACATGCAGTCCGCTGTTCAAAATTTCATCATTGGGATAGGTAGTGTCGAGGACGGGCTCCAAAGTACTCATTTGCTGTAGCCACCAATTACTGATAATTAAAAAGTTAATTAGCGTAATTTCGGTAATTATGCATACAAGTGCGAAAATTGTTCTGTATCTAGAGGCCGCCAATCCGTATACTCGAATGATACACAAGACATTCCCGCGATTTATGTTTTTCTAATTTGTAAAATGTGTTGCAACTAAAAAAAAACACCCTGTATAGTTGATTGATTGATTTATGGGGTTTAACGTCCCAAAACCAGCTCTGATTATGAGAGACGCCGTAGTGGAGGTCTCCGGAAATTTCGACCACCTGGGGTTCTTTAACGTGCACTGACATCGCACAGCACACGGGCCTCAACATTTCGCCTCCATCGAAATGCAGCCGCCGCGGCCGGGATTCGATCCCGCGACCTTCGGATCTGCAGCCGAGTGCCATAACCACTAGACCACCGTGGCGGGGCCACCCTGTATAGTGTGGTAAGGTGGTATGCGCAACATATTCATCAGAGTTTTTGCACCTGCTGGTATAGGCGAAGCGACGCGCTGAAGTCGTGCTGTAAGGGCCGCGATGTTACCCCGATATTGAAAAGCGGTGAGTTGCCAAGCCTCCTTTAAGTTGTCGTGGGTCGTTGGTTCTTCGCCTGATGTGTTTGTGCCTACTGACTCTTACGTACATTGAATGCTCTGTTAGTGTATCGGTTATTTTTCAAACACGCAAGCATACCGATTGAAGAAGCGCACCAGCGTACCACAAGCAAGTAAAATAAATAAAAATAAAAATAAATTGGTGCTCAATACGAAACCACTTACTACGCGCCACAGCCAGCTTAAGAGAATGACTGCCTCTAAAAGAAAAATTATGTAGAGTGGCTTGGAGGCGCTGCGGTCGCCGCGGTATTCAGACGTGTGCGCGTCGGCTCCTGCATTTTCAATGTTTTCGCTGCAAAATCCTCAACGGATCTGCACAGTTTTGGCATCAACAGTTTCGTGAAGTTCCGAGGACTTAGCAGATACCAAATTAGAGGTGGGCCACCTTTTTTTAATATACTTTGAGGACTTTTGTGCTCCGGCCACGCTACCGACTGGCTCAGCGCACTCGACGCGTACGGCGTTCGCGCCCTTAGCGCGCCGGAGTGCCGGGACGCGGTGCTTGGTTTCCCGGCTACGTCGACGCTAACTGAACGCGACTCAACGATGGACTACCAGGTTGAAGGCGAGGACATTACCCCAGGAGAAATCACCGAGGCATTGGGCTGGAGAACAGCAGGCGCCCGCAAGGCAAGATCTCAGCGCAGAGACGCCGCGGTATCGAACGGGACGGCGCTTGAACGCGCCGAGCCGAAGAGACATGGAGTTAACACCAAGGCTGGGATGAAACTGGGAGTCATCAAAGCCAGCAGAATGCCACCGCTTCCAAGGGAGGAGATCAAGATCGTTATTAGGCCCCAAGGAGGCCTGAATATTCTCAAGATTGGTGCCCCGACCGTCACCACCGCCATCTTTGCATCTGCTAAGATCGCAAAAGAAGAAAGCACAGACGACACGGTCTACCCAAACCCACGACAGAATATCGTGGTTGTAAGTACTCCAAGACGCATTAACGCGGACCGTTACTGTCGTATGCGGCAACTGAGGATCGCAGAAAAGGATTACGAGGTGAATGCGTACGAGGCGGCACCAGACAACACTGCCAAGGGTGTGATACGCGGTATTCCCATCGAAGACGGACCCGAAGAGCTGGATCGCAAGATCGTCAACTCAAGAAATCCGACGGCGCTAGCAGCTAAGCGCATAGGATCGACAACCACTGTGATAGTGGCATTTGACGGACTGAAGGTTCCAAATCTGGTCAGATACGGTGCTACGCTGTTGAGATGCACGTTGTACCGTAAACATATCGACGTGTGTTACAAGTGTGGCCACCTAGGACATCGCATGGACGTGTGCCCAGATCCGAACAATAAGATCTGCCGGGGCTGTGGGCTCCGCGACGCCGATCAAGGACACCAATGTATCCCCAAGTGTAACTTGTGCGGCGGAGCGCACATGACTGCCGACAAGACATGCAGGGCACGATACAAGACTCCGTACCTAGTACGCAGACGAAGATGGGAAAAGCAGGCCGAGCAGAGTCAACCCCTAGCGACAGACTTCCCACCCATGGAGCACCGTTCGAGATCGAGATCACGGGGCAGATCCAGGAGCCGATCCCGCAGCAAGGCGCGGTGTCGTTCCAGGTCTATATCCCGTCAATGGTCCGGAGCTACCGATAAGGTGAGCTGGGCAGGCGTGGCTGGGGCCACCTCACGGGAGGCATCGGGAACTCCCCCAGAGCATAGTAAAACTGTCGTTAGCGACGCTAATAACAGTAAAGCAGTGGACCACAAGGCTATTGAAATGCTAAGGAAAGAAAATGCAGCTATGCGTGACTTAATACAAAGACTGATCAGTGAAGTGCACGCACGAGCTTAAGAAAGAACGGACAGTCCCTAACGTCGTGCCAGCAAAAGAGCCCGCCACTAATTCGATGGATGAAGCAGGCACTCCCGCAGCTAAGAAGCGTGCTCTTCAATCCTCTGAAGGGGGCAGCGTCGCAGGGCAAGTTAGATCTGAGATCAAAGACATGATGGTGGGGATGCAGGAGAACATCAGGAATCTTCAAATGGCCGTGGCCAGTCTAGTGAGCAAGGTTGCCAGCATTGAGTGCAACGTGAACAGCATCATGGCTGCCAGCCAACAGCAACAGCCGCAGATAGTACAACAGCAGCTACAGTACAATGCTGGGCAAGCACCCGGTCCTCCTAACAACCATCATGGCGCCTGTCACTAACGATCTCATCATATGGCAGTGGAACTGCAGGGGTTTTGCTAACAAGAAGGCAGTTCTGCAGCAGCACATTAGGACAGCGGAGCGCAAGCCAGCAGTCATCTTACTGCAGGAGACACTCAGTGACACGGCCATAATCTCGGGCTATGAAAAGTATCTGGCGGCCACCGCAGGGCGGGGAACGATCACACTCATTCATAAGCGGCACGTGGCTATTGCACATGAAATCAAGGGGTTCAAGATCGAACACGTATTGATTGAGCTGATCCCAGAACGACGCAGGAAGGGCGGCATATTTATCCTAAACCTGTATAGTAGTCCATCTAACTTGAAGCAGCGTTTTATCGCACTTCTTAGAAAGGCTGCTGCTGTGGCGGGGAGAAACCCCCTAATTGTCGGAGGTGACTTTAACGCTCCCAGCAAGACGTGGGGCTACACGTATGATACCAGCAAGGGCAGGCAGCTCTGGCAAGACGCGACTGAGCTAGGCTACACTTTGATCACAGACCCTACTAACCCAACAAGACTGGGCACGTCGACATGCCGAGATACAACGCCTGATCTCGCATTCGTCAAACATGCGCGGGATGTCACGTGGAGAAACACCATGGCAGATCTCGGCAGCGACCACATGATTGTCGAGATCACTGTACCGATCCAGGGCCAGATGGATGGTGAGGAATATACAAGAGTTCCGGTGGACGGACTGGGAAGAGTTCCGCTCTAAAAGGCAAGCGCTGTCGAGTGACGATCCCATTACTGACATCGAAGAGTGGACGCAGTCACTCAATGCGGACGTCACACGCGCAACTAAAACGATAACGACAGATCTCCAAACTGACAGAATCGACAGCCGTCTGGCGCACCTAATTGAGGCCAAGACGTCCATCCTAAATCGCTGGAAAGGCCAGCGCCTTAATCGCAAACTGAGAAAGAAGGTTGCTGAGCTAAATAAGGCCATTGAAGAACACTGTCGCACTCTCTGTAAACAACAGTGGGATGAACTCTGTAATGCCGTCGATGGTCAGTTACACAACGGGAAAGCGTGGCAGATTCTCCGACACTTACTTGACAACACAGCAACCAAAACCCACCAGAGGCAATGCCTCGCCAGGCTCCTCCACAGCAACGTGACGGCACTAGGACAGCAGGCAGTCATCGACGCACTGATTCATAAGTACCTCCCATTAGGTCCACCTGTCACACACGCCGATTACTGCGGTAAGGCCAACACGCCGTTGGACGAAGACTTCACCAAGGAAGAAATCCGAGCTGCGCTGCATCACCTCAACGGACGCTCGGCGCCTGGGCCGGATGGTGTTACTAACAAAGCGCTTAGGAACCTTGATGAGAACTCGCTTTCTAGACTCACGGACTACATAAACGAGCGATGGAGGGCAGGAACCATACCGGTGCAGTGGAAGACGGCCAAGACAGTCCTAATCCCCAAGCCTGGCAAAGCCCCCGGTATTGAAAATCTGAGACCTATCTCACTGACCTCGTGTGTGGGCAAGGCAATGGAGCACGCCGTCCTTAACCGGGTCAACAACTACCTCGAGTCCACAGAAGCGTATCCGGACACAATTATCGGCTTCCGGACACATCTGTCGACGCAGGATGCGATGCTCCAGCTCAAGCGCCAGATCCTCGATGAGAAATCTCGCAGCACGAAGGCAATCCTGGACCTTGACCTGGAGAGCGCTTTCGACAGGGTCAGCCATTCGGCCATTCTGAGACAGATCTCCGAACTGAACCTCGGTGTGAGGATTTATAACTACATCAGAGACTTCCTCACTGGAAGAAAAGCCACCCTTCTCGCCGGCGATATCACATGCGAAGAACAGGAGCTCGGTAGCACAGGAACCCCGCAGGGCTCGGTCATCTCGCCTATGCTTTTTAATTTGGTCGTGATTGGCCTTGCCAAAAGGCTGCAGACCGTGAACAACGTCAGTCACACGATATATGCGGATGACATAACAATCTGGTCCATTAAGGGCAGCGACGGACAGATTGAAACGGCCCTGTAGAAGGCCCTTGAGGTGGTCGAGGATTACCTGGCTGGCACTGGTCTTCGATGCTCTCCGAAGAAGTCAGAACTCTTGCTGTACCGCCCTACCCTTAGGGGACGGCCTCCGAAGGGTTTTGTTAAAATCAGACAAAGCGAAGAGATCCAACTACACACCAAGGACGGGGTCACCATCCCCATTGTCAGTCGCATCCGAGTCCTCGGAATGATCATCGAGTCCAACGGGGTCAACGGTGAAACTATCAAGAGGCTTACTCACAAGACCACCAACGCCATTAGACTTCTCAAAAGGGTCACAAATAGACGAAGTGGTATGAAGGAGGACAGCCTCATCAGGCTGATCCACTCCTTTGTCATATGTCACATCGCATATGTTGCGTCCATGCACAACTGGTATAAAAACGAAAAGAAGAAGATTAACACCCTAATCCGCAGGGCATATAAAGTCGCCCTCGGCCTACCGGTATCCACCAGCACTGAGAAGCTGCTCCAACTGGGGATCCATAACACTTTGGACGAAATAGCTGAAGCACAAAGATTATCGCACCTAGAAAGGCTCACCACTACAAACACAGGAAGGAGCATATTGCAAGAGCTTGGCATCACGTACCACAAACAGCATGGTGCTAAGGCGGACATACCTAAAGAAATACGAGCGAAGATACACGTTGCCCCGGTTCCAAGAAACATGAATCCCATTTACAACCAAGGCCGCCGAAAAGCCCGAGCTACAGCTCTTCTGAAAGCCTACTGCAATGATAAGAACGCGCGGTTCACTGACGCCGCCAGCTACACCGACAGTGGACGCTTCGCTGTCGTTGTGATAAACTCGGAGAAAGCCACAACGCATACAGCTAATGTCAAGACCCGACACCCGGAGGTTGCTGAAGAAATGGCCATCGCCCTGGCCATAACTGATGCCGACACTCAGGTTATACTCAGCGACTCGCGCACAGCTGTGCGAAATTTTGCTAAAGGTAGAATCTCGATCGAAGCCCTTCGTATACTCACGAATGCCTCCCAGGTTTCCCAGGCTAACTTGATCTGGTTCCCCGCCCATATGGGCGAAGTCTGCTCGCACCTCCCCAACCTCAACGAAGGTGCTCACTCCGCCGCACGCGATGCTATAACCCGTGCAGGACTAGACGCATCTGTCGAAGAGTACGCGGACCGGGACCGACTCACGAGCTACAACGAAATAACCAAGGCGTTCTACTTGGCCCGGCGGTGCTACCCTCCACCTAATGGCAATCTATGCAGAGCTCAAGCAGCTACTTGGAGGCTGCTGCAAACGAACACTTACCCCAATCCACTGCTATACCACCGAATCTACCCCGATATCTATCACACGAGCATCTGTAAGGTCTGTCAGAAAGACACAGCTACGCTTAAGCATATGCTCTGGGAATGTGAGGCTAAAGCCAAAGGTATTAACCCCGATGTTCTCTCGGCGAGGTGGGACGCCGCCTGCGCAGCTCCGCGCTCGCCGACCAAAGCTGGGCAGTCCAGCAGGCCTGTGAAGCGGCGTCAAGGCAAGGCCTCGACGTACCGACATGGGAGACCTGAGCCCGGGTCTTTAATCTGCAGGACGTTAAATAAAGTTCTCCATCCATCCATAGAGTGGCTTGCTACCATGGTGGCGTGTCTATGGGATCGGTTAAAATTCTAATTTTTTTCATGCTTTCAGAATGAATCTGCGCGCGCTTCTTATTTTGACACTCTCGTGTAATTCCAGTAGGCGATGCAGGTTGACCAACCCTCGACGCAGCTCGCTGGTAAGCTCGACTTATCGGTCAGTGGATGACGTGATAAAAGCTACCGATCCCGTACACAGTCCTCAGTGCTAGGCACCCGCGTGCGACACTTCGGTTTTCTGGAAGGTTTTCCTTGCATTCCAGACCGGCCAGGATACACAATATTGCTACTTTGAAAAACGACGTACAGAAGAACGCTAATCAGAGTTTTAAAAATTATTTGTTTGACATGAACGAAATCATGCGTTTTGAGTTTGCATTCATTGACAGCTGATCATTTCTCCTGAGCACATAAACATTCCCAGTAACCAGGAGGTCCACGTAAACCAAGGCACGTAAGAGTGCAGGCTCGTCAAAATGTCACCTTGTGTGACGATGGCAGTAAAGTGTGTTTGTCACATGCAGGGCTTGCGTCACTGTGTGCACACTGAGAAAACACCTACAGAATTTTATTCCTCGTGATTTAATAACAAACAGTGCGAGTCGCAAAGAGTGCAGAAACATGGCGAGGTGTGAGAGAAAACCGTAGCGCTATACAGGCAGTACGCACTCACCAAACCCTTGTCCACGTGGTCAGGACTGGCAGCGGCATCCGCAAGCCGCAGCAATGTGTCGTTGGCGCCTTTACTCCCGTCGTACGGCGCCTGTAGGTGCGATAAACCAATTTGCCCTCTCCAGTATATACGAGCGAAAGAATGAAAAAAAAGCGCGCACGCGAGTGTGCGTGTGTCCGGAATAGGTGCTCACCGGAAAGTATGGGAGTAATACGTCGACGCAAGATATGCACCATATTATGAGGATGGTAAGGCCGTTCCAGAGTGTGAACATCCTGACGATTACGCTGAGTGTCTGAAAGAGAGATGCAAACGCATGTGGTGCTGCATGTGCACAACTCTAAACAGACACAGGCGAGAAAAATGGAACTGTGACCTTGCTTAAAAACATAATTCGCGTAGAAAGCGCTTAACGCGGCTTGGAGCGGTAAGACTTTTTCTTATGTTGGTCAGCGTCTCTAACAGAACTTTTGAAATAAATGGCTCAAAATGACCCAGTGAAATTGCATAAGCGCCTTATACCGAACTACACTATTTTATAAAAACCCAGAATTTGTTTCTTCGTGACCTGGAGCTGTTGAACGAACGAAAAAGTCGCGCTCCCCCGAAAACGTCGCCACTCCCCGCGCCTACGACGTCAGCGCGGTCCAGGCCAATGACGTGCGGCGAAAACCGAACAAAAACGAACGCGCTTGCGAAGAACGGCCTTCAATCTTTCCCTTGGCGACCATGTTGTTTCAAGTAAGCCAAATGTTGTCGATAGCTACCTGGAAGCTATGGAGCCTAGGAAAGCATGGGGGAAGGTACTGAAGTTCTTAATCGTAGTATTGTAATTGTGGAGGAAGGTAGAAAGGAATTAAAGTGGACGAAAAGACAAACTTGCCTTCGGCGGGAACCGCACCCACGACCTTTGGATAATGCGTCCGATTCTCTACCGCTGATCTACAAAGTCGATCGTCCCGCTGTCCTCCTTACAGGGTATTTATGTACACAAAATTCTGGAAGCGTTAGGCAGCGCCACTCGTATAGCCATGGCGGCGGATGTGCAACACTATTATTTGCCGGGAGGCGTCACGCACAACGTAATCTTATGGCGAGATGGCTGCTGCCCAGTAAACACTCGCATGCTACGTAAAGGCACCAAGTCTGCCGTAACGAGGCCCAATTACAATACTACAATTAGTATTGTAATTGGGTCCATAATTCTACAACTCCACAATTACAATACTACAATAAAGAGCTTCAATAAGTTTCCCTATGCTTTCCCAGGCTTCATTGTTTGTTGGTTTATTAAGTTGTTTCTAACAAAATAAAATGAGCCATTGACCATTTCCTTTGCGTTCTTGCATTCAGTATGCGATTCAAGGAAAAAATGACGGGATAATCCTAACACACGAAAGAACCACTTGTCGGCATCCCATGCTAAGGTGTCGTTGCTAACGCTCGCTAAAATATTGATAGCGTTCATCCAAACTAGAAGGGAAGCCCAGGCGAAGATGGAGGCCTGAATACATGAACAGATCGCTCAACACGATTTAGAGCAGGGAATGTCGTAGGAGCCAACGTTTCGACAAATGGACTTGTCTTCTTCAGAAGAGCAGTCGAAGACAAGTCCATGACGAAGACAAGACTGCCGTCCTGACGAAAACAAGTCCATTTGTCGAAACGTTGGCTCCTGCGACATTCCCTATTCTAAATCGTGTTTAGCGATCTATTCATTGATAATGTTCATGTGAGTCAAACGATGAATGTAAGAGTCTTGGTTGCATGGCATGAAAGGCGCGCGTGTTCCCCTTGACGCGGCCCAAGTACGAAGTATACGGAGCTTCCATATTTGTTCTCATGCATGCAGAGAAGGCGTGTCTTACCATATCGTCGTCGTCCTTAAATGGCTTGTGGAGCTAAGACAAAAATAAGAAAATAAAGAACAATTACCAAGATTGTTAAAGCTTGATTGATCGATCGATTGTGTTAATTCGAAAAACAGGCGTAGAGTTCCGGAGGGGACTGGGACTGGCAAGCTCTGCTCTCTCGCGCACATATATATAATATATATGGACCTTCTTTAGCAAGCAAGCACTCTGACAGGGCTAACTTCATCGTGGTTCATGGGAAACCAACCACATTTTGTCATTTCGTTCTATTTAGAGTGGTATATATTATTGCAATATAAATTATACGGACACGCCACAGGCGAACCCCCCGTATAATTATAAGCATATATATATATATATATATATATATATATATATATATATATATATATATATATATATATATATAGATGAGTAGTAGACCCTCGGAATTGGCAACAAAAATGCGGAAAGTTTATATTAAACGTTTCAGCCGGTCTCCGGCTGAAACGTTGGATATACGCTTTCCACATTTTAGTTGCCGATTCCGAGGGTCTACTACTCATCTCTGCCTTCACGCCTCCGGCCTATTCACCACCATGACTATATATATATATATATATATATATATATATATATATATATATATATATATATATATATTTCTCAGATATATATATATATATATCTGAGAAAAAGCAGCCCTAAAGAAAATTTTCGCGACGCACAGGAGCGGGGATTCGATCCCAAGTCCGACAGATTACCCAGCGCGCGCCCGGGCAAAGTCCTGAGACAACTACGCCACGGAGCAGCCTAGCCGAACAATGCCAGCGGCGCGCATTTTACATGTACCACTTGGAAGTGCCGTGGACGCTCGTTCGGGCTTCCGTCACGACAAGGCCCAAGGTTCTCAACGCGAGTAGAGTACCTCGATGTCCGAGGCAGGCTTCGACATCGAGGCACTCTAAACGCCAGCGCAGTACTTGTGCTCTGCCCTTGAAGCTGGTAACATGCCAAAATCTCGAGCTGGCTACAGCCGAGGAGGCCAGTGTCTGCAAGTAGTACAAAGAGGCCCGTGCTTACTGAAGTTCCGTACGAAGAAGGCGCAGTGCTCTCGCCGGCCAGCCGACTACATCGGGTGGGTCAGCGACGATTTTTCTATCACATGTTTCTACTCCGCAGGGACGCCTTGGCCTGGTGTTTCGTTCTTCGTGGTTGTCTTGCATAGTGTCGCAATGCCAGCAATACCCTCCCCACACAGCACCCACGCGAACGCATCTGCTAGTGCCGGAAGAAACGCACTCCCTTGATGCCGCTGCTCTGGGCCAAATTTCTCGACGGCGCAAAGTGCGCAATGTTTACGCTGCTTAGCGCGGTCGCGCAGCGTGAAGCGCGTGCCTGCCAGAACAAATCAAAATATGACTCAGTTCGCAGATCTGCTGGGCCGTTGTCTGTACCGCTCGACCGCCACGTGGTACTTTACGCCATCATGCCACCGTGTCCCATTCAAACGCTTGACCACGAGCTCCAGAGAAATGCTCTTCGCGCTGAAGCAAGACGCACTTTACTTGTCATGTCATTATTGCAACACTTTCATTCAAAGCACATTCGAGCCCGAACCCGCCGCAAATGCTCGCAAACGTGCCTCGGGTTCTGCTTGCTTCCACAGTTGCGTGCAGTGGGATCTACTGCGGCCTGCATCGCAGACATACGAGGTCGACAGCGAGCCGAGGCCGCTGCTCGTGTTCTACCTTTACGTAGGCTGTCTTCCCCCGTGCTGCAAAGTGAACGCTTTCTCGTCTGCTCAATAACCACAGCGTGGTACACACGCAGTGCTGACAGTAAAGCAGCAACCTGGAACGTAAACGACCTCTGACGGCCTGCCCACGGGCGCCATTTCTCATTCTTTTATTGTATCTTTGAAATAAACGTGACAAGAAACATGGCAAACACTTGTTTGGTCCCATAGCCTAGCTGGCTAGTGACGGGACAATTTTATGACATACCTATGTAATTATGCACGCGGTTTCGACAGTGACAAAAACATGATTGGATAGATATTTAAAAAAAGAGTACTACATGATTGAATTATACAGGAAATAACAGCATACAAGATACCCATTTATACAATTTTACATTTAAAAATTGATCAAGAAGCGCTTCATGGCCACAGGAAAATTTTTCACCCGTTTTACTTCAGTCGGTATGGCATTCAAAATGAGAGCCCCGTTAAATTCTATGAGTCTTCGACCGTAGGCATGTCTGGCAACGGGTAAATTGAAGCAGTTGTTTGCTGCAGCTCTTGTACAGCGCGCGGGTAACGTAAAGATGCTTAATGGGAATGGGTCCTCATGTTTTATTATTCTGTGCACTACATCAGCAACACTGGACACGTGAACAGAGTCTAGCGGAAGAACACGCATCAGTTGAAAGAGTTGTTTTGCACTATCCGCCCTGTTCGAGAATGTGATGATCCTAAGTGCCCTCTTTTGTAGGCGGCTGATTGATTTCAGATGGGTTTTATATTAACTGCCCCATGAAGCTACGCAGTAGCTCAAGTGACTGTGCACGAATGCAAAGTATAGGATGCGTAGAATTGTTGCGCCAAAACATTCGCGGGCTTTTAGTAATGTGTGACATCCGTATGCTAGCTTGGAGCATGTCTTTTCTATGTGCGATTTCCAGTTCATATCCGAATCAAACATAACCCTTAAGTACTTAAACGAGGTCACTTGCTGTAGCCGTGCATTATCTAGAAACAAGTTGAACCTTGCATAATCGAGCTGTTTCCTCCTAGAGTGGAAGACCATATATTTATTTTTAGCTGTGTTGATATTTAGGTGATTTCGCCTAAACCATAAATGTACTCTCTGTAACTCCTCGTTAATGTTACCTTCAATATCACTTAAGCTGGCACCGACAAAGATTAGTGCCGTATCGTCTGCGTACATTAAAGCTTCTGAGTATAGCAGGAAGGAGGGGAAATCATTGACATACAGTCAAAAAAGAGTAGGTCCAATAACAGCGCCTTGTGGTACCCCAGAAACTATTGATAGAGTAGAGGACACGACACCATCCATCACTACTCGTTGCTGTCGGTCGGATAGGTAGGATTTGAGAAGTTGGTGAATTTTGCCACGGAAGCCATAGTCATGAAGCTTACTTAACATAATGTAGTGGTTGACGGAATCGAAAGCTTTCCTTACATCTAGGAAAACGACGACGGCAATCTGATTGTTGTTCAGGGATTGTTGTTCAGTACCACACTTCTGCGAGCGGCATGGCAGGGCCATTCATCCTTTCCGTGCTAGTCTGGCCACGCCTAAGCACAGCTACATGACTTAGTAAGCCCACGTTCACTAGGATTCAGATTCTGCCAGTCATACTTCGTATATTATATCATGCATTGCTATCGCATTGATGCTTCGCCCTTCTGGCGAAACTTAGTTTTTATATCGATATCTGGCGTGAAGAGGTTGGTGCATCCACCGAAGTTTCTTTTATGAATTCGCTTTCGTTTTTTATTCGCGTGAATTTCTTCGGCTATTTTTTTTTCCTTGTAATTCTCAAAAGCTGTCCTTTCCTCTACTTCTCAGGAACGCTATGGCATTAAATTTTTCGATCGGGGGATTGTGAGCAGTGAACTTTTCTGGAGGGGGCGACGCACCCTGAACAAGTCCGGGGGGGGAAGGCACGCGCCGCTCCCCCCTCCCCCGTACTCTATGCCTATGCTTCGAAAAGAACAGGAATTCTTGTTGAATTATTAGTCTTGTGTAATTATCTTTGTGTACATCGTTACCTTTTCAGCATATGTTGTGTGATTAAATTTTGTTTGTGCTAATTCTCACTCCTGTAATAATCCCTTTGAGGTATTGACAGTATTTGAAAATAAATAAAATAATCAGTAATATAAATAAATAACTGTGAGCCTTAGGTAAGTACTCAAAGACCCTTCCATAACAGACGACCACCGGGAGTGGCACTGTTGCTCGCCAAGCTCTGGACTGTGTAATTAATGTTGGTGTAACTGGGTCGTAGAGGACAGGCACCGGCAAGTGGATGAAACGGCAGAGCCCTCTGGCGCAAGCTGCGCTCTGGGCTCCGCCGTTTGATCCGCTTGCAACAGAATACTGGGGCTGCGGAGGACGCGAACGCTAAATGAATAAGATTTAGTGCGGTGATCGTGGTGAAGCCACAACGGTCTAATACCTCTTCTCTGAAAATAAGAGCGGCGGGCTAAGCCCGAGTATGACTGAAAACACAGGTCCAGTAATTGCAGTATACTCACGTAATATAGCCCCAACATCAGAGTGATGTCGCTCAGTGCGTTTGTGACGTGCGCGAAGTCCATGATCGCTTTCATTATCCAGTGTTCTGGAAGTAATATAAATTGGGCATTATGATAATTAATAGTCACCTGCTTCAGCTGACATGTTCTCTGCAACAGAGTGCACTCGAGGTCCAAAAAATTTTACGCAGCAGTTGTGAATGGCCAACCTTGTGCCCTGCAGCTGACGCCACTGAACTGGTTTTACTATCCGTTGGCCTATCGTGGACTTGTCATTTGCCAATCAACGGCGCGTAGCTCCGCCCGACTAACGGGAAGGAAGGAAGGCACACACACGAAGCCGCGAAGTTGGCCAGCAATCGTCCACTGAATAACGTCGGATTATTTAGTCACCAGTACTAGGGCTAGCCACCATACCAATACGTTGGCATGTGGTCACACATTTGAAACGTGCTTATGTAAGTGAACGACGCAGCCTGAGAGTGAGGGAAGTAAGTGCAAGTTGACAAACACGTAGACCGTCAGTAAGCGCCTGTTGATGTGAGCACTTAACAGACTCGCATAGAACGTGAGCGCATAATTCTGAGCGGACGTGAGGGTAAAAGGAAATCAGCATCTGTGTAGGTCGACTTCAATATGGCGAGTGAGTGAGTGAGTGAGTGAGTGAGTGAGTGAGTGAGTGAGTGAGTGAGTGAGTGAGTGAGTGAGTGAGTGAGTGAGTGAGTGAGTGAGTGAGATGCACGTAGATATACGCGAGCGTCACTGACTAACGGTTGCTCCTGATATTACACTCTAGCCAGGCTGCGGATAGCGTCGACGACATGCTTATTGGTTTTCGTTTTAGAGTGAGACGCTCCCGACGCTTTGTTTTTCTTTGTTTAAGGCAAAACGCTCAAAATATGCGTCAGTACAACACATACTCTTAACAGCAGCCGAGTGGCATAGCCACTGGACGGTGGTCTAAAGGTTGTGGCTGTTGATCCCAAGGTCGTGGGATGAAATCGTAGCCGCGGTGGCTGCATTTCTTTGGGGGTAAAAATGTTGAGACCCGTGTATTGTGGACGTCAGTGCACGTTAAAGAACCCTAGGCGTTCCAAATTTCCGGAGCCCCCTCATGGTCATGTCGTGATTTTATGACATAAAACCCCTGAAATCATCATCGGAGTTTGCATTAGACGAAAGTAGCCACATAAAAACGAGTATTAAGCTAAGTTCATGTCGTAGCAGAGTTCTCCTAAATGAAGGATTACAATGCTTACGTGAAGGCGCGGGGAGACTGAGTATTCTCGAAAACCAGGAGTCTGATGATCGTGCAAACAGAGAGGCGCAGTTCCAGCCCTGTAAGCATCGACAAATGCACCGAATGCTGTTTTTCACAATAAGAACGCTTTACGAGAAGATGAAGTGCTGCGTAATGCGCGGTGACCTAAGAAGCAATAGAAGATATGCAATGTCTAGTAAATGCCCATTACGTTTAATAACTCGCCACACAGACACATTTACGTTTGTTTGAATGAATGTCAAGTTGCACGGTACACACAATCACGTATAAGTTGGGACGCTTAGTAACTGATTTAGCAAGTGAGGTGGTGGCTAAGTATTTCACACAGAATTTGAGCGGCAGGATAGTCTGATCGGTTTAGATGTCGGATTCTACCATGCTAACATGGCCTCAGAAAACTGCTGGTGTACTTGGTAGCGGTACCGTGTCATAACGTGTGTTGGTGATCTCTTTTGTACATGACCAGAAATCAAACAGCGCTAGAAATTGAAAAAAAGCAAAAAATATGGAGAGAGGACGAAGTTTTTATGCAATGTGGTTTTTATGGAAGACACTTTCACAAGTGCCACAAAGGCCGTTCTTGGTTTCTTCCCGAATCCGGAATTAGATGCCTGACTTCAGAGAAGGCATAGTTTGTGGTGAATGCTATACATACGTATCATTTCTTCCTGCCCCAATCATGATTTATCCCTAGTTCTCCCCTTTCCCTGTCCCAGCCGGGTAGAGTAGCCGGCCACAGCGTGCTTGTTCAGGTCGACCTCTTTGCCTTCCAACAAATTTCCTCTCTCTCATACATATAAAAGTGGAAGGGGTGGATAAAAGGAACACGCTAATTGAAGGTGCTCAATGTTCGATAAATACCCTAACTGCAAATGTAAGCTTAGCTCTGTCGAAAAGCACCAAAGAACAATCACCTGATGTATATGTTGCTGAACTGCGATGGAACTGCTAAAGTTACCTAACACGAATTCATTGCTCCGGAAAAATTATAAGTACGCACGAGCAATCAGTATTCAGCTTTCAAACGCACCTGGTCTTGGGAAGCGATTTTTGCAGCTACTTGAGATCAGCGACTACGAGAACGTAGCGATCGCGGTAATTTACGTGGATGCACGAGCCATCGATGGCGACATGTTCAAGAGCACTATCCTTTAGTACTCGAACATTACAGATTTTCATCCCGTCATATGCCTGCGTTGGTGGCGCTTCCGTTAGCTTGAGAAGCTTAAGAACGTGCGAAGCACGCGCAGTGAACTTAATAGTACTCCTATAAATTGGCTATTCGTTTAAGTTCCTTTGAAAACACCGTTCTAAATCTCTGTATTCTGAATGCTCAATTACGTATCAGGGGACCAGAGGCCTTCGTGAGACATAACCTATAAGCACTTTTGTTAAACACCTGAATAAAAGAAGGAACTAATTGCTGGAAGAACTTCCGCCGTTTATTCTATTGGTCTGATTTTTACGAATGGCGGATGCTTATCGAGATCATGGTCAATAATGCTTGGCTGAGCGTAGCTTGCGCGGCGGCATGCGGGACGCGACAGCGGCGGAAACGCGGCCAACTCCCTCAAGATACAGACATAGAGCTATATTTGTCTCGAGTCTTTACAGGAGAAGGACAGAGGCTCTGCGGCCCCCGGGCCTCTGCACGTAACTACTGTTGGCACAGAGGCCCGAATAGCGGATGTTTAACTCTTCTATACCTAGCGATCACGAGTGGAAGGCATGTTTGACTTCTCTATGACGTGCTAACTGGGACCTCCGTTCACTCCTGTGTTTGAGCACGCAGTATTGTTTAGCTATATCTACTGGATGACAGGGCTGAGCCTATCGCTTGCGCTGAATCGTGCGCACAATACGGTCCAGCCCGCACGCCGTCCATGGTGATACTCAGCGGCCAAGCGCTGCCAAAGCAGAGGCTACACCATCCCCTATGCACCGGTGAGGCTCCGAGCAAGTGCAGCTGCGGCGCGTCTCCGCAGCGGACCGCGTGGCGTGGCGTCACACACTTGCGCTGCTGCGGCTCAAGGTCCTTGCGACTCGATGAATGACCTTGCCATACGTGTAGTAGTAGAGCTTTCGCTCTTATAATGACAATGCCACCTCAATTCGTATCTCTCAGAAACACATAGCACCACCGTGGCTGTTGTGCCGTTTCTAAATAAGGGCGCCGCACGTCTTATTATTGCTAAGGGTATAGACAATACTCACGAAGCAGGCGGTGGTTGTGAAGGCCACCTTGAGAGGGCCCCGGTACCTCTCGATCAGCTCCTGTTGACGTACGTCGTCGGAGAGTCGCTTGTAGCGGTCACGTGAGTGCTGCCGCTGTCTGCGGGGATAGTCTGTGCACGTGGTGCTCGATGCGTCCTGCAATGTTGGTCGGGTGCCCTGAGAATGGCTTCGCTTACAGGGGTCCAGCATGTCGCCTCTGCGATGAGACTGCTTCGTGATGACGACGAAAAGGATGATGATTCTTTTCTAATTTACATGGCATGTACCCACTGTGGGGACGGTTCATAAGGCAATGCCAGCTTTAGTAGTACAGGAGGCGATGCATCAGCAATCTGGTTCCTGAGCTTTCTTTTAATAGTGTAAAGAACATAGCAACACCAAGGACAAGTGGTCTAACCGATACTGACGAAATTACTTGTGCTGTGCCACTGGGTGCCGAGGCTAGGCACCTGAGGATTAGCCTTCCTTGAAAATTTTGAACACTGACGTCTACTAGAACTGACGTGCGTGCGCGGACACATTCAAATGCAAACCTAAATCATCCCGAATGGATGATCCTTACATTCGTGGTGTTTTAGGTTGGCATGATGTGTTTGCGCCTACACGTTAGTTACAATCATTAACCAGCTTGTATTGGCTGAGTTGCGAAGCCGTCGACAGCATGCGAAAGAAAAAAACCACCATCATCTATAAGTGAAAGCAGCACGTGCGCACTTCATTTACTTCTCTTCGAGACATAACGCACAGGAAGGCAGAAAAGGAACTTTATTGATCACGGTCCCTAGAAGACGTGCCCTAAGGCAAAGTTGCGGGCCGCTCCCACGTGGGGATGGATAAGCTCAGCGTAACCGCTTCATCGTGGGCTCTCTGGGATGCCCAACTTTGCCATGAAAGTTCTGAACTTTAGATGGCAGAGCTCCATTCTTCTTCCGTGATGCGATTGGTTCCGTGTAAAGAGGAGCATCGCCAGAACGAGTCATCTATATTACTAAGAGTCCCACAGTCGGGGCTAGTAGAGTTAAATGCATGAGGAGTTATCGAATGAGAAAGGGCCAGGTTGGGACAAGGTTTCGCCTGAAGCACGCGTAAAGTGGACGCCCTAGGTCTAGGCTGTTTTATATGAGATAACCTCATCTCATCCAGGTGAGAGTGCTTAGTGATCTCCTTGAAAGTAGAGAAAGTGCCCCGAAACTCGAGAACCCCGTACTTTGATCTCGCCCATGCTCCCTCGTGGTGGGTTAATGCGTGCGCTTGGCAGTAAGCGATCTCATTGAGTTGGGCAAGGAACCAAGATGAGAGTCGAAGCGCGCAGGAAACCACGTGACGGTGTGCGGAGGGACTGTCTTCTCCTTGAGAATTTTGTGAGCCTCCTCCGCGACGCAACCTGAAATGAAAGCCCTGACCGCCGATCTCGAGCCAGTGAGGGTTTGTGTTCTGCTGTTACCTAGGAATGCTATAGCAACTGCGGCCTGCTCGGCTCTGAATTTTGAGATGAGCATTTCAGGGAAGCCGCATTTACTATCTGTTCGCTGAGGTCAACGATGACAGTGGCGAAGTTGGACGACGGTTCAAATTGGGCTGCGTCGACAAAACATGCTGAGTGGGGATCGTATGTGCCGCCGTTGAGAAGGGCGAGGGCTGTTGCCCTGCGCCTTCGTACGTTGTGCTGACGATGGACATCACGGGGAAGCGGTGGTACTCGTATGTTATTCTGTTGATCTTCTGAGAATTGATATTGTAGCAACCGTAGCATACGTAACCGGTGAAACCACAACATCCTGCCGGCGGACGCCCTGCTGGCGGACGCCCTGCTGGCAGACATCCTGCTGGTGAACAGCCGGCAGAACCTCCGCAACCTCCTCTTGGATCACGTTACGGAGAGGAGACGGCAAAGGGCTACTAGACTCCTGGGTGAAGGGGACCAAGGAAAGCTGTCGCGCGACTTCCTCGCGAACAAAAGCCTTGATCTGTGTGATCAACGACGCCTGTTCGGGGTCGGTGGTCAGGCTGCAGAGTGACGCTGCATTCGGTGTGGGAAGTCGCCTTGTCAGAGCTCGCTGCTTTCGCAACTCGTCATAGCTCTGGCACAAGCTAATGACATCGGCGACAGATCGTGGGTCCTTCGCCAATAGCATCTGGAACGCGTCATCGTCGATGCCTTTCATGACGTGTTTGATCTTTTCACTTTCCGTCAAGGCAGTGTTAACACGTCTGCACAGATCGACAACGTCTTCTATATAGCTGGTGAATGTTTCACCCGTGTCCTGTGCGCGTGTACGCAAGCGCTGCTCGGCTCGGAGCTTCCTCACGGCGGGCCGATCGAACACTTCCGTTATTGCCCTTTTGAAAGCTGGCCACGTTCGGATGTCAGCCTCGTGATTTCTGAACCAAAGGCTGGCCACGCCAGCGAGATAGAACGATACGTTGGTCAGCTTGTCCGAGTCATTCCATTTGTTGTTAGCGCTCACCCGTTCATAAGACGAAAGCCACTCTTCAACGTCGTTGTCATCGGCTCCGCTGAAGATGGGAGGCTCCCGCTGGCGAACAGTGCCAGAGCACAGGACAGGCGGCGACGGGAGAGTCTGCTGGTCAGCGTCCGGCATGGCAGAGGGTAGCGTCCGAGAACGGAGTTCCAGGATGGTAGGGTGGAACGGTACCCAGCACGGCTCCACCAAATATAAAGGAGATTTATTGGAGATCAAGATCAAGCGGCTGCCGGTCGAAGGATCTGCCAAGCGCGTTCTCCGAGCTCGAGCTCCCTGCTGCACCGCACGATGCTGCTGCCTCTGCGCCGGTGCTCTTCTTCTTCGTTACAATATTTCCATTCTTCTGTGAAGATAAGGTTTGTCCCAAGAACAGCCAGGACCTTCTTTCGAGCCAGTGTATAGGATAGACGGGCCAGTTGTGCCGACTGCAGCACCTCGATTATCTCGTCCAATGCGTTGTGTTGCATCAGGAGGTCCGTGCTCGCCTATAACGGAAAGCCTAACGCTGTGTTGACAGTCTTTCTAATAGGAGTGTTCATTTGTTTCTTTTCGGGACCAGTTGTGCATGACTGCGACATAAACTATGGGACTCGTGTGGAAGGCGTGAAATAATCTGAGGTTGCCTTTGTGAAGGCCTCCGCTGCTGTTCGACAGTTTGTTGATGAGCCTGATCATGTTCTCTCCCTTGGCCGCGATCTTGGTGAGCGTCGTATTGTTACTGCCATTGGATTCGATGAACATACACAGGACACGGATGCCGTCTATTCTGGGAATGGTGGGAATGGTTTAAGTGTTAAGAGTTTGATGTCTATTTCAGACAGTGGTGTCCAGTCTCTGGGCTTGGGCCTCTCTTTACTGCCCGGCAGATGAGAAGCTCAGACTTTCTCGGTGGGCATCTTAGCACCGTACCATCGAGTTCCATTTCCGTTTGATCTACAGCCTCCGGTAATCCCAATTCAATATCTCCTTCGCTTCCTCCGATCCACCAGATTGCGATGACATCGGCGCAGAGCGTATGTTTGATCCCTTCTATGTTGGCAAGCCTTTCCCATAGCTTCTTCATGGCAACGTTAAGAAGCAGTGCCGAGACTACCACTCCTTGGAGCGTGCCTCTTTGGCCCGGACTGAAATTGTCAGGCTTGATGTCGCCAAATTTAGGCGAGGCCTTGCGAACCTAGAGGAATGAGCCTATGTACCTGTGGAAGGCTTCTCCCAAATGAAGCTCCGAGATAAATTTCACAATGCGCGCATGGGAGATACGCGCAGCAACTTTCCCCCTTTTTGCAGATTATATTTTCGAAATCGATGAGTACAGCTTCTCTTCCCAAGGATTGGCTATGCGCTAAAGTAATACCGATTCATAAAGAAGGAAATCAGTCACACGTGGCAACATATAGACCAATATCACTGACCAGTTGCTGCTGTAATTTAATGGAACACATAGTGAGTAAAGCCATCATGATGTATCTAGACGAAAATATTACACCCTATGCAACATGGCTTTAGGAAAGGTTTATCAACGATTACTCAATTATTGGAGATAACACACGACTTTGCTTCAATAATTAACTCCAATTTCCAAGCTGATACCATTTTTGTCAATTTTTCGAAGGCTTTTGACCGTGTCATGCACCGTAAATTAATCGAAAAGATCAGGTCTATCGGATTAGCAGGCAGTATTGTGGATTAGATAGCGGCATATCTATCTAACCGAACTCAGTATGTTTCTATAAATAATTTGATTCTGATGAACTCGAAGTTTATTCAGGAGTGCCGCAGGGGTCTGTGCTGGGACCACTGTTATTTCTCATTTATGTTAATGACATCGCTGAATGCGCAGAAGAGGGAGTAAAATTACGGCTCATCGCCGATGACTTGGTTATTTACACTTGCGTACAAGGAGTCGATGATCAGCTCAAATTAAATAATACACTCAACAAGATAGCTCATTGGTGTGACAGGTGGGGAATGGAAATTAATGTTAACAAAACTAAATGCATGGTCATAACTCATAGGAAGACGATTTTTAGCTTTAGTTATAGACTAATGGGCAACGATTCAGTAGAGACAGCCTCGGTTAAATATCTGGGCGTGATCATTACAAGAGCCATGAAATGGAATGTTCACATTGAAAACACGTGCACAAAGGCCTTCCGAAAACTAGGTTTTTTGCGAAGAAAACTGTCTGCGGCTCCATCGCATGTGAAATTAATAGCATATAAAATACTAGTGAGGCCGATTCTTGAGTATGGTAGCATTGTGTGGAACCCGCACCAGAAAGAACTTGTACAAAAACTAGAAAATATACAAAATAAAGCACTAAGATTTATATATTCGAAGTACTCTCGACACCAGAGCGTAACTGCACTTAGAAATCAAGCAGCATTGCCTACCCTTGCGTGTAGACGTGTTGTGGCTGCAATGAAGTTTCTTTTTATGCTTTATCATGATCATATAAACATAATCAAACAAGATTACGTGCAGCCACCGCACCGCCACTCCATCAGAACCTGTCACACTAAACACATCAGGCCAAATGCGACACGTTTAAATATTCATTCTTTCCGTGGGCTATTGAAACTTGGAACGCATTACCAAATGAATTTGTTGAGTGTCGATCTGTGGATGAATTTATCGCGAAGCTGGAACCCTTTTTTGATTGTACATAGGCATGTACTCCGCAATGTAAATGTTGCAGGTGCTTGTGTAAATGTATGGAGATTCTTGATGTCTGATGCCATTTTTGCAAATCTCTGTAGGGTGATATTTATGAATCTATCTTTTTTTATAAAACTATTTACACTGCATGACTAATGTTGCAATTGGCGTAAGCATTCTCTTTTCTTACACTGTAGCGAAGAGTTTCTTATGTTGCTTACTAGAGTTGTTACTTGCCAAGCTATGTTTTGTTTTGCACTGTGATCTAAGTTTCTCGTTCGTTCATTTCTACTATTGCCATGCACATGTGTACTTTTTTTTTCAACCACTTCCTGTATGGGCCTGTACAAAGGCCTACAGTATTGTTAAATAAATATAAATAAATATCCTCGAAGGCCTACTCCACTTCCAGGCCCTAGATGCCTCTTACATCCCTTGTGATGTTGTCAGTGATTTGACAATTGATGAGCTTCATAAAATCCGGCGTTGACAGTTCCGGACGAAAGATACACTGAAAATAAAACAACGCAGACTGGAAATAAAAGTCAGGCGTGGCTCTGCTTTCGCCAACACCAATGACCCGTGGATATGTCGTGGCTTATGAAAGCATCGCAAAGTTATGCAAAGGAGAAGCGACCTTTCAAGAGAACCATACCTAACTTTTCTTGCTTTATGTAGGCCCTCTCTATCTTTCTTGCTTTTCTCTGTCTATATATATATCTCTCTCCTGCTTTCACTTTCTCTTGACTGCAGCTTATTGTCGATACATGGTACGGCGTGCGTTGCAGTCAGTCGTGACTCGGAGTCGTCTCTACACCCTTTGCCCTCTTCGTCTTCTTCGTACTTAAGCTCTACAATCACAATAACTCATAATACCACTACGATGGTATCACCTCGCTATCAGGTAGCGCTGTCGTTATCGCTATGATGCAGCACGGGCTGAGCCCAATGATGGGGCCGATGGGTCGAAGGCAAGCGCGGGTCCACTTTTCCCTTCTTCTGGACGCGGTGGAGGAAACAGCGAGGTTCTAACAGCTCCGCTATGAGACTCCCGGGCCTGCGCAGGAGACGCAGCACAGTGGAAACGGAACCTGTATTTTGCTGCGTGCTCTGTCAATCTTTCTTTTTTCTTGCAGTCTTACTTTAGTTCTGCTTCACACGTGCCTCCCTCTCTTCCGCACCTCCCACACTGTTTTTCCACTTCCATCGTGTTTTAAATTTTGCGAGACTACGTTCATCGACGAAAAACCAGCTCATTGAACATGACATGGAATTTACTGGGTGGGTGTAGTGCGGCATTTCAGGTTGTATCACATGTGGATTGTTGGAACTTTATAATTCATGGTTACATTTATGTCGAGAATTAGCGCAGCGTAAAGCTGCTGGACTAACGACCCTCAATTAGCTTAAGTCAACAAAAAAAAATGTTCACATCTATGCTCAACAGCCACTGTTTACTCGAGCGGCACATATAGTGAAACAGGCATGAAAAAGAATACTTGAAAGCTGCGTACACTGATCAAAAAAGCGACGCGTTTTATGTGAGTCTGTCGCAATGACGACGTAACAAAAACAGAAAAAAACGTGACAGACGGCGATATAGTAATACATTATCGTGGTCTTACATGAGGACTGTTATAGGTACAGCTCTGGCAATCTTTTTTATACACAATGATGCTATCCGAACCGCAGACGCTGAAGCCACCAACACTGCCAAGTACAATAGAGTTTCGCCCACTTCTAGTGCACCTGCTTCAAGACATCTGTTTGGAGAGCACGCGGAACCTATTCTGTACGCTGTGAAGGAACGTTCGACGTCGCCAAATGTTACTGGAGCGTAGTTGCACTAGGGAACATGCGACGGCTTCTCCGACATTGGGTTCTTTGAGCGCTCACCAGCAAGGACTCGTGAAGTTTGTGGAGGACATAAAATCCCTCATTCTCGCGCAAAGCCTATCGTAACTTCTTTTATGTGATCGTAACTTCTACTTAGGATTCTTTATTGTGCATTGAGAGGCACCGTTATGTTCGTAATCAGAGTTTCTTGCAAACATTGAAGTTTTTTATAGCGTTTACGAGGCGCGTGAAGCTGGCGCCTAGGTAGGCTAGGTCTCCTTGGAGGCTATCCCCTAGGAGGTCAGCTTGACCCTTCCTGATAGCAGCACGGTCGTCGCCTGAAAAACCGGTAATCACGGCCTTAATTTCCGAAAAGTCACAGCTGTGACACTGGACAGCCTCTAAATATGTTTCTCACCGTGTGACGACGGGCTCTGGTGAAAGGGGTACGTCCGGGAGTTGGTTGAACTAGGGGACCATAGTTGAACCTTATATTGAATTCCAAACAGTCGACGCATTGCCCGGTAACGTGAATAATGGAGTCAAACTGCTCTAGAAAGTGCAACTCCAGGCGAAATGGTGGCAAATGAGTTATGTGAGAACACGCTCAACTTATTTAGACCTCAAATAGTGTTATGGCGCCGATTTTGAAAACGGGCCTTTATAGGCATTTGGGCAAGAACGCCAACATAGGCCCTAATAGGCAGTATAAAAGCACTACGACTGCCCTTGTTAACCTCTCATTCATGGTCATATGTCAAAGTGGGGAGAAAATGCGCTAGGAACAAGATAGGCATTTGTCTAAAATTTGGTCTCTAGTGATTACCTCCACATTACAAGGGTGACGTGGCCAGCGTAACGACACATTGTTTTCAAACAATGGTGAAGAATGCGAACGCTAGAGACAACAGTAGAATAAAAAAATAAGGCGTCGAAGCCAAGCTGCTGCAAGAGCATGATAATCATGGCGGTAACATTAGGCGCTCCAGTGCGGTAGTGCAAAAGAGCCGGTGACGCCTGCCCTGGCGACGGCGGGCGAAGCTTTTTATAGAGCCCGCCCTTCACATGACTTAAGATCCGTAGTCGCATTTACCCTCTCCATTGATATCAAGTCTTTCCTGAATAAAACAGCGCTGAGCCCCAAGCAACAGTAATTATTTAAGTTCTTTGTCCGAAAATAAGAAGAGCGTAACAAATTAGGCGCTTAATTCATGCTCTGCCGGAACAAAAAAATCGAGACAGTAGCATTAGGCGCTTTAGCACGGTCGTGTAATCTGCATGGAACAAAATATTCGCCGACGTCTAAGCATGCGATGGCGGGTGATTCCTGCAGGACGTGTAGCAAGCTTGGCGACTTCGGAACCGGTTGGCACCGCTTAGGCACTGATGTCCCTGCAACAGTGTCTCGGACGAGCGGAGACAGCGCACACGACCTTCCTGCGTGTACAGGTGGGCGAAGTACGGGTACTTCAGGTGGCGCCGTCCACAGGCCACCACTTCGGGACGCCGACACCTCGCTCCGCGATGGAGGCAGTGTTTTCTGCATTCACGAGCAGTGGTGAAGACCGTGCTGCCGTTGGCTGGGCAGCCGCCCGAAGGAAACGTCCACGGCACGCACTTGTCGCCTTCGAAGTGCCACCAGCTCGACAGTGCGTCCTGCCTGCACCGCATTGCAAAAGCTCAAACTGGTTACTTCGATCGATACGAGCGAAAGCACGCTTCGCACGAAAGGAGAAGTTGCAGCAACAGGAACCAGATACACAGCATCAGGAACCAGATAAATTTCGACCATCTGAAGTTCTTTGCATCGAAATGCAAGCACACTGCATTTCTTTCCTTGGTTAATCCCCGTCCTAATTTGGCCGTCGTTGCGGGGAATCGAACGGATATCCTAAATTATTAGCACACCAGCTTAACCCCTAAATCACATCACCGCGGTCAGGCAAAGGAATATTTAATGCATGTAGACACAATATTTAACCAGATTGCCCAGAATTAAGGCAAGATTGATAGTCAGCGTCCACGACAAATTTTCTCCAGCATGCCCCAGCCGAGCCTGCACGTACGCACGCTGGCTCTGGGTAAAGTTAACATTGAACGAGCGGGACGGGGCGGGCTCGGTGGGGCTCGGAACTACGGGCCCGGGCCGGGCTCTGGCACGAAACAAAGGGCCCGGGCCGGACACGGGCGGGACTTTGTCATACCCATTCCAGCCTGGGCCGGGCCCGGGCCGCAAAATCAAGCCCGTGCAGTGCTCAACTCCCCACTATGGCATGCTTCATATGAAGGATTTGTCACCGTTAGGGTATCCCGGCGTGGCAAACCTTCAGCAGTGACAGCATGAAGCTCGAACCACGTTTACCATCGAAAAGGGTCAGCAGGGAAGACGACATGACATAAAGAACAAAGAACAAAGTTTAATACATCGTTACGGGTAAGCGGAGCGCTCAAAACAACAGTAAAAACGTGTGAATAGCAACGCACTAGAGCGAAGACGACTGGCCCACTGCCGCGTTAGCGAACAGCTTTATACACGTCTTAGAGAACGGAAACTGTACCTTCCACTGTAGAACACAAATAAGAGCAGCGGCGGCGTAGTGAAGTGCATTAGGGCGAACGGGGATGGCGCTGGAAGCATCATCATCATCATCATTGGAAAAAGCCGCGTTTGTGGTGGTTCGCGTAGACATTGGCGTAGGGCGCCCTCACCCCCCTTTCTATACGATACTCACCCCCCTTTCCCCGTCCATTTTAGCCCCGCTGTAGTATTTTGCTTATTCCTCTCGCTAAACCGCGGCTCGTGTGTGTACTTTTCGTACACAGGTACTGTAATTTATCATGGACCAGGTGACCAAACAGGCCTCGACTGGCAAAAACAACGTCAATCAAGTAAGATTTGCATCGTTTATTGCCGTACCACAGCTGGCACAAACAACCTACAGTACAGTACACACATGGGCCGACAATTTGCAGTCGCGTCCACACAAAACACATACATACTGAGTGCTGCTTCAACTTGCCCATAACCACCCTAAACACTGACAAAATATGCATGGACAGACGGGGTACCAGACTGATCGAACGAATGTTGCTCTCTCCTAGCGTTGCGCTGTCCCATTCTGTTAGCGTAGACAGCGAGTGTGCGTAAATCCAAAATACAGAATCGGAAACGTGAGTAACGTTGCCAGATGTCACGGTAGCACCGATTTAGCTTCGTTTAGTTAACGTTACCGAAACGATCTCGGATGTTCCGTCTCTGCCACTCTATAAAGACAAATGAATGCGTCACAAACAAGAAGCGTCGGGCTGTGCCGAAGAGGACAGGAACGAATTTCAACTGTCAGCTGTGAGCCCATACCGTAGGTGTGTAGGTAATGGGCGAAAAAAAAATAAATATTGTACTTTTATTTCAAGCACTAATTGTGATAAAGTGTCTATGAATGCGGCAAATCTTCACACACAATTGCCACAGCGCTGCACATTCAATAGCAAGAAAGAAAACTCGGTTATATGTTGAAATGTTTGTTATACAGTAAATAAATGTAATTAGAGCATAATTGAAAGTAAGCTTATTCTAAGGCCAGTCAGCTTTTATTTTGTCATAAATGAATGAGAAGTCATGTAGTAAGGAGGCAACTTGGGCGAGTTGGTATCGGTTCATCTCAAGGTAACAGCGCACAAAAAACACGAAGACTGACAGAAGAAGCGACGCACACAACAAGCGCTGCTGCACACAACAGCGCTTGTTGTGTGCGTCGCTTCTTCTGTCAGTCTTCGTGTTTTTTGTGCGCTGTTACCTTGAGATGAGAAGTCATGCTTGAAACGCGATCGAGTGCAGTTTGTTGTTGGCCACGTTTATTATGAGCCAACGAAAATCGTATTTTTGATGTCGGTCCCTGAACATCCCGAGTCAAATCACTCATAAAATATGGTAATGCCTTCACAAAATTGTTTGCTCGAATAGTCAGCACACTGTAGCAAACTAATGACACACTGAATACATCGATTCGTCCAAAGCTGTGTTCCTCGCACTTTATAAGCCGCTTGTCCACTGAACTGCCAAAAAATAAGTTATCGAAAACAAGTGCACGCAGCCGCTGAAGGGGTTATTATAGTTTAATTACGCAGCTCAAGTAGAGCGAGAATGCCATGGCAGCAGTAACCGCACCAATAAGCTGAAGTGTGCTGTGAAGGCGGTATAACTGACAGCAGATTTTCTACGTTCATCATCATCAGCCTATTTTAGGTCCGCTGCAGAACGAAGACCTCTCCCAACGATTTCTAATCCACTCTATCCTGAGCGAGTTGGTTCCACTTTATGCCCACGTACTTCTTAATTTCATCGCTCCATCTAACCTGTTGCCTGCCTCTGTTACGTTTTTCCTCTCTTGGTATCCATTCCGTCGTTCTTACTGTCCATCCTTCTTCGTCATGACATATCCTGCCCAGGTCCACTTCTTTCTTTTAATTGATACAGTAATATCAGCTACTCCTGTCTGTTCCCTGATCCATTCCGCTCGTTTTTTATCTCTTAGCGTTTCACCTATCATTTTTCTTTCCATTGCACGTTGCGTGCTCCTTAGTTTCATCTCCAGTTTTTTCGTTATCCTCAATAGACATTTTTAGTTTAGCGCGTTAGCGTGATAGCGGGGCTATGGGAATAGCGTTACCGTACCGCAAACATTCGTTGCAGAAACGAGCTTTAGTTGATCGGAGAAGCGTTTACGGCCCGATAGCTGTGATTGTGGCGCCATCTAGCGAAGGATACATGCGTTAAAAAAAAGGTGAAAATAAATAAAGCTTGAAATGCTCACGTACACTCCCGCGTGCAGCGGCATTCTAACTTTTCGAGAATAAAGAGAAATAATATATACGAACCAAGCACCAAGAGCATAAATTGACATGTTGCAGAAACGTAAACAGATGCTCTCTCGCTAGGCCTAGCAACGTTCGAAATGGGAAGCGATCTCGGAAATTCGGCTAAGTTATCCCTAATACTGCGTCGTCGAAGCTACCTGAAGGCAAGCGAAGCCATTCTGCACAGTCATTTGCTGCGAACGAAGTGAATCCTGCCACAGCAACGTCAAATTCAACTCGAGGCGGGCGTCCGAAACCGCCGCCATGTTTTACGTGAACTACGATAAACACGCAAACATGGTAACGTTAAGTCTGCGAAATACCGTGTGCACGCTAAACGGTATCGGCCGTTTACGGCACTGCGCATGCGCATTTCCATCCCGCTATTCCGGTAACTACGCTATTACGCTAAGCCCGATAAACTAAAAATGTCTAATGTTTCTGCACCGTACGTTAGTACCGGTAGAATGCAGTGATTGAAAACTTTTTCGCTTTAGGGACAGTGGCAAGTTTCCAGTCATGATTTGGGAATGTCTCCCAAATGCGCTCCAGCCCATCCTTATTCTACGGACAATTTCTTTTTCATGGGTAGGAGTTCCTGTCATTAACTGTCCCAGGTATACGCATTCGTTCACACATTCTAAGGGCTCACTGTTAACTTTAAATTCGTGTTCTTTAGGTAGACTATTGAGCATAATTTTGATCTTTTGCGTATTCCTTTTTAGTCCTATTTTAGTACTTTCCCGGTTTAGGTCCTGAGTCGTGCTTTGTAGTTCGACACAAGCATTGCTAAAGAGCACAATGTCGTCTGTAAATCTTAAATTGCTGAAATATTCTCTGTCCATTCGAATTCCCTTTTCTTCCCAGTCTAGTCGTTTAAAGACTTCTTCTAAACATGCAGTGGATAGCATCAAGGAGATCGTATTTCCTTGTCTGACACCTCTCTTGATTGGGATATCTCCGCGTCTCTCATGTATACATAGGAGTAGTGTGGCTGTGCAATCTTTGTAGATGTTGTTCATGGTTTGCACGTATACGCCAGGTACCCCTTGTCGACGTAAAGCTTCTAGAACTGCTTATATGTCCAAGGAGTCCAATGCTTTCTCGTGGTCTGTAAATGCTATATAAGGAGGTTTGTTATATTCAGCGTACTTCTCAATTACTAGGTTGATACCATGGCTGTGGTGTGGTTCATTGTTGAGTAGCCTTTCCTAAGACCCGCTTGTTATCTTGCTTGGTTAAAGTCGAGTGTTTCTCTTATCCTAGCAGAAATTACTTTCGTAAATAGCTTGTATATTACTGGGGTAGACTAACTGGTCTGTAATTCTTTAACTCCTTTATGTCGCCTTTCTTGTGGACTAGAATTATATTAGCATTTTTCCAATTGCGCGGTGCAATAAATCAACAAAATATCAATACAATAAAAAGACAGACATGCTAGGGGAATGCTGGCCGATTAGAGAGGCACAAGTTCGGGCAGATTAACTTCAGCAATACATTGCACATCTAGGTTGTATGCGGCAAAGAATCGCTCAGCCATGGGCGCAATGCCTGTGATGCATGGACATGTCAACAGAAATTATGCACTCTCGTACAAACACACACATTCACAAATTGAACTTGGAGGAGCATTATGTGAACATATAACATAAAGGTCATGCTTATTGTACATAATCTTGTTGTTGTTGCATTATTCAGTTTTTAATGTGCTTCGAAAACAAACCGTATCTGCACATGTGTCATATGTACCTCTTTAACATTTTCGATTTCCTAGGCTTTCTTCGCGACAACATTGTGAAGACTTTTCATAGGCTGTGCAGTATGGTATTGCAAAGCGCAAAGAAAGGCGACATGTTAATGGGACCACAGCTACCTTAAGTAGGCATGCTCAGGCATAAATTATGGATATAACTGTGCTCTATAAAAAGAAAAGCAAATTCCGTAAACACGATTTACACTATAGCATAAATATACCCCATACTTCCTATGCTGCAACTTGTTCTTTCAAAACCTAATATGTTGTTTTTTAGCCCTTCACAATTTAATAAAATATGTTGAATATATATTCAAAGGCTAAATAAACCGAGTAGCTTGTCGAAGTTACTGCGCTTTATTTCTGTAAACTGTTATGATTCAATGCAGCCAAAACAAAACAAAAAAGAAAATTTCCGAAAAGCTTTCTAAACCTGCTCATAAGGTATGACTAAATACCGGAACAATCTCCGTTCACTGCCTTAACGTTTGGCTGTAATATGACTAATAATACCTGGAATTTTACTTGTACAGACCTCTATTTAATTCATACACATCATAGCCGGGATTTTGGATTAATGTTGATAATCTGTGACACAACTAATTGGCGTATAAACCACTCATGTGTTCCCTTGTTTTGCCTGTGTGTGCGGTTTCTTTGCGCTAATTATTTGTGTGTCAGATCAGTATGTATCAACTAGCCCAACTATCATCTCTAATAGTACAACTCTCTGGGGCCTTTTGAGACGTATGTAAACCTAAATACACGGGTGATGTTGCATTTAGCCGCCAAAGAAATCCACCATCGTGGCCTAGAATCAAACGCGTATTGTCAGACTTCGCAGTCTGACAAGATGTAACTATTGTACAGAACCTATGTTAAATTTCATCATTATTTTACTGTAGATCATATAACGCAACGGACACCTGAAACCTATGAACAACTACCAAGGACAAATTGCACCATCACAAAAATTAAGTTTGAGGTGACCTGCTGTAGTGGATGTTCAGTTGTTCCACTGTGCTTGCAGGCTGTGTTTTCGAGGGCAGTTAACCTGATGTTACGTGGCAGTTCTGACCATCACGGGATGTGCTTCGGCTTGGCAGTTACACTAGCAGTTACACTGACACTTTGACGGGGTTTTCTCTCAGAAGCCTTCCTCTAGTTAGAGAGACTGTAACCACAAGTGGAGGCATTCCAGACTGGAAAATTCAATTACATACCACTTGTCACTTCCAGTCTGGTAATGCCAGGAAATCACTTTAGATTAACAGATTATTATAATCGTGTTGGACATGCTACAATAACGTTTCCTTGGGCGAGTTGGTAGTTGTTTTCAGTCGTGATTGGTAGCGCAACACTTCTTGAAAAAGAAATTAGGCGTAGCGGAATAGAGACATTGTTTTTTTCGACGCCTCTCGTTCTCTGCGCCATTTTAAATGCGAAGCATTTCTTAGCGAACTTCGGCGACTTTGAGCGTATCTATCTATCTATCTATCTATCTATCTATCTATCTATCTATCTATCTATCTATCTATCTATCTATCTATCTATCTATCTATCTATCTATCTATCTATCCGCCTACGATTTTGTGCTCTCCGGGCCGTTTCGCTAATGGGATGCTTACGAAAATTGGTATGGCACAACATGACTGCCTGACGAACACAAATGGCAGGTCACAACATGAAAATCATGAAATTAAATGTAATGAGCGGCATCATTTACATGTCACGGTCTTGGTGCTCTCCTGGCAGTTTCGCTAACGGGATGTATACGAAAATTGGTACGGCACAACATGACTGCCTGACGAACACAAATGGCAGGTCATAAATGAAATGGCAGGATATAACATGAAAATCATGATATGCATGCCATGAGCGGCAGGATTTACATGCCACGGTCTTGGTGCTCTCTTGGCCGTTTCGCTAATGGGGTGTATGCGGAAATCGGTATGGCAAAACATGACTGCCGGACGAACGTAATTGTCAGGTGATAAGAGGAAAATTATGATACGCATGTCATGAGCGGCATGATTTACATGCCACGGTCTTAGTGCTCTCCTGGCCGTTTCGCTAATGGGATGTATGCGAAAATTGGTATGGCACAACATGACTGCCTTACGAACACAGATGGCAGGTCATAACATGAAAATCATGAAATTAAATGTCATGAGCGGCATGATTTACATGCCACGGTATTAGTGCTCTCCTGGCCGTTTCGCTAATGGGATGTATGCGGAAATTGGTATGGCACAACATGACTGCCTGACGAACGTAAATGACAGGTCATAAAATGAATATCATGACATGCATGTCATGAGCGACCAGATTTACATGTCACGGTCCTGGCGCTATACTGCCGTCTCATTAATGGGATGCATACGCAAATTGGTATGGCACAACAAGACTGCATGACGATCATAAATGACAGGTCATAATGTGAGAATCGTGACATGCATATCATGAGCGGCATAATTTACATGCCACGCGTTTCGTTAATCGGATGTATTGTGGGCATTCATTAGCCTCTTCTACTTCATCTGTACATAATAATCATCACCTTGGTTTCGTCATCATTCTCTGCTATGGGTTGTCATCTAGAGTTCAATCTGTGCTTTGGGTGCGAACCGTCATCTGTAGCCTCAAAGCTTAATAAAACGGCGTTATCGTCACAGCTTCACAGTATACAAAAATTCCTATGGCACAACACGACTGCATGACCAACGTAAACGACAGGCCATAACATTAGAATCATGGTATACGTGTATGACCGGCATTGTTTACAGGCCACAGTCTTGATGCCCTTGCGGCCGTTTCGTTAATTTCATATGTACCAAGCTCGGTATAGCGAGAAAGCAATGCAAATCCTTTTTACGTTCCTGATGCGTGCTTCGCATTTCCTTGATTCCCACTGCACGTGGGATCTGCCTTTTTTTTTTTACAGAAGGTGTTGCTCTACAAATCATGACGGACATGCTACAGTTTTGTTCTTTATTTGTAAATGCCATTGTAAGGTTAGACAACGGCAGCCCGCAGCAGCCAAGATCATCAAGACTGGGCAGCAAAAACAAACTTTTGCTTTAAACGGACCGACAATTAAAGTACCTGTTTTCTTTACTTCAAAGGAAACCTTACCGGTCAATGTGCCCAATCATGCAACGACAGCGGGGAAAGCGGTTTCGGAAATTTCTTATACGAGCTTTTTGTTTATGCAGCCTTAAACGCAGCACATGTTGCCAACAGTGGTCGAAATCTGTCAGGTTTACTGCGCAGGTTCTGCTGCGACAGAGCGCATGCGCGCTTCCTGGCAGACGCCACGGATAGGAGCAGGTTTTCAGGTGCCGCAAAGGGAGCGCCGCTTCTCAGCGTTGACCCCTTTTACTGCGTCGAAAGGAAATAATAGGGTCGGGATTCGTTTTTATGTACCGCCTGCAATTTTAAGCCCCAGTTATGGTCGTATGGACACCAGCAGGCGACGTACAGCAATATAAGCAATCCAGAACGCGCTCCAAACTTTACCACAAGGCTGCGCTACATTTCAGTTACTGCAATTTTCAAGCTCATTTGAAAGATACTAATATTATCAAATCGCGAAACGGTCCTCAATTCCATCACCATAATTTGTTCTTCCCAAATGCACAAAAGCCTGTTCGCGCGTTCTCGCCACGTATCGTTCACTTTAATAAACGTTACGGAACATACCATGGCACCGGCGAGAAGGCTTTTGCTCTTACTGGTGCAGTGTCGCATCCACACACTGCAATTATGTATGGTCGACATTCAGCATCAACCCCTTACAAAGGCGCTTATAATCGCCTGGTTGATTGATTCCTGGCGGTTTGACGTCGAAAAACCACGATTTCATTATGGGAGACACCGCAGTAGAAGGCTCCGGGAATTTCTACCACCTGCAGTCCTTTAACGTGCACTCAGTACACTCAGTACACGGGTCTAAACATTTCGCCTCCATCGAAACGCAGCTGCTGGGGCCGGGATTTGATCCCGCTACCTTGGAATCAGCAGCCGAGTGCCATGGGCTCCATCCACTGACCAGAGGGCGCTACGTAGCTCTCGTTGGTAAGGTCCCTAGATAAAAAAAAGTGAAACTTTTTATCTAGGGACCTTACTCGTTGGGCGGCTCAGTGTCGCTGACATCGCCCGCTTTGGGTGCACTTAAGAGACGCGCGCGCGTTCGCCCATAGCGCGCGCATGGTGGAAGATGAGGCGCCAGCGACGCCCGCGTTTCTTCGCTACTTTTCGGGCATCCTACAAAGACAACCACGCGCACGCTCGCGTCGCCCTCTGGAACAGTTTACTGCAGGTTTGGAGCGCGCGTCTCAAAGGAAACAAAACAAAAAAAATTGGCAGATCCCACGTGCAGTGGGAATCAAGGAGATGCGAAGCACGCACAAGGAACGTAAAATGGATTTGCGTTGTTGTCTCGCTATACCGAGTTTGGTACATATGAAGTTAACGAAACGGCCGCAAGAGCACCAAGAATGTGGCATGTAAACCATGCCGCTCATACACGCATGTCATGATTCCAACGTTATGACTTGTCATTTACGTTCGTCATGCAGTCGTGTTGTGCCATAGCAATTTCGGTATACAACCCTTTAAGGAAACGAGTGGCATGTATATCATGCCGCTAATGAGATGCATGTCACGATTTTCATGTCATGATCTGTCATTTATGATCGTCATGCAGTCATGTTGTGCCAAACCAATTTTCATATAGGCTCCGTGCAGTCGAGTTTTCCATGTGCGACATCAGCGCCAGAATGCACTGCCTGGCGGAGAGAAGAAGCAAAATTGGGCAGACTGTGTCAGGGAAATACGCGAACGCGATGCGCGTCTCCAACTCTATAGCAGCAGCGACCGCCCGTCCCACCTTCTTTCGTTTTATTTCCTTTGAGACGCGCGCTCCAAACCTGCGGCAAACTGTTCCAAAGGGCGACGCCGCGAGCGTTCGTGTGGTTCCAGCACGCCCTGAAAGCAGCGAAGAAACGCTTGCATCACTGTCGCCTTGGTTTCCACCGTGCGCGCGCGTCTCATACGTGCGACTCAAGCGGCCAATGTCAGCGATACGCTCATGAGCCGTCCTACGAGAGCTACGTAGCGTCCTCTGGTCAGTAGACGGAGCCCTATTAACGAAACGGCAGTATAGCGCCAGGACCATGGCATATAAGTCATGCCGGTCATGACACGCGTGTCATGATTCTAATGTTATGACCTGTCATTTGCGTTCCTCATGCTGTCGTGTTGTGTCATAGCAATTTCGGTATACATCCCATTAACGAAACGCCTGGCATGTAAATCATGACGCCCATGACATGCATGTTATGCTTTTCATGTTGTGGCCTGTCATTTGTGTTCGTCATGCAGACATATTATTGCATACCAATTATCCTACACATCTCACTAACGAAACGGCCAAGAACACCAAGACCGTGGCATGTAAATCATGTCGCTCAGGACATGCATGTCACGATTTTCATGTTATGACCTGTCATTTACGTTCGTGATGCAGTCATCTTCTGGCATGCCAATTTTCGTATACATCCCATTAACGAAACAGCCACGAGAGCACAAAATCGTAGGCGGCTAGATAGATAGATAGATAGATAGATAGATAGATAGATAGATAGATAGATAGAGATAGATAGATAGATAGATAGATAGATAGATACGCTCAAACTCGCCGAAGTTCGCTAAGAAATGCTTCGCATTTAAGAGGTAGTTGGACGCGCGGTGTAGACCTGCTGCTATAGAGTTGGAGACGCGCGCGTTGCGTTTGCGTATTGTCCGGCCACAGTCTGCCCAGTTTTGCTTCTTCTGTCCGCCAGGCTGTACATTCTGGCGCTGACGTCGCACATGGAAAACTCAACTGCGCGGAGCCTATAGCCACAAGACCACCATGGCGAGGCTATAGTCATCTGGGTCATAAGAGTTGTGCTAATGTGGATCTATGGAACAGTCACATGAAAAATTTACAGGCAGGAGAAGCAGTCATACATAACGTTAAAACTAGGTTAAAATAAAGGAATTGGCAGATCCCACGTGCAGTGGGAATCAAGGAAATACGAAGCACGCATCAGGAACGTAAAATTGTTTTGCATTTTGTCTCGATATACCGAGTTTGGTACATGTGAAGTTAACGAAACGGCCACAAGAGCGCCAAGACTGTGGCACGTAAACAATGCCGCTCATGACACGCATGTCATGATTCTAATGTTATGACCTGTCATTTATGTTCACCATGCACTCGTGTTGTGGCATACCAATTTTCGTATACATTCCATTAACGAAACGACCAGGAGAGCACCAAGAGCATGGCATGTAAATCGTGTCGCTCATGACATGCATGTCAAGATTTTCATGTTATGACCTGTCAACCTGTCATTTATGTTCGTCATGCCGTGATGTTGTGGCATGCCAATTTTGGTGCACATCCCGTTGAAGAAACGCGCGGCATGTAAATCATGTCGCTCATGACGTGCATGTCATGATTGTCATGTTATGACCTGTCATTTATGTTCCTAATGCAGTCATTTTGCAGCATACCAATTTTCGTATACATCCCATTAACGAAACGGCCAGGAGAGCACAAAGAAGGTTGCATGTAAATCATGCCGCTCATGATATGCATATCATGATTTCCATGTTATGACCCGTAATTTATGTTTGACATGCAGTCATATTGTGGCATACCAATTTTCGTAAACATCCCATTAACGAAACGACCAGCAGAGCATCAAGACCGTGGCATGTAAATCATGTCGCTCATGGCGTTCATGTCATAATTTTCATGTTATGACATGTCATTTATGTTCTTCATGCCGTCATGTTGTGGCATGCCAATTTTCGTATACATCCTGTTGACGAAACGCGCGGCATGTAAATCATGTCGCTCATGACATGAATGTCATAAATTTCATGTTATGACCTGTCATTTGTGTTTGCCATGCAGTCATGTTGTGGCATACCAATTTTCGTATACATCCCATTAACGAAACGGCCAGGAGAACACAAAGACCGTTTCATGTAAAGCATGCCGCTCATGACATGCATGTCATGATTTTGATGTTATGACCTGTCATTTATGTTCGTAATGCGGTCATGTTGTGGCATACCAATTTTCGTAAACATCCCATTAGCGAAACGGCCAGGAGAGCACAAAATTGTAGGCGGCTAGATAGATAGATAGATAGATAGATAGATAGATAGATAGATAGATAGATAGATAGATAGATAGATAGATAGATAGATAGATAGATAGATAGATAGATACGCTCAAACTCGCCGAAGTTCGCTAAGAAATGCTTCGCATTTAAAAAGCCTTGTTCCCTGTCCTGATTCTTTCTCAGACAATGATGGTTCGATGTGTCATTAAACACCATCAAACAAAATTTCCTGAACGAAATGATATCCCAGAGCACCGCTCTCCTCCCTTCATACATACGCGAGAAGTTGATTATCCGCCAACAAACCAACGAACCACATATTAAACCCAAAAGCCGCTCCTCAAAACGCGGTACAGCTAGTTTATACGCAACGGGATACCCTATGTGTATTAGTCGTATTGTGCTTTGTCTGCATGAATATCACATAAATCGTGAACATGATTGGTAATGAGGGGAACCCCTGGCGGATTCCTTTCTTGATGTCTATACAGAAGAACTTGAAAAACTCCAGTACAGTTGCCTTACTCTCAGCCGTCTACGAGGTATTTACCAAGGTAATCGCCAGCAGAATTCGTGTCCCCTTAAATTTCTGTCAACCTAACGAACAAGCCGGGTTTCGTAAAGCCTATTCAATAGTAGACCATGTTCAGACTATCAATCAGGTGGTAGAGAAATTCGCGGAGTATAACCAACCCCTATGCATAGCCTTCGTAGATTACGATAAAGCATTTCACTTGGTGGATACCTCAGCAGTCATGCAGGCATTGAGGAATCAGGGCGTAGACTAGCACTACGTAAGACTACTGGAAGACATCTACAACGGCTCCACAGCCACCATAGCCCTCCATAAGGAGAGCAGCAAAATAGCTAAAAGGACTGGAGCAAGAGTAGGGGACGCAATCTCTCCAAGAAGTATTCAGAACACTGGATTGAGAACAAGTGGGTGTAAGGGTTAACGGGGAATATCTCAGTAATCTCAGATTTGCTGATGACATTGCCCCGCTAACACGGGACGCTAATTGCAAAGCGTGATTACTGACCTAGACAGGGAAAGCAAAACGTAAAACGGTAGGCCTGAAAATTAATACGCAGAAATCTAAGATAATGTTCAATAGCCTTAGGCGAGCACCGCCGTTTTCAGATAGGGGGCGAGGCACTCGGAGCGGTAAGCCAATATGGCTATACTTAGGCTAGGCAGTGACCCCTGATATAAACCATGAGGTTCAGATATTTAGGAGGATAAGAATGCGCCCGAGTACATTCGGCAGGCATTCTCATATATTGATTTCCAGGTTACCAGTGTCCCTCAAGAGGAAAGTGCATAACAGCGGCATCTTACCTTTACTTACCTGTACGGGGCAGAGATATGGACGCTCACTAAAACGGTTAAACTTATATTGAGGATGACGCATTGAGTATGGAACGGAAAACGATAGGTGTAACTCTATTTACTTTATTTGTTTACTAATTATTAATTAATTAATTATTTAATCAAGAGCAGCGCCTGTATGGTTCTTGCTCGCTCCTAAGTTCTCGTTTGCTTAGCGCTTTACCTTTTCAAACCTGGACTGCAAACAAATCTACGCTCCTGGTCATCGTGAAATCGCTCTCCTGTTCTTCTCATACCCTTAACTGAAGCTTCATTTTAACATGTTGCAAGGCCGTTCTGTTACAGTGCGTTTGTTATTTTAAGCGATCAGTAGAATTTGATGTTTGCTCTGTGACTATTCGCTTTGTAGATTATGTTCTTTCTGCTCCTCCACCAGCTGTCCGAAATAAGGTGCCTTAGTCCTGAATAGAGCCAGGTCCGGATTTTCTCTTACCGCCACGTGCTGATGCTGAATGGAACAGATATGCTGGTCATGTGCATCTGCACTTGGCATAGCGTGTCGGCTGAAAAGCTTCGCGAAAACCAGTGACGTCTCGAAAACTCCATGAAGGTGTCCGAAGGTTTTATTAGCTACCATTAAAGTTGAGCCAGCTCCGCCGACATCGAGTGCCATTTTTGTGCAATGATATGTTGGTTATCCGAGGCATGCGTCCACCGAAGCCCTTAATTCGATTCCAATAAGACGGCGGCGCTGCGCAATTAGACCCTGGGAAGACCTTGCCTTTTTTTTTTTTGGTTGAGCGTCCATTGGAGAGTCATTCGAGGACAAGGAGAACTAGACGTTGAAATCGGCACAAGTAAAAGAAAATGCACGTTGAAGGTGCCTGGATTTACACATTTGAAGGTGTCTGCGCATTAAAAATGATAGAAACATGCCCTAAACGTCTTTTGCACTGTTGTCTGAACCTACTCTCGCTTGAATAGCACCAGCACAAGCGTGACGGGCGTAATGTACTACTGTTCGTGCAGGTTCTACGTATATAAGGCGTTGTTCATGAGAGAACTGCAAAACGACGTTGTGCATTCATACCTTGCGCAGCGCGTGAAGAGCGGCCGTTCGAAGCACTCCTCGGCCGGGTGCTCGGCGGAGACGCAGCTCTGCAGGCAGTGGTCGAGGGATGAGAACCGGTTGGCGCCTCTGTTGCAAACGTCGGCTGCGTTCGACGCGTCCACGCAGTCGTTGGCTGCCCGCCGGTAGTGGTACTCGCGTGGAGCACGCTGAGCACGCTCGCAGAATGTGTAATACACGGCATCGCACGACGGCCGAGTCTGCGCACAGTCCAGTGACATCTATGAGAACTGGCAGAAGCTTTTCTTCCCGCAAAAAGGTTATTAAACAAATCTCGCACGTTCAAGGAATGGATGTACGCGAAGTAAGCTCGTGAGTAAAAAGGGCAAGATGATGCATTACGACGAACCACGTGCTGCAGATTTCATTGCAGAAAAACGCGTGTTTAAGGCACCACCTCTGCGGATCCTTGCACTGTGTGTTTCCGAGATTGAGTGCAAACATGTGCTAGTGGACACTTCACGTGCCTCGATGCGGGCCCGCACACCCGTATCGAGGCACCGCAGATGCGGCGCGCCGGACAGCGCGGGACGGGTAACGTGCGCGGTGATGTCGCTACTTCTGTTTATTACGTGGTGCTGAGCTCGGTTCCTGCACATGCTACAGAAGATAGCACATGTTTACCTCCTCGGCAGCCACCACATGAATTCCATGCGACCGTGGTGCGCCATGCGTTCTCGTGCTCAAAGAGGACGTCCTTGCATACACACACACTGAGGACAGCACAGTGGGCGCTCGGTTTCGGAGGCCGTGACGCTGGGGATCCAAGACGTGACCGTCGACCTCGAATGCGCTCCCTCGAGATTCTGCGCACTTTGTGCAACAGCAAGCGGGTGTTCCGGGTGCCCTACCACATCCTTCTTCTGTTTCTACCGGCCAATCACAGCCTACTCTGTGCCCCAAAGCTAAATTTGAAGTTGCGGACGTCGACCTTTACGAGGCTATTGTAGTTACGGCCGCTGCAAATCAACGAATAGTGACCATCGTCTACCACATGAAGCGCTACGCTGAGGCGTCTGCGACTATTCGTTCAGCTGCGGAAGTTGCTGACTTCATTCTTGAAGTCACATTTTTATGCAGTGATGCTTCTGTTGTACTGCCGAGTGACCGTGGAAATGAGTGTCTCTCACAAATGTTGGAGAAAGTAGTACGCAACTTAGGCACGCGTTCCTCTCTACGTGTGCGCCCGATTGTCCGTATGGGGGAGAGAGGCATTCATAATTCGTAAACGTAATTCTGCACAATCAACTAATAGCTCCGCTATGCTACTCCTAGAACATATACGGTATTCTCCCACTCCTTGGTCTCCAGCCGCTAGCTTTCTGCCCATCTTGGCATTGAGGCACTTCATAAATAAAATGCAGGCGTTCGTTTACTTATAGTCGATTCCATTACTGAGTCAGGCTAAGCAACAATTGACCATATTCGCAGATGTCAATCAGTCAGGCGGTAGAAGAATAATCGGAACATGACCAACCCATATACGTAGCTGTAATGGATTGCTAGGAAGCACTTGATTCAGTCGGAACCTTAGCAGTTATGCAGGCAAAAAAAAAAAAATCGCGCAATAGCCAGACGTTTGCCAGCTCCTTTTCGTCGCAGCCATTCCAACAGGGCGTTGGATTTGCTGGAACATCGTTGTCGATAGTCTTCATCATACCAGCATCGTCTGCCACGGCGCTGTTACTCGTGAACATGATCACTTGTGTCGCCTGAAGACTGGCGCCATGTGCCTTCGCGTATTTAAGAACACCATGTGAAGAAGTCCAGCAAAAAGTCTATGTCTGCCTTGTAGCCTTGGTATGCTTGTGCTGCTTTTCCTTCCCAAAGGCGTCGTACATATTAACCCGTGTCTGTCACACTGTATTTTGCTTGTGTGTGAGCTGATTCCTTATTAAGTTACTCGTGTGAGCGCAAGGCATATTTAATGACGCTTTAAAGGGCAACTCCGACGGTTTTTTCACCATGTTCTGATATCGATGTTTTATAATGATACTGACAGTCCTGTAACAGCCAGGGTGGCTCACTTAGCTCAGAAAAGCAGTTATAATTTTAAATAACTAAATGAAAGGCGTCTTCAAACCGAAACCGGAACGGGTAGACGCTTCGTGCGGCGTAAGTGATGACGTCACAGTCTCCCGGCCATCAGATATATTGAGCTGGTCGAATAAAAATGCCTATAGCGAGGTCATTTGACGATGCGCTGAGTTCTGGCAGATTTTCTGAACCTGACAGCGACGATTTGAGTGCTGAAGTACCGCCGTTTTGCTTTTGGCGGCACGCTGGCTCCTGTAGGCAGCGTTGAAGGTAATGACGTCGAAAACACAGGCTGGCGCGCATGGGAATGCGCTGAAAACTTTTAAAATTTGTTTGCTGGAAAGCTAAATGGCTTACAACCGCCTGACCTGGCATATATTATTAGAGTACCGAGGAGAATATATAGTGAAAATTTCATTGAGAGCAGTGGACACTGAAAAATCGCCGGAGTTGGCCTTTAAGTACGTTAGAAGAGAAAGTAGTACCACGTATTGCAGGGGAAGATACATGCGGGGGATTATACCACTCAGAGCATGAGACAGGAAAACACATGTGCTCCCTCACTGCTCTAGGGATTGGAAAAGTACTCACGGGTCGCCGAAAGGGGAAGGCCCGTGTCACCAGGTTAGACCCTCGAGCATCATCTTCATCGCCTCTGGCAGATGGCGCCCGCGGCGAAGTCATCTTGCTTCTCCTCTTTCTCGTGAGATCCTTGCGCACGTGGTGCGTGGAAATCTTGGCTTCGGTCATCAACGGTGATAAGGTGACTTGCCTCCGGACGCTCTTTGTCAAGGAGTCCGAAAGAAAGTGGCCCACAGTGTGTCCGCCGGTCGGCGCCTCGGCCAGTCCCTCGTGCTGGATTAACGGGCCACCCGTGCTTGTGGTGGTAGCACGGGGCAACGCCTTCTCTGAAACACCTTCGGAGTACAGCGTGGCGGGCGACTGTAGTGCTTGGCGTGGCGATCTCACGGCGACGGTGGTGGCGAACAGGAGCAGCACAGCGGCGAGAGTCGTTAGTCCGACCATGGGCACGCACGTCGTCCAGGGAAATGTAGTGCCGGAGGATTTTTCGGCCCATCTAGAACGCCGACGTCGTTTACCGGGGGCTATTTGGCCGGAGTCGTTGTTGGCATTGCATACGCAGCAGTGAGCGCTGCTCGTGGTCGTCGAGGAGCTGCTCACCGAGTCTGCCCAGCTGTCGTCGTCATCGTCCATGACGGAGTGGTGACGACGGAAGGAGTACGACGCGCTACTGCGTCCAGAAGAAACCTCCGAAGCCTCCGAGGCCAGGACTCGAGAATCTTCCGAGGTTTCCGCGCTCAGGCTTGCCTTCAGCTCCTACGGCGCCCACACCACATGGCACAGCTTGGGCAGCGACCGTCCTGGGCGTGGTCCTCGAGCCAACCCCGTACAAAGCTCGGCCGGCAGCCTTCCCGTAATGCGAATCCACGCCCTTCCTTTCGACGTCATTGTTCTGCGGCAGCGAACGTGAGTGTCGTTCATTGTTCAGTTGTTGCGATGCCATAAAGGGGCCGCCTTGCAACGTAGTCGGGTGTCGAGCAACGCCCTGATGTGCTGGATTCATGTCGTGCTGTAATCTTCCAGAGGGCGACGGTACGTGCAAGACAGATGCTCTCTTGTGGTGGTGTCGTAGGAGGCTAGAAAGTGAGGTGGCACCAAAACGGAAGAAAAGAAGACGGTGACAACAACCACGATGATGATGATAGCCTAATTAACATCTCAGTTCAAGAAGATAAAAATGCGTGCAAACAGTTCAAAAAACATGCGGCGATGACTCTGTGATTAGAGCAAGCCAACCGCATCTGTTGAATGCATTTGTTCCTCAACAATTTGTAGGCTCCAGGTTGTTTAGTTGACCTTTCATGAAATATCTCACCATGAATCACGCAGTAGCAGAACAAGATTATAAAAATTTGGCACTCTCGGCTCCATGAATTTGGCATTTCCAGAATATGATCACATTCGTAGATTGTTGGAACACGATGCGGCCTTGCGATTTGAGCTAGTCGAGTCCTATCTACCACCATCATCATCATCTGCGCAAAAGATAAAAAAACTGTCCAAGTGCCTCAACGCCTGCTCACTACCGGCCACGACAAAATGAACAAGAACCAACTAGCCCAATTGTCTGTGCTACTGCCATAACCCACCTGCCGCGTTGACAGCGAAGCCGCTTAAGGCGGAGGTTGCCCGTTAGGTGCACGCACATTACTATCATCTTCACAACATAAGTTCGCGCACTTCTTCCTTATTGCGGCCGTGCCATCAGCCCCCTACTACATGGCGGTGAAGGAAATTGATCGGGCGCTATAGCAAAATGGCAGCGCCACAGCTCTGCCCAGCTTCACCAAGCCGCACCGCCAAAGCCTGCCGCGCTGAGTCTCGCCACGGCTACAGAAGTGACATGACCGCGCCGATCTTCGTAATAAAAGCCCAGCGTCACCGCGCGGCAACAAAATTCCCCGCTGCTCCATGCCGAGAACACTGCAGTCAAGGTGGGATAGCCGAAGAAGTGCGTCACTCCCGAAGAAGTGGAAGCACGGCGCGAAAACCGTCGCGTTGCTACTCGAGAGCAGGCGAGCCGACTTTGACCCGACACCGAGTGTCACGCCATCTAAGCGGCGGCGAAACGTCGGCGAGTTACGAGCTCGTGAAAACGAACAAAACTGTTTGTATATGCAGAGGCGTTGCCAGAACGGTCCGGGCCCACCAGTCGCAAAACCGTAAGGCTGAGAAGGGGTTGACTGGCGATAAAAAAATAAACGCTGCACATCAATGTCTGAGTGTTCTTCGTGGTTGCTGGTGATGCGGTGCGAAAACCTTGCGAACTTGAATTTAGCCCAATCGAGATTAAGGGAGGTGGAACCGTCAGCCGCACTGCTTGCACTCTCTTCGCACCTCGAGAATGGATCTGCCGCCTAATTTTCTTTGTTTCATAGACGCCGGAAATATTTACCGCCACTGTACCTAACACGGTGAGGTTTCCAAGATTCAGGAGAAAGCTAGACACCGTGAACACAAAAACTGACCTTCATTAAGGCGCTACACCTTTATTTGAACACCAGAAGTCGACAACTGCCATGTAATATGCATTGCTCGGGTGTGTGGCGCTTAAAGGAGTCCTGAACCACCCCTCGCGCTTGGTTCTCAAAGCGTCTGGGTGCGTATCAAAAGCGTCTCAAAAATTCGCAGCCGAAACAATTTTTCAAAAAATATTTGCTGGGAGCGAAGACGTTCCCTCTCACGTTCCCTTTCACGTTCTCTCCTGAGAGAGAACGTGAAAGGGAACGGAGCCCATAGACCTCCCCGCCTACCACGTTCCGTCACCAGGCTTCAATGTCGTATCAGGCTGGCTCATTGAAAGCACAACTTGGTACGACTGCCGGGTGCTGTTACCGCCTCTTCGCTCCGCGCCATCGGCTCGGCCGCGTAACCCCTCGATCTCTGCATTTTAAATACGAAACATTTTTTACCAAACTTCGGCGACTTTGAGCGTGTCTGTCTGTCTGTCTATCTATCTATCTATCTATCTATCTATCTATCTATCTATCTATCTATCTATCTATCTATCTATCTATCTATCTATCTATCTGTCTGCCCCGCCACGGTGGTCTAGTGGCTAAGGTACTCACTCGGCTGCTGATCCGAGGGTCGCGGGATCGAATCCCGGCTGCGGCGGCTGCATTTCGATGGAGGCGAAATGTTGAAGCCCGTGTGCTGTGCGATGTCAGTGCACGTTAAAGAACCCCAGGTGGTCGAAATTTCCGGAGCCCTCCACTACGGCGCCTCTCATAATCAGAACTGGTTTTGGGACGTAAAACCCCACAAAACAACATCTATCTATCTATCTATCTATCTATCTATCTATCTATCTATCTATCTATCTATCTATCTATCTATCTATCTATCTATCTATCTATCTATCTATCTATCTATCTATCTATCTATCTATCTAGCCGCCTACGACCTTGTGCTCTCCTGGCTTTTCGTTAATGGGATGTATACGAAAATTGGTATGCCACAACATGATTGCATGATGAACATAACTTACAGGTCATAACATGAAAATCGTAACATGCATGTCATGAGCGGCATGGTTTACACACCACAGTCTTGGTGCTCTTGCGGCCGTTTCATTAACTTCGCATGTACCAAAATCGGTATAGCGAGACAACAATGCAGATCTATTTTACGTTCCTGATGCACGCTTCGCATTTCCTTAAGATTCCCACTGCACATGGGATCTGCCTTTTTTTTCTATCCTCCGAAACTTTGTTTCCGTTCATCACACGCATTTAGGCTCGGAGGTGTGCGCACTTCCTTTGTCAGTGTGCTGCTTGTCCTGGATGTTGTAATACGACAGCATCAGGGTAAAGAGCGCAACTCTACCGCTACCCCACCTTCTTCTGCGTAACGGAAAGTTTGTTTATGGTTGATTAGTGACTGTCGGACTCTACACGCGAGTATTATTATTCGAAGGGAAGACCTTCGGGACTCGAACCCAAAGGTGTCGACGAATTTTTACATATTTCCAGCTACCATTTTGCCTAGGCGCTAACAACGCGAAGAAATGCGAGCGTACGGCACGCGCGCGCTACCAGTTAAATAACATTCGGTACAAAGGACCCGCACACGGGCGCGGCGTGCGCAAGCGTATGGGTTAATTTATGTCTGCCATCGGCCAATAGCAGCGATGTATGGTCTATGACGAAACAGGGCATCTGCAAGGAGATGCTTCTTGAGAAGAGGGCTCCTTAGTAAATGTAGACTTCGTGCTAGGCTTGTGAATGCTGCGCGTCGCGGATTACTGCATAATTTGGCTGAGGCGTTCATTGCAGCTTACTATAGGCGTAGAATGTGTTTTTTCACCAAGCCCAAGGGATGGTTCAGCATCTTTTTAAATGCTGTAATTCTCATAAGGTACGTATATTGAGACTGAGCTGTAAGGCTGTCACTGTGAAGTGAAAAGAGCATCTCCAAAAGACTTGTCAACATTGCAACAAATTCGTACGAAATAGAAATTCACATATCGAATCGTGCACCTTAAATGCTGTCATGGTTAGGTTTTTATTTTTGTCATTTTTCGGCCTTAAAAGACTTGATAACTTACAGGCCGACCAGCACACTGTCAGTTGTCTGCAAGGTAATTACGAACGTAATCGCTAAAAGAATTTCTGCCACATTAGATTTCAGTCAATCGAACGAATATGCGCGCTTTCGTAAAAGTTATCAACAACAAGCCATATTCACGTGATCAGTCAGGTGATAGAAAAATGCGCGGAGTGTATCCAACATCTTTGTATAGCCTCCATATATTACGAGAAAACATTTTAATCGGTCGCACGCGTAACACGTGCACGCCCTTCAGTGTGCGCTGTGGAGACGAAGAAGACGTGAACATGCCTGGGTCATACGCAAGAAAGAAAGCAAGAAGGACAGAAAGATAGAATTAAAAGAAACAAGAGAAGCAGGGAACAAGGAAGAAAGAATGAATGAAAGAAAAAGCACGCACACGCCAAGCTTCGCTTGCCCCCATTTTCCCAATAAGTAAAAGGGTCCTAATTCTTTATCACGTTATTAATGGTAAACAGGTGCGTCATCACACACCGGGAAAACATTGCGCAAGCTTTGGTTATGGAACTCATAAGAATTGTGAGAAGCAAGAGCTTCAGTAAAGATTTTGAACTTACCTAAACAAACCAAAAGCGCTAAGGTTCGCCACCACATTACACACAATATATCCCTGTTTTTAGTTAACGTTAAGTCAAATGGTCCTCGAAACAGTGAAAAATGCGGCGTTACAGGCGTTACCAAAAAAGAACGAAATACGTTGCTCGTAACACTAGAAAAAAAAAGGAGAGCGTTACCGTCCCACGTTACCTATGAAAAAAAAAAATGATGTGACGCGCTGTAGTTGTGACATTGCTCCGCTGTCAGAAATTCCTGTAAGTCCGTTTTTCCTTTAGAAAGCCACAGCAACAATTTCATAAAGCTCAAGTTTATACTCCACATGAAACTTACAGCCTAAGCAACGACTGTACCCGAAGCACTGTGTAACGAGCGCGCTTCGCAAAGACGCGCCGGACCTCAGCAATATTATAGAGGCCTACAGTTGCCTGAGGAGGTACACACGTAATGGCTACAAGCTCTGTCACATGCTGAAGCTAGTTTTCTCGACGTGACGTTAAGCACAAACTGCATGGGAGTTCCCAGAGAGTGAACGCATTGCGCGGCGTGCATTATGAGGCCTTCACCAACACAGGGTTGTCATCGCTGTTGCCATTCGTGAGTGCGCCCTTACACGGACGTTTTCTGTGAATACATAAGTGTCAGTAATTTGCGACTCGCCGCAGGCGGCCATCTTTTCAAATGGCCGTTTCATGACTTGTATTACGAGACGCAACAGCGGTTGTCTAGATCACTAGTACAATTTGCTTGTTTGCAATGTCAGTTCAGGTACCCGGCCTTTTTTATTTTCTTTTTTTTTTTTTTGCTTCTGGAAAAAGGGGCAGCGGAGACGACTGAAAATAAATGCAGTGGTCGTTAATGTTTTCTCAGGTGACGTTTCGGCGCCAGCCCATGAGACTTTAGGCTACTCCTAAACGTAGTATTTTCTAAAGTCCCAAACGGCATCTGTCCCTATTTGCAGTGGCTACAAGCATCCAAAGGCGACCACCTCCTCCCCTCCCCTAACACAAACACTTTTTTGGACGATATAGCACACTGGCTCGGCACATATTGGTTATGCATTTAAGCTCCCAGACGTAGGGTCGTCACGCTTTCTAAACGCCACCTTGCTAGCTCTATTTACAGCTTCTATTGGCCCTCCGGCGTGTAGTGAGCTTATTAAATATTGTTCATTCGTGACACATAATTATTACTAAAGGTAACTACACTATTTTAAGCTCAATGTGATCCTCTCAATCATAAAAGCGTCAACTAGTACCCTTTCACCTTTTAAAGGTTGACTTTTTTTCATGGCTTTTATCCCTGGCCCAGGAATGCTGTGCCACGTGTGATTTTATCATGGTTAATCGTGATGTAAGTCACGAGAACGTCACGTGATTGATATCACGACCAATCCTTGATGTTTGTCATACATTCGTACCCTTTCATGACAATTTCGGTATATGTCAGGGTAGAGAGACGCGAGTTTCTCATTATTTCGCCGACTTTTCCGATTCCCTGGATCAGCCTTCCGACGATTTATTTACGGTTAGTGTCATAAAAGGTAACGAGTAACGTGAAACCTTGCGTTACCGAAAATTGTTAACGCAAATACTTTACCCATTACTGTTCCCACATAGCAACGAGTCCGTTAATAGAGAGAGCGGCAAGGAAAGACGGGGAGGTTAACTAAACGCGCGTCCGGTTTGCTATACTGACTGCCCTAGGGAAAAGGAGAAAGGGGTGAAATAAAATGTAGTTAGCAAGCAAAATTGCCCTTAAATTAGCATCGCCTCCCTTTCACCGCATTCTTGGTTCTCAGCGGTGGTATCGCCACCGAGCAACGATGGAGCGAAGTCGTAAATTGTATTAATGTGCGCGCCGGCGGTTAGCGCTTCAGTGGTTTCGATGCCTCCATCGCCGCGCAGACTCCGGCCTCCTGCCGGCCGCTACATAATAGGGAGTTTTCGAATAGGGGCCCCAAAGGTTTGGGACCGAAAATGCTTAGCGTGTACCAACTTGGGATCACGTAGGAAGTACGAGTTTTCGAATTGGGTTTTGCGCTCGCTCCTTGCGTCTTGCGCTTGCAGCGCCAAGGTGGCCAAAAAGGCAGGCTACGATAAGCAAACATTGAAGATTAATAAACGCATTTGCCTTCCATAAGCGTACCCTTTAAAACTGCTACTTAAAGCGTGCAGTGGCAATGAATTTACTTGTGATCCCCATCGTTCTGCGAGTCTTAAGAATTTGGTATCATGAGCCAAGCTAATCCAGCTTCGAGCCACCGGTCGCGTTAAGCCCACTAGCTCTCAATTCGACAACCAAAAACGCGAGCTATTTCACAGCCAGTTTCTCTTGCATGCGTGAGATGGAAGAAAGCGATGACGTACGCCACCGTTTATTGATTGATAAAGTCGTCACTTAACCAGAAATCAGCTAAGTTTTGTCCTAGGCGAGAGCCGTCGCTTCAATGGGCGCCGCCATGTTTGCTTACGCTAAAAAGTTTGGGGCAAGCTTTGGAGATCTGTGGGGCTCACGCTAAATTCCAGAAATAGCGGGCCCAACCGAACACCCAAGGGCAGTTTGGGTCTCGCGCACGCGCAGCGGTGTCGACAGTATTTCTTTGGGGCCCCAAAGTGTTTGGGGCCCCTATTCGAAAACTCCCTAATTTGTCTTGGGTAGCTTATACAATAGGCATTTGCGTTGTCACGCAACTCCAGGAACCTAAAGACGGCCGTCGACAAACAAATGATGCGCCTTTCGCACAGCGACTTAAGCGTGCGTTCACAAAACGAATCGTTTTAATTCGTTTCGTTTTCCACGCGCGTCAGTCTACCTGTCAGAGCAGTTTTAAGAACCATGATGTCGCGATCAGCAAAACTAGAAGATCGCGGACATTTTGAGATCAAATACTGTACGCAATATTAATTCGGATAGAAATTATCGCCCATGAAAGGCCTTGAAAGAATGTACGTTTAACGATGCGGAGGCGCCGAAACCGGGGCCGCCACGGGTCACAGGTTCGACGCCCCCCCCCCCCCCCCTTTTTTTTTTGTTTTTGCGGTTTGTTATTATACTACTCGAAATCACGTCGGCAGGGGGCCTGGCGACGGTTGGGTACCTGAAATGCTTACAGTCGTTCAACTGCCGTTTACGACTCACTCCTACACCAGAACAGGAATTGGCCTCCCTGGTGAAGTACTTGGCCACCACCTCCCACACGATGTCTACAATTAAACCTTCGCCCTCAGTGTCCAGCAGCTGCAGAACATCTGTCCATGGCGGCGGTCAGCTCTGTGAAGCAGCAGAGGGCAGTAACAATCACTGGACCCGGACAGGCCGCCACTGGAAACTAAACATTGGAACGTTCAATGCAAGATGCCTCTCCAGCGAAGCTAGATTAGCGGAACTACTCGAGGAACTAGAAGGAGTTAGTTTGGACGTCATTGGCCTTAGCGAAGTTAGGAGACCAGGTGAAGCTTACATAGTCTTAAACAATGGACATGTCCTCTGCTATAGAGGATTACCCCAAAAGAGAGAATATGGCGTCGGGTTCCTAATTCACAAAGATATAGCGGGTAATGTGGATGAATTCTACAGCATTAACGAAAGGGTAGCATGCGTCGTAGTAAAGCTAAATAAGCGGTATAAACTTAAGATAATCCAGGGATATGCGCCAACAACGAGCTACGACGACGAACAAGTGGAGCAGTTCTACGAGGATATCGAATTAGCAATAACGAAAGTACGCACGCAATACACTGTAGTCATGGGGGATTTCAACGCTAAAGTAGGGACAAAACAAAGTGGAGAGCAGGCGATTGGCAACTACGGCGTCAGCCATAGGAATAACCGTGGGGATATGCTCGTGCAATTTGCCGAAAGAAACCGACTCCGAATAATGAACACGTTTTTCAAGAAACACAAGAATAGGAAGTGGACGTGGAAAAGCCCTAACGGGGAAACAAAGAATGAAATCGACTTTATAATGTGCGAACAACCTGATATAATTCAAGACACAGAAGTAGTGGGGAAGATAAAATGCAGCGATCACAGATTAGTAAGAGCAAAGATTGTACTCAACCTAAAGAAAACAAGAACTAAATTATTCACTAGAAAAAAATGTAATCTAGAGGTAATCAGATCGAAGAACGAAGAATTTAAAGTCGCCCTAAGCAACAAGTTCGAGGCCTTAGGCGAAAAAGGTGACGATGTAGAAGAAATAAACAAAACTCTAACGAAAACAATCCTTGAAACAGCGATAGAACTCGGCGGGGGCAAAACAGCAAAGCAAACAACAAATAAGCTGTGCCAATCTGCCAAGGACTTAATAAAAAAACGTCAACAAATGAAAGTAACTTCGCCCAAAGATAAGATTGAATTCGCAGAACTATCAAAGTTGATCAGTAAAGCCAGGCAAAGAGATATAAGAAACTTTAACACGAGAGAAATAGAGAAAGCAGTAGAAAAAGGCACCAGCATTAAATTGGTCAAAAAGAAACTGCACTTAGGACAAAATAAAATGCATGCGCTAAAAGATAAACAAGGTAACGTTATCAATAATTTCAACGAAATAGTAAAGGTAGCAGAAGATTTCTACTCGGAACTGTACAGCTCTCAGACAGACCATACAACCTTAAAAGAAATAGAATCAGAGGAAGATACTGAAATTCCATGTATAACCACTGACGAAGTCAAAAAAGCTGCTAAAGGCATGGCCCGCGGTAAAGCAGCCGGTGAAGATGGTATAACAGCCGACTTGATCAAAGACGGAGGAGATGTTGTACTTGAAAAACTTGCATCGCTCTTCACGAAATGTGTCAAGACATGTAGTATACCGCGCAATTGGAAAAATGCTAATATAATCCTTATCCACAAGAAAGGTGACATAAAGGAGTTAAAGAATTACAGACCAATTAGCCTACTCCCAGTAATATACAAGCTATTTACAAAAGTAATTTCTACAAGGATAAGAGAAACCCTCGACTTTAACCAACCGAGAGAACAAGCTGGTTTTAGGAAAGGTTACTCGACACTGGACCACAGCCACGCTATCAACCTAGTAATTGAGAAGTACGCCGAATATAACAAACCTCTTTATATGGCGTTTATCGACTACGAGAAAGCATTTGACTCCATAGAAATACAAGCAGTTATAGAAGCTCTACGACGACAAGGGGTACCTGGCGTATACGTGAAAATCATAAACAACATATACAAAGATTGCACAGCCACACTACTCCTACATGAGAAAAGCAGAGAAATCCCGATCGAGAGAGGTGTGAGACAGGGAGATACGATATCCCCGATGCTATTCACTGCATGTTTAGAGGAAATCTTTAAACGTCTAGACTGGGAAGAAAAGGGCATTCGAATAGATGGAGAATATCTCAGCAATTTAAGATTTGCAGACGACATTGTACTCTTTAGCAATGATGGAGACGAACTACAAAACATGATTAATGACCTAAACAGGGAAAGTATTAAAATTGGGTTAAAAATGAATAGGCAAAAGACCAAAGTTATGCTCAATAGCCTAGCTAAGGAACAGGAATTTACAATCGACAATGAACCCTTACAATGTGTAAACGAATATGTATACCTGGGACAGTTAATAACAGGAACTCCCAACCACGAAAAAGAAATTCTCCGTAGAATAAGGATGGGCTGGAGCGCATTCGGAAGGAATTACGAAATCATGACTGGAAACTTACCGCTCTCACTAAAGCGCAAAGTATTCAATCACTGTATCCTCCCAGTACTAACGTACGGTGCAGAAACATGGAGGATAACTAAGAGACTAGAGATGAAACTAAGGAGCGCGCAACGTGCAATGGAAAGAAAAATGATAGGGGTAACGCTAAGAGATAAAAAACGAGCGGAATGGATCAGAGAACAGACAGGAGTAGCCGATATTATTATATCAATTAAAAGAAAGAAGTGGACCTGGGCAGGACATGTCATGAGGAGAACAGATAACAGATGGACAGTAAGAGCGACGGAATGGATACCAAGAGAGGGAAAACGCAACAGAGGCAGGCAAAGGGTTAGATGGAGCGATGAAATTAAAAAGTTTGCGGGCGTAAAGTGGAACCAACTCGCTCAGGAGAGGGTGGAGTGGAAATCGATGGGAGAGGCCTTCGTCCTGCAGTGGACCTAAATAGGCTGATGATGATGATGATGATGATGATGATGATGATGATGATGATGATGACACAAGACGATCCACCGACAAACAGTTCGGTTTCGCTTTGCAAGGTTTCACCGTTTGCGGACGCTTCTGGTCTAAGGCAGTTTTACGCAGCGCGCCGGTGCGTTCAGTGCTGCGAAGAAATGTGTCGTTCGAGAGCTTTCGCTTGTGTGCAACTGTCGAGTATCCCTTTACAGTGTCGAGGTGCCGATGATGTGTACATGCAAGGGGTTAACATGTCCAGGGTACCCAACCCATCTCCCGCCCCTCGATCCGGCAGACTGGCGCTTATGTGCGAAGACAGTCTTCACTTTCGCGTTATACCGATTCCTATGGCAAAGGGATCAACCACATTTTTTTAACGTGTTAACGGCTCTGCGAGGAAAAACAAGGCAATATGTCATGTGAATAACATATTTTTTTCTTCGTAGAAAACGCCGTATTGTGGGCACCAGTGAACCCAGAAGAAGGAGGTCTCTATGGACTTCTCCCGTGGTAGCATTTTACCGGGTAGCTTCGCAAAGCACCTTTATCACAAGAACGTCGCTGGGTTAGGCAGAGCATTCCATTTGTTCTTGTAATGGCGAGTGCGATCCTAGGAAAGAGCTTCTCCTTATTTGTCATCTAGGCACACACGACAACAGCTTTTCAGGTGCGGAGCACATTAGGGGTTGGCCTGCGGCGTATCTCTGCTGTCGTCACGGTGGGCCCATCCTCGAGGCTGTGCACCCAGACTGTGTATGTCTAGGGTTGTCGTGTCAGAAGCGGTTCTAACGAGTTTATGCTTATGCGTCCTGGCTGTCAGCGTCTAACGTCTCCGCCGTGGCCACGGTAAAGCAAAGCCCATTGCCAGCGACTGATGTTTCCTGTGGGAACACCGCATGTTTCGCACCTTCCCAGGTTTCAAGTTAGTGGAGCTGTATTGGGTAATGTAAAAAAAAGAACACTGCGTCTTGCTGCATGAGCATAGCTATGCATTAATGATGCGTGCACGGTCATTGCAAACGCGGAACTCCTCCGTTTTTGCTTCGTGCGGCTCAACGAATACGTTGTGGCTCTTTTGTCTACCCGTCACAGCTATGGTCACGAGCAGTGGTGGCGGTAATGTGTTACAAGTAAAGGCGTCACCGGTAACGCGTTACTTTTTCCCGGTAACGTAGTAACGTACTTTTTACGCTGTCGGAACGGTAATGGATGACGTACTGACGTTAACACATTCCGGCCGGAAACGTGAGGTCTCGCGTTGATCGTTACTAGTTATGGCGATGCTATAAGTGTATCGCTGCAAGGTTGACCTGAGAGATCGAAAAAATCGGAGAATGGACGGAAAGCTCACGTCTCTTTAATTTAATATATGTCAAAGTTAGCAGAAATTATAGTACGAGTGTTTCACTAGAATAGCAGAGAAGTTACGTCATCAATGACATGACATGCCCGTCAGCTACGTCACTATTAACCATGATAAAATAGCGTGTGACACATGTCAGTATTCCTGGGCCGGAGATAAATTCGGGAGAAAATAAAGCCCTTATCAAAAGATGGAAACGTATATTATTTAAAGTTAAATGAGCTTCAAAAAGGGTTTGGTAATCTTGGTAATAATTCCTAATAACCAATTCACCGCAATCAGTGTGCCCATTACACTGTGATGGTCCATAAAAAGAGACCTTAGCTTATACCAAGATGGCGTTTGGCGAGAATGTAGATGATATATGTCTAGACGCTTACATTCATGACCCGTTAAGCTCTAACCTGCGACCTACCCAAAATAAAGGGAGGGTTCGCACATGAGCGACTGCATGAGTGACGTCTTCAACATCGGAACTGGTGGCCATTTTATTAGCAGCCAGCTTTACTAAATTATCAAAACCGCCTCGAAAGTGGGTAGTCCTTGTTGATTTATTGGCGGCTCTCAAATGTATTGAAAGTGCTACCCCAAAACATATAGATATACGTGTCATATACGCTATTCTAGAAAAACTTGCACAATCTAGGGAACTACAATATCATATTGTCTGCCAATGGGTCCCAAGTCATTGCGGAATCAAAGGAAACGAACTGGCTGATGCGTTGGCGAAAGCTGCTCATGATTCTTCAGAAATTCGTCTCATTGCCATATCTCGATGCGATATACGGCGCATCTCATAAGGACGAAAACGGGAATTGTGCTCGCTCAATTTATTCATAGAGAGAACAAAAGAATCCATTTTGTACGCAGTCCACCCTAACCTTGAGTATCAACTAAACCATCAGCTCCGGCGATGCATCGACACCCTCATTCGTCGTCTCCAGCTTCGAACTGCCTACACAAAACATTTTTTATTCAAAAGTCAACGGGCTTCATCTTCAGCATGTGCGTGCGGCCACGACGACGAAGATATCTATCACCTGTTGATTGATTGTCCCAAGTACACCACGCAGAGACAGCGACTCGCACAACAGCTACGTTTATTAGATCCAGCGCGCACTTTTTCGCTTGAGAAAGTATTAGGACCATGGCCACCAAAGATACACCACAAGGCCTTAAAAGTCCTTCAACGCTTCTTTGAAGTGACAAAAATCAGTGACTGGACCGTTTTTACAGTGTTGGTGTGTGTGGGACGCGATCGGACTCCTTTAGGACTAGTTTATGATGATATTTTTATTTTTTATTTATTTTTATTACGATGATGTTACATCATTTAAGCGAAAAGGAGTAGCCGTCGCCAAAAATGGCGACAACAACTCCCTCATTTATTTTTATATCAATAAAAAAAGCGACTGCAGCTTCGCTGTAACTTATAGCTGACACTTGCGATTCATGATCCCACGCCTAGACGGACATAACATCTCACAAGCTATAGTGCCCAAGCACATCAATCTTAACGCCATGTCGTTAAAGAACTCGTTTTGTAGAAATTCCGATGTCGGCGACGGTGTCGGCGTTGTGAGCGAAAAATTAGCGTTGTCCGTAAGCGAACCTCGAGGTGGGTGCATATAAATGAATGCGACGAAAATAAATTGGCAGATCCCACGTGCAGTGGTAATCAAGGAGATGCGAAACACGCATAAGGAACGTAAAATGGATTTGCAATGTTGTCTCGCTATACGGAGTTTGGTACAAATGAAGTTAACGAAACGGCCGCAAGAGCACCATGACTGTGGCATGTAAACCATGCCGCTCATACACGCATGTCATGATTCTAACGTTATGACCTGTCATTTACGTTCGTGATGCAGTCGTTTTGTGCCATAGCAATTTTGGTATACACCCTTTAAGGAAACGAGTGGCATGTAGATCATGCCGCTAATGATATGCATGTCACGATTTTCATGTTATGACCTCTCATTTATGATCGTCATGTAGTCATGTTGTGCCAAACCAATTTTCGTATAGGCTCCGTGCAGTCTAGTTTTCCATGTGCGACATTAGCGCCAGAATGCACTGCCTGGCGGAGAGAAGAAGCAAAATTGGGCAGACTGCGACAGGGAAATACGCGAACGCGATGCGCGTCTCCAACTCTATAGCAGCAGCGACCGCCCGTCCCACCTTCTTTCGTTTTATTTCCTTTGAGACGCGCATTCCAAGCCTGCGGCAAACTGTTCCAAAGGGCGACGCCGCGAGCGTTCGTGTGGTTCGCAGCACGCCCGGAAAGCAGCGAAGAAACGCGCGCGTCGCTGTCGCCTCGGTTTCCACCGTGCGCGATTGAGCCGTCCGACGAGAGCTACGTAGCGCCCTCTGGTCAGTAGACGGAGCCCATACATCCCATTAACGAAACGGCAGTATAGTGCCAGGACCATGGTATGTAAATCATGCCGGTCATGACACGCGTGTCATGATTCTAATGTTATGACCTCTCATTTACGTTCGTCATGCTGTCGTGTTGTGCCATAGCAATTTTGGTATACATCCCATTAACGAAACGCCTGGCATATAAATCATGTCGCCCATGACATGCATGTCATGCTTTTCATGTGGTGACCTGTCATTTACGTTCATGATGCAGTCATCTTGTGGCATGCCAATTTTCGTATACATCCCGTTATCGAAACGCGTGGCATGTAAATCACGTCGCCCATGACATGCATGTCATGCTTATCATGTTGTGACCTGTCAGCCATGTTCGCCATGCAGTCATGTCGTGGCATACCAATTTTCGTATACATCCCATTAACGAAACGGCCAGGAGAGCACTATGAGCGCCGCATGTAAATCATGTCACTAATGACATGCATGTCATGATTTTCGTGTTATGACCTGTCATTTATGTTTGTGATGCAGTCATGTTGTGGCATGCCGATTTGCGTATACGTCCCATTAACGAAACGCGTGGCATGTAAATCATGCCATTCATGACATGCATGTCATGATTTTCATGTTATGACCTGTCTTTTATGTTCGCCATGCAGTCATATTGTGGCATACCAATTTTTGTATACATCCCATTAACGAGACGACCAGAAGAGCACCAAGACTGTGACATGTAAATCATGCCGCTCATGACACGCATATCATGATTTTCATGTTATGAGCTGCCATTTATGTTCGTCAGGCAGTCATGTTGTACCATACTAATTTTCGCATACATCCCATTAGCGAAACGGCCAGGAGAGCCCTAAGACCGTGACATGCAAATCATGACGCTCATGACATGCATGTCATGATTTTCATGTTATGACCTGTCATTTATGTTCGTCATGTAGTCATGATGTGGCATACCAATTTTCGTAAACATCCGATTAGCGAAACGGCCAGGAGAGCTCAAAATCGTAGGCGGATAGATAGATAGATAGATAGATAGATAGATAGATAGATAGATAGATAGATAGATAGATAGATAGATAGATAGATAGATAGATAGATAGATAGATAGATAGATACGCTCAAACTCGCCGAAGTTCGCTAAGAAATGCTTCGTATTTAAAATTCGGTTCGAGTGGGAAGCGTGCGATCGGGGAATCGAATGTGGACAGCTCGCTCCGGGTTGCGATGCGCTTACGCTCTCGGCCAACCGCATACATCTTCCGGATTGCTAACGGCAAGCTATTTATGTACACCATTTGCCGTTGGTGATGCGCACGTTTCGGCAGAAGCTGGCAGAAGCGTGGCAGAAGCTTGACTGTCACCCCTTGAGATCGCACAAATACTCTAAGAAAAATAAGAGTCAAAAGAGAGTCAGTGCACGCTGACTGTCTTGGCCTGTCGCAGAAACCCACCAAGGAGGGTCAAACTGTTCTGAGGGGGTCAGTTGACTCCGTACGGCTCGCGACTCTTGTAAGGAGAGTCATCGTGAGAGTAAACTGATACCTGCAAAAGATACTAAAGATAACAGTGTGTGTGTGTGTGTGTGTGTGTGTGTGTGTGTGTGTGTGTGTGTGTGTGTGTGTGTGTGTGTGTGTGTGTGTGTGTGTGTGCGCGCGCGCGCGCGCGCGGACTCTTCCTATACCTTCCTATACATGCACGTGGGAAGCTTTGCGAAATAAATATTCTGGGTTAACTACCATTTCAATGAACGCGATGCACTTGCAGTGGTTCATTTCCTGCACATGTTTAATTACTGAATGTGTACACAAATTCAGAATGAAATAATATTAGCAGTGGAACGAAGTATTACGCGTAGTGAATATAGCAACTCGAGAACAAACAGAAACTGTTAAACTCGGCATTTGGATGTTCGCATAGGGTTATTATATGTCTATATTCGACGATAATAAATGCATGAAAAAAGTGTTGGCGCAAATAACTACCTTTATTTGGTTACGTTATGCTGTCTGGACTCTATATAAATTTATTACATTGGTAGGAAAGGGGACCTTAATGAAGACGAAGTTTGCCATGTGTAAGTGGGGCGCCTGCCCCCCCCTCCCCCTTTCCTGTAAGCAAACGCAGGACCGTAAAGAGGGTTGGGGGGAAGGAGATGCGAGGAGGAACTTTCACAATGCCCCCACCTCCGCGCGTTGTAGCAGCGCTGGCTCAGCAGACAGACTGGGATAATGAGCATCTTCTTCCTGGTCTCTCTGCGCGTTAAAACACGTTGCCGAAACTTCCACGGCCCCCCTCCCTGCGCAAGAATGCGTCCCTCTGTTACCACACAGTAAGTCTGCTGCTCTTCGGTCATCAGCTGTAGCGATGAGGCGCTTGCAGTATATAAAAGCATAGCCTTAGAGATGCGTACGAAGGACTCAGCAAGCGACGATTATCTCTGAGCTTAGAAATTATGTAGATATAGCCTCTCTCATTTGACCAAAAATAAACATACATTTTCCAGCCAAGGCATAAAGAACCAGTAAGCGTTGCAAGCACGGCTTGCACCTCCTACCAAGGTCAAAATTACACTTTTTAAAAATACCGTATGATAACATAACACTACTGCCCCCTATGAAATTTTCTCACTGAGAGCGAGCCGTTGGAACAGGTCTTGTGCTACTGGCTGGCTCCGGCGAGTGTGATGCATTTCGTCCGCGTGTTTTGAGCGTGTTTACTAATTACGTGCGTTATTGTGCGTTTATCATCGTTGACGCTCATGGAGTGGACAAATTTAACATGTTAGGGCGTTGTACAGCACGCGGTCGGCGGCGGATGGAGCGTCGTAGTCGCCTCTTGCCAGCGGTAGCCACGACCGACGCGGAACTTTGTGCGTGCGTTTTGCCCAGTTTGTCGATTATGCAAGTACGGGGTCGAATAGCGAGTGCACCTTCTGAGAAAGTCCCTTTCCAGTGATGTGATAAACTACGACTGTGGTTTTGAAGAAGAAAGTTCAGCCGTTTGACGAGACTGTCGACGGGAAAGCCTTCGGGACTTGGTGAGTGCAATGAAGTCGCTGAATTACGTAACTTGATTACATTGCGGAATTACTGCTGGTGCGCAGGAACCGCATAAGACAGCCCGGGCGGTGTGTTCACAAAGCAAGGATGATGGGCCAGGGGAACAGCAGGGATGTTTGTGGTTCTATCAAGCGCCCCCCCCCCCCCCCGCGCTGTACTTGTGTGTGTGCGCGCGCGCACGTGTGTGTGTATGTGTGACACGCTGGTCGTCCTGTAGCCCTTTTACGGGGTGATGGAACAGAAGTAGCGTTTCAGCAACGTCGGTAATAACGTGCGACGCCGATAAAACAACATATATCACTGCCACATGCACAGACGGCTCCGTTTAGTAGCTTGTGTGTCCTGGTGATTGCGTTACAGAATAGTGTGTGCTCGTTTTTGTCAGTACTCAACATAACTGCTTTGTCACGAGGGTAATAATATGGCTCTTGGCTCGAAGGCAATATATATATGAGTGATTTACGTTATATGCTAGTGCCTCTAAATGTACACCGCAGCACCTCCAATCCTGATTTGAAGTGAGCGAGACGGTTCTCGTTTATCGTAGGTCGATGAATGTGTGAGTTCAATGCAGGTGTCGTGAACGAAGTATCATTTGTATTTCGAGATAACATTGTTATTATGCACTGTTGACTTGAGCTGTCATAAGTGGTGAGCTGGACGTCGAAAGTTATATGATTCACTCGGATCATAAGGTATTCTACATGGCACTAATGTTTGAAATCTATGTCTAGGCTCAACAGCTAGGTGCCTGGCAGACAAACATTGGAATGAAGGTATTTGACTAAGATTTCACTCCACGTAGATTCCACAGCACCGGCTGTGGAATCTGTATAATATTTTTGTGCATTTCATGGTTTCAGTATCAGTGTCTCAAATTTTTAGGCACTACATGCAAGCAAGTTACTGAGGTTGCGAGCTGACTCGTATTCCAAAGTTGACCTGCCTAAATGTTGCATTTCACTCTTTTAGGGATGGTTGGCCACTCTTTAGTGGAGTTGGTACCATCATTCATCTCCTACTCCTATTGATTGGGCAAAAGGATGACATGTCTGCACCACTGGTAAGAGCCATTACGCTGAAACAATCTCTCTCTCTCTCTCTTTTTGATGGGGGCTTCAATGTGCATTGCAAACATTTCTTGTGGTGAGAAAAAGCATTGACATGTGGCCTTTCAGGATTTTCTGATTTATCATAACAACTTCTATGGGTTAAATAAGAGAGATTTTATGGGTTAAATAAGGAGCGTACTCTGTCATAACATTCATGAAATAGGTTCAGTATACACTTCATGGTCAGGCATCCCACTGGAAAGGCATTTCATGGACATTTCACAAACAATGGATGTTTACTGTTGGGCCACTACCATATATACTTGAGTAAATGTGATTAGTAATGTAAAAGTTTGGGTGAGCATGATGAATTACAGCGCAACCAAGGACAAGGTGTTCCAGAAGAGCACAACCACAGCACTGAATGTTTGAAGAAATGCGTTCAGTTTCTCTTCAGTACTGCGATTGTGGAAAAGCTGTGGGATGCACCTGTTGGCATTCGGCTGCCATAATAATGCTTGTTTTTTCCTCTCTTTTTTAGGTTTATGGAAGGACCCACACACACTAATACCCGCCTACACTGCCAAAAGCATCCTGTCCTGTCCAGAAATGAACATCATGTTGGAGAATGTCCAGACTGATGGGCTGAGTGTCGCTATTGGTATGTCACTAGCATCCGTTCTCCGAGCTCATATCCTCGCAGCAATATGTATCTGTCAGCAGGACCTCCACATGTTTATAAAATTCTTCACACAAAATGCAATGCTCTTAATTTATTTTTCAGTTCCCCCAAATGCTCCAGTAACCCGAAAAGGATGCCATTTAGGAGTTACAGAAGAGGCAGCCCATATTTGCAGTAAAATTCCTTTGTAGTAGGTACAACTTAATGAGCAAACAGACAATGAAGCCTAGGAAAGTATAGGGCAAGTTACTTGTGGTATTGTAATTGTGAAGAAAGTAGAAAGGAATTAAAGTGAACGAAAAGACAAACCTTGCCTTCGGTGGGAACCGAACCCACGACCTTCGGATGTCGCGTCCGATGCTCTACCAGCTGAGCTACGAAGGCGGTCGTCCCCCCGTCCACTTTATTGTGTATTTATGTACGTATTGTCCTGGGAGTGTTAGGCAGCACCACTCATGGCCAAGGCGGCGTGCGTGGAACACACTTTCTTGCCAGGAGGCGTCACGTAGAACGTGAACTTAGATGAGATGGCTGCTGCCCAATAAGCCCTCGCAAGCTACCTAAGGCACCAAGTCTGCCGCAATGAGGCCCAAGCTATGAAATAACTAAAGGGAAGGGGTCAAGGGCTCGTTCTTTATTTGTTAGAAACAACTTAATGAGCAAACAGACAATGAAGCCTAGGAAAGTATAGGGGAAGTTACTTGTGGTATTGTAATTGTGAAGAACGTAGAAAGGAATTAAAGTGGACGAAAAGACAAACCTTGCCTTCGGTGGGAACCGAACCCACGACCTTACAATACCACAAGTAACTTCCCCTATACTTTCCTAGGCTTCATTGTCTGTTTGCTCATTAAGTTGTTTCTAACAAATAAAGAACGAGCCCTTGACCCCTTCCCTTTCGTTATTTCATAGCTTGGGCCTCGTTGCGGCAGACTTGGTGCCTTAGGTAGCTGTCATATGAGGTTCTAGAAGCATGTATTTAGGATGGGAACGCGAGCGTTCCTATTGAAGCGACGAGGCTGTTTGTGCGTTCCAGAAGACACTTTATACACACAGAGAGCAACCATACACACGCACACTTTTACACAACACCTGAACATTAACGAGGCAACAAAACAAACTGCCGATTTTCCGCAGCTAGTTTTTCTAAGCAAAACTAGATGGCGCCACCGCAAGAGAAGCACCATGGCCTTCTCCTCGGAGGCGCGTCCGCGATGTGGCGTGTGGCGTCCGTTTCCCTGGCCTACGGCGAGAAGCGGGCGGCCGTCGGCGACGGTGAAGGGGAAGTAGAAAGGAGAAGGCCATTAGATCACGTGTTCAAACATGGCAGCGCCCGTTCGCCCCGCTGCGTGTTTCCGTCTCCTAACCAGTACAGAGGCGGAAGTTCCGGTTTGACTATATGCGTTTGCGTTGCCATCTCGTGGTGACCGTTACAAATGAAACCCACGGCCTTCTGCTCGGCTGGCTTGCGCTGGAAGCAGCGGAAGTGTTGCATTGGAAGTGTTCTGTGGCAGCGCTCGCTGCTCTCGGCTCAACCCGTAGGTGGCCGTAAACCCGTGGATCCCATTTTCTCGATCGTGTCGCTCGTGTGAGACGTCGCACATTTGATCAGACATTCAAGTTCGAAAATCTCAGCTCCATCTCCACTCAAATGAGCGTCATCCCCTGTTAGGCGGGCCTACTATTCCGCAAGGTAAAATGCAGTAATTGAAAAGAAACGGAACATTACATATAAATTCACAATCATCGGCAATCGCCATCGGATTTCTTGATCGCTGCTACGCTGTCCAAGCTAATCCTGTTCGCGCTGACGAGCGAAAGCTCAATCTGAGCCAGCAGATCTTGTCGCTTTGGCCCCTGTCGGTCCTGATAGCATTAAATGTGACCGCGTAGACGTAAAATGAACCTAAATCCGGATCAGCGTTGCTCACGCTTAGGAGTGCCCGTGCTACACCGGTATTATGCTCGAATTTATTGTGGAGCCTAGTGCACTGATAAGTGCGTAGCCCAATATTTGTTTAGGTTGTATTACATCCTTTGGAAACTTGGCACGTTCCACCGTTGCACATGCATTTCATAAACTACTCTGGCATGCCAGTATAGGTGTTCTCTGTACCAGTGCTTTCGCCAAAGGAAAACCGTTGCAGGCTCCCCTTCACTGTAAAAAAAAATGTATGCTTACATTTGAAACCTGCCAGCAAGCAGGTGAACATGCACTGGATATTTGGAGATCATATTTCGTCGTGAAGTGGGAGTTTCGACAAGTAACATCACATTAGCAAAAGGTCATGTGTGATAGGCATAGGGACCTCGCATTAACGGCTGCTCGATGAGCATTAAGGTGCAGTTGTCATTCCTGAAGATTGGTGGCCCTGCATGCTAACATTACCCACTTGTAAGTGCATGGTCTGACTCAGTATGGGCTTCTGCTACCTGAACTGCTTTGCCACCAGCTGTCTTGACTCGTGAATGCATTACATAGGGGTGTGCACGTGTTCTAAATTATGAATACAAGTCAGAGCTGTAGTTATTCAGTGTTGAAGATCAGTTCTTTTCTGATGCGAGGGATAGTACAGTTATGGGGAGTACCGCGGTAGAAAAACCAATGCATGTAGATACTGCTCCACAGAACTGTGGTTGCATCATCAACTTCTCAGCAAATGCACCAGACAGATAATGTCTGTAATATGAGCTTGTTCAGTAAAAATGCCTACCTTTTTGCACATACCTTTTCTTTCAATTTAGGCAAAGCAGTTCATTAAGTAGCGACACCCGCCATGTATGCATGCACCCCTTTAAAATAATGAGCAGTGCTGCCGCTCGCAATACACCATGTGCATTTGGTGATGTTCTTGTTTCACTTGCAAGCTACCAGTAGATTCGCCAGCCAAGGTAACCTTTATTTTATCATACAACCAATGTCAAGGACATTGTCATGAACAAAAAACCAGCAGGACCTGACATGGCCCAAGGCACCATTGTGCTGGCGGCACAAAAACAACAAATGATAAATGTAGTTTAACACAAGAAAATATAAAAATATTACCAATATTACCTAAGTCCACACTAATAACTGTGAAGCATGCTTGCCCATGAGGAAGTATTATAAAAGGCATATGATATACAATTTGAGTAATTTTCATAAATACAGCTAGTCATCAATAATTTAGAAACAACTCAAGCACAGTCACAGAAATGCAACAATACATACACAAGCTTTATGGGACAGAATGTATGGAATATTTGATCCAGCAGCATATGCAGGACTTTATATATACAGTAAAACAAGAGTTATTATACAAGACACACCACATCAAAATACCTTCAAACATTTACATATGCACTTGCAGTAACATGCATGTTTATTCCAGAACAGAAAATTAAAAAATTATGTTATGTTTGCCATGATTAAATACAATGGTAGTAAAAATGTAGCAAAAGGATGAAACTAACAGCAAAGCCCAAGAAAACTGTGTGTTTACTTCATTTGTAGAGTGTGGAACCAAGAAAACTTGCAGACTGCGTAGGCTTTATCAGGTTGGGTTGGGTTGGGCTGGACACCAGTGGTGTCGACAAGGTGCCCAAGTAGTTTGGTTTGGCGGTGTCCAAGGTGCACTTAGATAAATTGAGCTGGAGGCCAGCACAACAATATATGTCAGCAATGGCAGAGAGATATGGAAGATGGCTTTCAGTGCTGGGCAAGAAAATAGTGGTGTGGTTTGGGTGGAAAAACACACACTCACACACAGGTCGATCATGAAACGTTTTCTGAAAATTTGTTACGATGTCTGTGTTTGGAGTCCTGACCATCCATTGTGTAATATACACTGTTTCGATGTGTTGTCTGGGTTGCTTTACAGTGATAAAATTTCATTGCCCAGCACACATTCCCCTCAACTTTGCACCCGGTGTCACCTTTGTTGCTACCATGACCTCCAAGATTGGCACACTCTCAGGCCATGAGAAAACAGACTGTGCTCCAGCCTTGCTTCTGCATGGCAGCATCACACTGGGTCCAACTATATTCCCACTCTCTAGCTTTAACATATATTTATTATTTTAGAGCAAACAAATGTTAATGATATGTTTTTAAATGTGTGAAGGTGATGTTGCTGACAAGAGCACTAGGGTCTCGAATGAGCTTTATTAAATGTGCACTAAATATTGCACCGATATGTTCCGAATCAGTGTATCGAATGCTTACTATAGCATTGAAAATTACTACTTGGCAGCTCCGTATTCTTTTCACAACCCCTTCAAGCTCTGAATGTGAACTTTTCCTCTCGAATGACGGAAGCCCCACTTATCTGCGTAGAGCAGCGTATTGTAGCAGCCTAGACCTTATTTATTTGTATCACATTCATTTACAAGAAAAGTACAATGGTTTTGGACTTGGAAGTGCGAAGCAGCGACCACATCCCAACTTATCTGAAGATTGAACGTTTGACTGGATATGAATCCTCTACAGCTGTTCTGAGCACTGATTGGTGTAATTACAAAACAAACATGGAAGATTGTTGTCATGCTGGTTCATGAAACAACAAAGCGATGAAGGGCACCCTGGAGTCCACCACGCAATCACTCTGGAGGAGTTCTGTACGCACGGACTTTGACACCGAACTTGAAAAACTTCGTGCAATTCATCGTCGTGCAGAAAGAAGGTAAAGACGCACGAAGTCTATCCACAGCTTGAGACTGGCTAGATGCACACACAAAAGAGAGAACAAGCTGACTTCATGGTGATGGGTATCCTTCTGCGAGTCTTTAGATCGACAGAAGCCTTTATCGCTCGCTTGGAGAACTGTTCGTGGCCTTTGTACAACACCCGGTCAGCGCCACCCATTTAAATCTCTGGCACTCCATCTAAAATGCAGTGAGATTGAAGTCGCCGAGTCTCTCTGTAAAAGGGTTGCTGGTGAGGCAAATCCTGATGAAGTGGTGCGGGGGACGCCTGACCAGCCTCTCTCCTCACATGATCGTCGCATGGAATGTCCATTTTCCATGGAAGAACTAGAAGCTGCACTGGCTGTGTGCAGGCGTGCTTCAGCGGCAGGACCGGATGGCATACTTATCGTGCCCTGTGCAACCTAGGTGAGCAAGCTCAGAAGGCAATCCTGATACTCTACAACGACTACTGGCAGACGGGCACGGTCCTGCAGGAATGGAAATGCAGCTGCTTAATTCCACTCCTTAAGGCCGGCTAATCTCCTTTGAACACCTCATACCATCTGATCGCGCTTGCCAGTTGTGTCGGCAAAACGATGGTGAGAATGATTTTAATGCGCCTAGAATGGTACTTGGAGTACTACGACGTTTATCCAGATGCCATGGCCGGTTTCAGGCGCAGTCGTTTGTCAACAGACAGCACTGTTGATCTTGTCCACATATTGCCAACACCAGAAAGCTTGTAAGCGACTATCTGCTGCTCTGTTTCCTAGATGTTAAGGCACTTACGACAGCGTCACCCATGAAGCCATTCTGAGGGTGCTAGATGCTGTAGGACTCGGTGGCAAGATGTATATGTGGGTATGCAGCCACCTACAGATGAGGACGTTCTACGTTCACACAGAGAACGGCCGACACCCAAGTATCACATTAAGCCATTGAGTCCCTCAAGGCGGAGTGCTAAGTCCAACGCTTTTTAACCTAACCCTCAATTGGAATTACAGACCATATGCCAAGCACCGTATAACTTTCCATCTATGCTGATGACATCTGTATTTTGACGTCCAATATGACAGCAGAAGTCACAGGTTCCTGGGAGTAGTAAGAGACCCTGTCTTGCACTCCGCACGTGAACTACGTGAAGAACGGCCGACTGCTATTCACCACCTGTTGAGATTCCTCACAGGAAAATATTGGGGCCTGTCCTACGCGCTATGCTACATTCGCGCTATGTACAGGGTGCTGTTCGTCGGATTCCTGTGATACAGCCTACCTGCGATCGCCAACACCTTCAAGGCTAACCTGCACACGATACAGAGCATTCAAGCATAAGCTCTTAAAGAATGCCTTGGCTCTACTGCACAGCATGTAAACAGCTGCAACCATTACCACAGTGCAGGTTTCTCTATCATGAAGCACATTGCCATTGAGACAATACAAACTCACCTCAGGCATGTAGCTAGGACTCCCTCACATCATCTGGCGAGCCTCGTTGCTGCAAGGCCCCGCACATCATTCAGCACTACTGTCAATGCACACAGTGCAGCGTTTAGGTCTGGGTACGCGCTCTGGTTAAGCCAGTACTCCCCCCATGGTGTTTGAGCTTATCACAAGTACACCGCACAATCTCTGGGGTACAGAAGAAGTCAGACCTACCAGTACATGCGCTAAAGCAACTGAGCTTACACTGTTGTACAAACAGTATGGACAACGTGGCATACACACCAAGGCATCGACTACGGCCTCCATTTATGGTGGAGTGGTGGGCCGCACCAAGGTGGGCGATAACACTTTGACTGAAGACGTCTCACGTCACGATATCGACAGCGGCAGAACTCACGGCTCTAGGTCGTGCACTAGAATTCATTAGTACTGAGAGGCTGAGAAAATGGGCCTGTGTTTTTGAGACTCGAAGCGGCGTTTACAGTGCAATATGATCAGTTCTCAAGCGCGGCTGATGCCACGAGCCGCTGATGTAGATATATATCGTGCTTCACCAACCTCAGAAATAATGGCCATGAGCAGTTGACATATGATATAATCGTGTTTCAACACCTACCTCAGAAAAAATGGCCACGAGATTGACTTCCAGGTGGTGACTCTGCGGAATCAGAAGCAATGATTCCGCAGATAGTGCAGCTCGCACTTCACACCAAGAAGCGAACATTACTTCGATTCTGCTCTCAAGGACAGATGCTGCAATGCAGCTTCGGCACCTGACACACAGTGTCTCACTGGCTGAGTGGAACTCGCCAAAACATCAGACGATTGTGGACTGTGCCAAACTAAATCCTTTCCTGCATCTCTATCCTCGATCAGACTTCTGCAACATGAGGCTTTGTTTCTTTGTTGAGTTTGGCTAGGAGTTGCTTTCACAAAGGCATACAATGCATCAATTGGAGTGACTGACAGTGCAGCATGCGAGGTGTGCGACACCGACAAAACCCTTGACCATTTGCTGTGAACTGTCCCGCGATTCGACGCGGAAGAAAAACCTTTGTTCAGATGCTGCGACAACTCAATGATCGGCCACCTGTGCAGATGCTGCTTGAAACACCGCCCTCATCGCTCGTTGGCCCAGAAAGCCCTGAAAGCACTTTGTGCTTCTTGAAGATGACGGGTTGAGCGAATGCCTCTGACTGACGGGTCATTCTACACTTTTCTTTTGTTTGTTGTTCCCCTTCCCCTCCTCCCATCTTTCTACTCCCCCTTCCCATTCCCCCATGTAGGCAGCCAACTGGACGCCTGCCTGGTTAACCTCCCTGCCTTTCTGTTTTTTCCGTTTCCCTTCCTTTCTTCCTTCCTTGAAGTTGCTGCCCGCCACGGTGAGTCTAGTGGCTGTGGTACTCGGCTGCTGATCCGAGGGTCGCGGGAGCGAATCCGGCCGCGGCGGCTGCATCTATCGATGAGGCGATAATGTTGAGGCCGTGTGCTGTGCGATGTCAGTGCACGTTAAAGAACCCCAGGTGGTCGACATTTCCGGAGCACTACCATACGGCGTCTCTCATAATCATAGCTGGTTTTGGGACGTTAAACTCCACCAATCAATCAATCAATCCTTCTTGAAGTTCCCGGACGCTAGGTGTATTTATGGTGCACCATAGGGGCTATCTCACAGCAAATTGAAAGGCTGAATGACTATTTGGGTTCTGTCTGTTCTTTGTACCCTTTCCCCGTAAATAAGTCTTACAAACTGCACATTCCCGACTTGGACCCATACACAAGGCAAACAGATGCAGCAGCACAGAAATCACCTCGCAGATGAGACATTTTCCTCAATGCAGCGGCGTGTAGTGGAGTGGCTGCGCTTGGCTTTCTTTGATGCCGAGCTCTTTGGTGGCCTTCCTGGAGGAACAAATTGGAACCTTGTTGAGGCCAGGCCTTCTCCCTTGAGGTGCCTTGTTGGCTTGCACATGAATTCTGCCCCGGCACCTTGAGGCTCTGGATGACAGATGCTGACATAATCATAACAGCCTCAATGAAGGTTGCTTACTGGGCAGCCTCTCTAGTTTTTTTGCCGGCCTGGCCACATGCTTCAGGCAAGTGGCATCATTGCCGACTGCTCCTTAAAATGCCTTAACGTTGCCGCAAGGTGCTCAAAAGGATCAGCCTGAGATTCCTGGAAGAACACAAAAGCAGGAAAAAAGGCCTTGTGACAAGCTGTAATGCACACAGCATTGCCGATTTTATATGCAAGGTAAGTTGTAAAATGTTCGGCACAGCTGATTTTTACCTGACTCCTGCCATAGTGAGCACATACCTTCTCAACAACCTTCTCAACAAAAAAAAAATTGAAATACTTGACGTAGCACAAGATTTGACACAGGACAAGAGAAGGGACAATGATCACCACTCGCTCTCATCCTTCTCTTGTCTTCGTCAAATTTTTTCACTATGTCAACTGTGATGTATTATCACCAAGCTCAGCTTCACACTATTGTGAAGAAAAATATTTTTGCAATGTGCTCACATTCAAGCCAATTCATGTTAAGAATTAAAGGTCTTACATAAGAGGGTTGGCTGTAGTTAAAAGATAATATTGAGCAACAACAGTTTGTATACCATTTATAACTTATTAGTGCTGACAGTTACATGACTTCAGCAAACCTGATCATTTATAGGCTAGGGTACGTGACTACTACAAGGCATCAGAATTGACGTGAAACACTACCTGGCTCGCTAGTGTGTGCAGGTGAACATTCTGAACTGCTTGGAAGTTCATGCTGGGTTGAGGAAGAGGCTGCCTCTTGGCCACCAAACAGTCTTTCAGCTGTATCTTATGGACATAGCTGTGTCTGCTGGCTGTGCACCTGTCTCATGGAGGCCTTCGAAGAACTCTATACTAGGGCATTTTTCTCCTAGTGAAGCTTGCCCAGTTCATGTCAGGCCTCCCCTGGAAGCACAGGGGCGTTAGGGAACTCCCGCCATGCAGTTTATTGCACGAGGGCCTGGTGCTTACAAAATGCACCTTGCTGCCCTGACCTGCACGTACAGAGGCCCACCTTTGTACAGAACATTGTACAGCCTGTCCTCTTTAGCGCTTGGGACAAGGTATTCTCCGTCACCAACACACGTCACCTCTTTTATGCCGTCTGCATTCTTTTCAGGAGGCGCTCATAGAGGAGCCTGTGACCAGACATGCGTGAGTGTGCGTGGTCAAGTATCTTGTGCTGGAAGTACTTTTCCCATACAACAATAAGGAACTCAGCAAGAGCCACAACATTGATGCCTTCGTTCTGTGCAGCACGATAGTCTTTTAGAATTCTTATAGAGGCTTCAGAATAATTGGTCGTGTTGTGGCCTCTTGTCCTCATATGTAGTCGGAAAACACAGCACCCACTCTTCCTTTTTGTCAAGGAGTCCCCTGACACGGTCAATATAGCCTTCGTGCTTCTGTGTGCGAAGCTCCTGTATTGCTGTTTCCAGGGTATCTGCAGAGTCTGCATACATGACCTGCATGTGTTTACAATACAATCAAAACCACTTCATAAGGAAATGAAGGATTGCTTGGAGGGATGAAAAGAAAAGGTTTTTCAGGACTGTTGGGCTAGTCTTGCATACTATAGTAGCTTACTACAAGTGGTGGATGCCCTCCACTCTTCTGTTTGTTTTGTTCTAGTCTGTTAACCCCTTGCAACTAAGCAACAACAAACAAAAAAGAGAGGTAATGGTAAAACTGTAGGGTTCAGCTTTACTGTGTGTCCAAGCATGTCTAAGTACAGGGGCCTCTGGCATTTTGCTTCCATAAATTGTGACTGCTGCTGCTGGGAATGAAGCCACGTCTTTCAGGTAAGCAATTGAGCACCATAACCACTGCAACATTATGGTGGTCTCTGTAGTACACAAGCAGTTTCACTTTCTTGTCCCTTCAGAATTTGGCTGTCACGGCTGAGAATTAAACCTGACTTTGTTCCCAGTGAAAGACTGCCACAGCCACTGAACAGCTACACCGTACCTCCTTTGAAAGGGCTCATCAGTAATGTTTCAGCCCCAGTGAAATTATCAAGCATTATGATATCAAATGAGTTTATACCTTCTGGAAAACGGACATCAATGATTGCCTTTCACTTGGACTAACACCATGTTGGCAAGTGGTTAGCCAGCGCCATTCCGCCTGCGCCACATGAAAATGGCACAGCAGCTGCCTAGCTTCTGGCCAGTTCTCAAATAATGCCGTCTTTTCTGCAGCACTGTTATCTGTCATGAATGCCGTCTGGTGGCCTGCACACAAGAACCAAGAAAAATAAGTATCCATACAGTGAATCACTATAAGAATACGAGTCTTTTAAAGGACTGTCTAACGCTTGAAAAAATTTTTTGGGGTGTGGTGAAGACGAGAAGATTGTTCCTGACATTGACGGAAGTGAGCCTGCTTGTACGCCATAAACTATGAATAATATTTTTAACTGGCCCTGAAAGTCATGAAAAGTTTTACTAGTGCACCATCCTCGGTGACAAGTGTCAATCTCAAGTGTAATGAAAACCAGAAGTAGCCATGCAAGTTGAATATCCCGCTTGTAAGCAAAATTGACTGCTTACAAGTGTGTTTCCACACACCTGGTACCTTCTTACCATTCTTTCATGACGGAGTAATGTCATTTTTAACGTAACACTGCAAAAACCAGCAAGCAACGGTGCCAGCATACCTACACAAATAAAGTGGGTGACCAAGAAAACCGAAAATTGTTTTTAAAATTTCTACAGACTTCTAGTGAAACTAGCACAACCTTGTACACTTCGGATAGTGCGCTCTGTTATGACAAAAAAAGAAGATGAAGGGCGGTAGACAGTCTATTTATTATTTATTTTATTTACAGTACTTCACAGCCTTCAGAAGGCATTGGGTAAGGGGGGAGATACATAATCATAGCTGCAAAAAAAGAAAATAAGAAGAAGAAGAAGAAGTGCAACAACAGGAAATACAAGTGACGTAAACACGTCAGAAATATTAACACACAAATAGAAATAACTAAGAAACACTTGTGAAAAATGTCAGAGTTATAGCCACCTCACATGGAATTAATGTGACACTGCAGCTTACTAATCCAATGATAAAATTTTAGGCATGACAAGAAAGTAAGTGTGCTACACAGCTCAAGCGGAAAAATGGTCAATTAGTTGTTCACAGAAGTGCACTGTGTTTAGATTGGAGCAACATTGTCTGGAAGAGTGTTTCCATAAACGTATCGCACGAGACAAAGCTGAAAAATTGAATGTGCAAGTATTGCCATAAAACTCAGGTGAATTAAAGGTATTATGCAGCCGTTGGAAGTCAAGGATGCTTTTTTCAGGCTTGGTAATGACACACGGACAGCATGTATGAATCTATGAAACAATAATAGCTGAGCAATGTTACGGCGAGTAGACAGTGGTTGCAAAGAGAGGTCGAGTTTTATTTGGTTACACTTGACAGGTTGCTGTAATTGCTTGTAGTAAAATGGCTTGCTCATTTTGGATGCCTTCCAGGAGGTCGAAGAGATATTTCTGATACAGATTCAATATGGAAGATGCATACTCAATTTGAGGCCGGACTAGAGTTAAATAAGCCTAGTTTTTTGTAGTGGAGGAGGTGATGCTTTTAAGTTTCAACACGGAAAATCGTAATGACCTCGAAGCGGTACCTGATACTGAAGTGATCTGCTAGCCCACGAAAGGTTTTGCATGAGAAGGACACCTAAGTACTTGTATTCTTTGGTGTGGTCAACTATTTTAGTATCAAAATGATATGAAAAGTGAGAGTTAACAGCATGGGTTAACAACATAGGCACTACAGAAGTGAATCTCTGGAAGCTGAAGTTTGAACCTATTAATTCTCACTGCTCCATGTTCCCGAAATACTGAAGCATTATGAGCATCACCTGCGACGTCGAGGTGCAGAGCAAGATTTTTTGACATATTTTAGTTGTAAGATTAGGGGTAATGGTGCTGTTCATACAAAAAAAAAGAAAAAATGAAGTAAGCGCTCGATGTTTTGTTTGGACTACGGTTGTGTGTGGCAGCCACTGTGGTCACAGGAACTTGATGGAGTCATGTATCCTGATGTCGTCACTCGATGTGCCATGTGTATAAAGAAGCAAAATCTGGTTTTGTGAAAAACTAGTATTGTAATGCATGATTTATAGTGCTCTGCCAGCACTTTCTTAAAGTCTTCCATTAATTGAAACCAACTCAAAATTTAGAATGTCATGCTAGTATGCTTTTTAAAAAAGAACACTGTTTCTTTATAAGCAAATCACTTTTATGGAAATATGCGTATCTGCATAGTGAGTGTTTTGTGGAAGAGAAGAAATATACATATTTATACCTTTTTGCACTTTGCCTCACCAGCAATAAAGTTGAACACAGATGAAAATAAAAGTAAGCAGGATTCAGTATCACTCCGAGTTCAACTCACCACTAGTACCATTTCCTGGCTCACAGATAGAAAAGCTATGTGACACTTTGTAGAACGTACTTTCCAGCAAGTTCCGTTGCTTAACTTATTTCCCTTAGCCCAAGTGTAAAGCCAAAATAGCATGGCTTTTTTATTAGTCTTATTAGTATTGTATTAGTCTTATAGGAATCTTTACTTGTCTTATACGTGTTTGTATTAGTCTAATACAGTGTCCTATTAGCCTTACTAGTTTATATCAATATGCTCTATAAGACTTTTCGAAATTTGTCTAATTGATCTTTTCTCAAGCAAGGTGGCTAGGGCTTTAGATAACTATCAAAACACAAAATTTACAACTCAGTAATCCTTTAAATAGCTTTATTAGTTTGTATTAGTTTACCCAGCAAAAAACTTACACCCTTAAGGGTGTAAATGAGGGACCTAGAGATGTATTATTTCTTGGCAATTTGACATTGAATATTTGGTGGGTTTAGATTAACAGATATGTGTGATGCACAGCTACCAGTTAACCTATACCTTGATTGGCAGATGTCCTGTGTATCCTTATTTTGTAATTGCGCATAACAGTAATTTCCCCACTGGCACTACATAGCAGGTCAGGAATCTGGAGTATATATACGGGACTGTGTGTACAGATGTGAAATAACACGAACGTTCTCTGTTCTATATATCGGTTTGAAATGGTCGAGTGTGTATTTGCATGTGTGACGTTCCTGCGGTGTCTTGTTAGTGTATAATGCGTGATCATAAATTCAGCTAAAATTAAGGGGCTGGTGTCACTCACAATGCGATTGCAAAGCACATACATCCTCCATTCTTGCTCTACATACAAGAAAGGTGTCGCCCATAAGCTCACTCTGTGCCCTGGGATAAGTCGTTTACACCCTTAAGGGAGTTAAAATTTTATATTGTATATTAAGCCTCATACGTATAGGTTATTAGAACAATAGTAGTATGTTTTCCTATAAGTCTCGTACAAGCTATTAGTCTACACTAATAAATTCTATTGGTGTCAATAACCTCATAGGCTATTATTAGTTTTTCTATTAGAATTTTTGCTAGGGCTGCTAACTATGTTAATGTTGCTTCGCAAAGACTGCCTATGACTAATTTTTGTAATGTGCTGGCTGATTTAGTGATACGCACTGCCACTACCACTGACAAACCTTCGATGTTGTGATACTATGAAAAAATACACATGCTGAAAGTCTCTCTAAATTCTTCTCATCTGACGAAGTATACGATGAACCGGTTGGTAGCCATTGCCTCTTTGGGTCAGCCGTGCTTGTAAGAAATGAATTTTGTTTTCTGCCCCATGTTTGTTGAAATCGTTTCTGCACAGGTCTGAAGTAGGCCATGGCTTGTTACTTGTTTAGTTAGTTTCTGCCCTGCCTTCGTCGGTAATTCAGTTCAAATGTCACATGAAAAACAATGTGAAAAGGCCATTTGTATTGAAACTAAGTACATTCTTTTGTTTTCACCCTTAAGCCGCAACACAAGAGTGCAGATGGAAATCATATGTCCCTGCATATATAAGCATAAATAGTGGATCAAGTGAATTGCTGTCAGCCCATATGCTGTGTCTATTACGTAAGTAGGAAATACTAGTATGGACTGTGGCTATCATCATTACTAATTGCGATTAGTATTGCGACTCTCATAATACTCTTTATGCTCGTCTTGGCTTGTTATAAGAAATATTGCTAAATAATAACACGCGGAGCGGCTATGTACATGTATATTTACACTCAGGTGTACAGTACGAATCAGGATGGTGGGCAGCCCACAAACCAGACAGTCCCGTCTTTCTCGTCTGCTCTAGGTGGTATGCACCTCGCTCTAGGCTTGTGGTATCCTAGTAGCAATATTTGTTTAGCAAACTGAAAACTGAATGCCAGGAAATCGTGCAGTTCTTGTCTTTGGGGTGTGTAGATTTGGGCTTGTTGGTAAGACATGACTGAAGTGACTACAGCGCGCCTTGTGTCTTGCGTGCTGTAGTCACTTCAGTCTTGTCTTTGGACTTCTTATATAGCCGTCTTTTTTTTTCTTTAACAGAGTGAACTGGGCTTGTTTCTAATATCATTTGCTCCAAATTATTCCTGAGAGACATTCTGAGGTAAACTGCAGATAACGCAGTACTGCCTTTTTATTACAAGAATACTAGATTTGCCCATCTCGTTCCTCAGTTTAGTTTCATCGAGATTCAAGACTGGCACAAATTGTTTTACAACGTACGTGCGCACACGCCAGGTCGCATCGTAGGAAGCACAGGAAACATCCGCAATATTTTATTGAATCTCCTGATATAAGCTTGCCTTTTTTTTTTGTTCGCACGTGCTGCTCTTCTCCTCTCTTTCTGAGGACAGGGGGAGGTGTGCAAAGGCGTACATAAACGAACGCTGGAGAAGGCAGTTGCCGCCCTAAAGAAGACAAGTCCGCTTGTGAAACGTTGGCTCCCGCGACATTCCCTGTTCTAAATCGTACTTTGCGATTTGTTCATCGATTCAAGCTTGACTCTTAAAATACGACATATGCGGAAGTTATAAACATAAGCATATTAAAAAATAGTAATAAACGCTGCACAAGCTACCACAGACGGCCGCTTTTGCGGCCTTGAGCCTTGACATAAGTCAACGTTTTTAGATAGCTTAGAAACGGTTGACATAAGTGAAGATGTGAAACAGCTGAATAAATAACGCCACAAGGAACAGGTGGCCATGTTTGCTTAGTAATCAGCACAACGAAGCTTATAATCAAGCCAATGCCGCACGGAAAGAAAAGTGTTGATTCAAAACTCTCTATTTTACTTATAATTCATTTTATATTCAATCCAATCCAAACGCGTTTTTACAAAAAGCCAATACTAGCCTTCAACGAAGCCTTAGCCGAATCCAAGATGGCGCTCTCCATATGGATGTCGCTTGTTATTGCCGGCGCAAAACATAGCGCTACGCACAACTTAAAGTTCGTAATGCGCAATAACATGTGCTTTTCGTCGCACTGTACCATAAGAAGTGCTTGGATACCATTACTTTTCGGATTCGCTGCAAATGAAGCGTCTTTCGGCAACCTGCAATTCGACCCGAGCCTGCAAATCATTCGGCGATGGAATGGTAACTGCGCTATACGTGAAGTATAATGCTGTCATTTGAATCGAATTGCTATAGCAGCCACTCGTTGCTTCAGTTATAATCACGGCAATCGATCGAGCGTAGTGAGTGATTATGTTTAGTCGATGGCTTATTTGCCAGATAATTGCTTGATCTGTGCGCCAACTTGACCTTGCTGCAGGTACTTGGATGTACAGCCTCGTTATGCTATTCAACCTCTGGTTATCGCTGTATTTTTCACTAATACCATGCTGTCATGTAGCATACCCAAATTCAAATCACTAGCTCCAGAAGATTTCGATATTTCCACTTTTCTGCCACTTCTCAAAAACAGCTCCTTCGACTTTTCATTCAGGCCAAGAACCCCTTTAGGTCATGAAAATATGGTTTATTACAATTTGAAAAGGCATCAGTTGTATGAACAGATTGTTTTGACAGCTTCTGAATACATAATCAATGTGGATGTGTGCATGTGTCTGGCTGAGCCATACCAGGTGGGAGAATACATCTTTGTTTTTTATAATCTGTGGTTTTCTATGAACATTTCTGGCTGACTGTCGTCGCCCTTTCTTGTGGTGTTTTCCATGGCACTTAAAACTGTCATGTGAGCTTGAGCTGTTATCTGTTTACAGAAACCAGCTATAAAAACACCTGTACTTAATTTTGCATAATGAATGGCTCAATACTCTCTACCAAACATTTGTACTCTAACTGCTACATTACAGTCAATCATACACAACAGAATACCTGGAGATCGAACATACAACTTTATGCTTCAGTATTTACATTTCCTTTACATGCCACTATATGAAGTAAGCATTGGTTTTGTGTTACCGGGGTGGAAGGAATATTGCAACTTCGCACTGTTGCTGCGAGCTGCCAAAGGTTAGTAGACGAGGCCTGAATATGCAGGTTCTTGTCAGTACATTGTGCCTCACAGTCTTGCTACTGTCACTACAGTCGGATACAACTCAAGTCTGCAGTGAAGCTCCTCCCACAGCTTTATAACTTCCAGCCACTGTACCTTTGTGAAGCTTAAAACAGTTCCTTCTTCGAACTTTCCATGTTACCAAAATAAAGCAAAGGCAGCAAGGATAATGGATAAGTACATAAATTTTTATTTCTTCATTTGTTTATTAGAGTAGAACACGGAAAGGATAATTCTTCACTGAGCTGAAATAAATCGCTTCCAATGCAAAAACCTGGCGCACCATAAGTGCTGCCACCCAAGTTTTTCAACTCAGTTCAGTGAAGTTCCCTAGTAAAACAGGGCCAGTAGAGTAATTAACTGTACCATGGCCCTTTGCAGATAGAAATGCAGAGACTGGACACATTTTTGTCCATGTTTCACAAGCACCTCATTGCTTATACCAATGAAAGGACTCAAGAACAGCAGACACTTTGCAGGTACCAAAGGCATAAGCACTGCACCATTTTGAAAAGGTGCATAATGAAAATTTTGTTTGCTTCTGTGATTGGCTGGTAGAGCAATACCAATGTGCGAAGTCCGCCAGTTCTTGTTGCCAACTGCTGTTTTTCTTAAAGGAGTACTGACACGAATTTTCGACATTCTCGTATTGATGCCATAAGTGAAAGCACTGGCGGGGAGAACCCCGAAAAGAATATCATGGTGCCTCAAAACACAATGAATAAATTTTTAATACGGCTCCTTTGAAAGCCCACTTTCGGTTTCGAGGGGGTGGTTACCTAGTGACGTGTCAACAGAGTCTGACGTGCGTTTAAGCCACTTAGGGACAGCCGTTCGTGATGGCGTCGCTGCAGCTCCGTCGTCTGTGGTCAGTTACACTGGGGCACGCAAACAACGACAATTTCACGGTCGTCCAGCAACTATGACAGCGATTTCAGTGATTTTTAAGAGACTGTGCTCATACGTCATCGTAGTGCCCATTGCGCTGGGGCTGGCTTGCAGTGCTGTTCGACGAAAACTTTAAAACCAAACTAAAATATTTTGTACGTGTTTCCTAGCTTCTGTGTGCGGAGCGTGTTCATAATACACGACTAGAAAACGAAAAATGTATATTTTGCGCTGCCGCAAAATCGTGTCAGTACTCCTTTAAGTTGTATCTTACTACAGTATGATAATTCTACACAAGAGAGTTGGGCTTGTTGAGATTTTCGATAATTCTATGTTAGAAAGTCGTGTCTGTCAAGGTTCCCTCTCAGCTACCTTTGTTGGTGTCACTGCAATTCTCCACACTTGATTACTTAACAAAATTATGTTTTCTCTCCAGTTAGCACATTACTTTTTCAGGCATTTTAAAGCTTTGGAGCATTAGCGCTCTCCAAATTATACAACTTTTATATCTGTTATTGTGCTTTGAATTACCCAGGCTGGCCAATTCTGGATATGATTATTCAACTAAATCTAATGCATTCTATGCTTAATGTTTTTGGGTAGAAATAAACATGGAGAAAAGTACTCACAGTATATAAAAAAATATTAAAAATGCCATGTCTTACTTATAACCATTAGTTATTGGACTTGTTCAGGTGGAAGCAATCTATTGATGCGTACTTGTTATGCTTTGTTTATGGGGATTGCCTTTACCACTTCCTTGTGACACGAAGTGCAGGCCATGCTTTCTCGTATAGTGCTTTGCAAACGGCACAGGCCATTCTACAAACTTTGCATGCCCAACACAAATGTTTGGGTGCATTCCAGAATATCAGTGACAATACTAAAATGCACGGTGACCAACGCATGAAAGCTGGCGCATTTTACTGCCGGGTTGGGTTTATTATCAATGGACGACTGTGCTCGACGCAACCGCCTTACACAGTGTTTCGCTTTTCTTCCTGGGCATACCTCCACCCAATGTGTTGAATTCTGCGTCCTTCATCGTCGCAACCACGTGACAATAAAAGTGAGCCGAGATGTGTCCAACATATATACAGCAGCTGGCATAGGATGGACTTGCAGGCTAGTTGGTTTAGCATTGTTGGAGAGGAACAGCGCGAACACAGGGACGACAAAGAATTTGGTGCGCTGTGTGTTTCTTTATCGATGTCCCTGTGTTTGCACTGTTTCCTTTCCAACAGCTGGCATGGATCTATTTAAGAGGCCAGAAAATGTAACAGGGACGCCATTGTCTAAGTTTTGAGAATAACACATACTCACTCTTAGCTTTAGTCTTGAAGAGTTAATGCATAAACTAAGACAACAACTGTGATGCAGTCTATGCTCGTTACAGTGGACCCACATACAACAGACTTTCAAATCTAATAGACAATTTTTAGCCTAAGTTTGGTCCGTGTGTATTATCTATGCAACAAAGTCCGCTTTTAAGAGACCGCTCTACAACGGACTATTGGCTACAGTGGACGAAATTAGCGGCGATCGTATAAAACATACTTTTGCCATGTCCACGTGGTCTCGCAACAGACTTCATGGCAGCAACACTTTTTGCACTGTACTGCTTGCATGCTTAAGCTAAATCTTTCAACTGCGGCTGGCAACATTGGAGGCTTCTGGCGAAGCCACCCTCTAGCCAAGCCAACCTGTGCACAAGTGTGATGGTGCTGTGACATTATTTGGAATGCTAGTCAGTTGCGCCAGGTCACAATAGCTTGCAAAATGAAAGCAAATTTCATTGAGCAACAAGACTAAGATTGCAGATGCAGTTACATGCTGTGAAAAGCACGCGGACGCTACAAAAACAAGGGGCTATCCAAGGAGACCGTAAGTTCAGTTATGAACAATAAAGCTATCATAGGCAAGCAAGTGTCGGGTGAAGTTAATCTTAAACACTTGAGGCAATGTGATAAAAAGAATTTGTGTTCGTGTTCTTTTACTTGGGATATTCATCACTTGACCTGCATTTTGCAAAAGCATTGTCAGGCATCGCGATCAAAGTTTTGGAACTGAGGCATCCCAGAGCTCGAAGCCCATGTCCCAGTGAGTTTCATCACTGGCAAATTGGAACTTACTCTGAAAGGTGCGGTTCTATGAATATGTTATAGCTAATTCTGAAAAGCAGTGACCTAGCGGCACCCATTCTAATGGCACTCACCCACTGAAGTACAGCATGTGCTGCATTGTAAAATACCGCTGTTGGTGACTAGCGTCGTTTCTAATCATGCCATGGAGACCACACCTGCAGTTACAGAGATGGCCTGCCCCCCCCCCCTCCCCCTAAAGTAAAATGCTGTAGGACTGGAAGTCCCTATTTTTTGGTTGCGACTCAGATGACTCCCCCATTCCCCTTCTCCCTCCTTGTACTGAATATAAAATGGATGTTATGGACCTTCGGACAAAACTGAACTTTTTTGCCAGATTATCAGGGTCGATTGTAATGAAGTCACTGTAATACCTCTT
>CM023486.1:21603104-21626585 GCA_013339685.2 Hyalomma asiaticum
CCAGTCCATAACTGCACAGTTTCAAGGTGCGTACGCAGGCGAGAAGAAAGGCGAGCGCCGCAGAAGCACCTCGCCGCGCTAACCCAAACGCAGTTTGTGCCAGCTTCGCAGCTGCATGGTCCGTAAAATAAAGGGCGATAAAATCGTACAAAGTCCACCCACCTCCGAAAAACAAGTATCGGCTTGATCTGCACAACTACGCGAGTCTGTTGGCACCAAAATCATCGAACTTGGCACAAATTAACCACCGAAATGCGCGAATCGCGTCACGTCAACAAACACATGCGTCCGCGCACAACGCTCGCAGGCAGCGTCTCCAACGCGTGCGTAAATATACACACGCTTTGTCATTCATTTACATGAATCAGTGGGCAATGTCACGAGTGATTTACGACCCGCCACAGTGGTCTAGTCGCTATGGTACTCGGCTGCTGATCCAAGGGTCGCGGGATCGATTCCCGGCTGCGGCGGCTGCATCTCGATGGAGGCGAAATGTTGAGGCCCGTGTGCTGTGCGATGTCAGTGCATGTTAAAGAGCCCGAGCTGGTCGAAATTTCCGTAGCCCTCCACTACGGCGTCTCTCATAATCAGAGCTTCTTTTGGGACGTTAAACCCCACAATTGAATAAATCACGGGTGATTTCAGTAGCACAGAACGATCCCCAGCTTTGCCCACTCGTGATGGTTCACTTCGTGGAGATGCGTGGAGGTTTTTTTTTGTTTTTGTTTAAAATTCCCTGTTGACCCAGATTGTGACGTCGTCTGCGTAGATTGAATGCCTGATTTCTTCAATGTTAAAGAGCATAGGGGATGTCACAGAACCTTGCGGTGTTCCTTTTTGAGGCGTGTTGAAGGTACCAGTCGTGATGCCTCCTATACCAATGGTGGTGGTTATGTTACTGAGGATAGCTTTAACATAATGATGTATTCTGTGCCGGCAGCTTAGGTTGGTGAGATCTTCCAGCACAGCCCTAAGACTGGCATTGTCGAAGGCCGCCTCAATATCGAGCGCGAGCAGGGTGTGTTCTCCGTATTCCGGCACGGTGATGAGAACTTCCTCCTTGGTCTGCAGAAGGATGTTTTGTGTTGAGAGGCATTTTCAGAACCCAAAAGTACTATGCGGCGGGAGCTCATTACCCACCAAGTGGGCCTCCAACTTCAACACCACTATTTATTTATCATCGTAATATATAAAAACAAAGAGTTCGCCGTGCCGAAGACGCTCGCGCTAGAGGAGCGCAGGAAAAGAGAAGCAGAGGAACAAGAGGCTAGAATAGAACAGCCGACCTGCGGCAAAGGCGCTGTGTCTATGTCTCTTTTCTTTACATTACATCATATACTTTTCCCAAGCACGGTGTCAGGAAATGGCATTTTTCAGGCTGAGAGCCTTTCCGGACTTTGGAATCATTGTTATTTCCGCATGTCTCCGGTCGTACGGGATGGTCCCACGTTCCCAGTGTTTATTGAAGAATTCTGTGAACCTTTTGATCGACCTTTCGTCCAGGTTCCTTATCATGGCGTTGCTGATGCCATCCTTGTCTGGTGTGGTGCTGCTTGTGGCAGACATCATGGCGTGCCTGACTTCGTCTGCTGTAATATGTTCATCCAAACCAGGGTGTTCTTTGACTGTGTATGTCAAGCTCTATGTCCTTTGCATCATCAGCATAGCGCTGCTTGATGTTCTCTAGCTGTTCGTGTTCTGGGCTTTGAAGCAGCACACCAGGGGTGGATAAACATCTATTGCACCTATGGGACTCCCGACGGCGCTACTAATAAAGTGGAAATGGCAGAAGCACAAGAGGAAACTCAGACTTAAGATTTCCGAGGTCACTAGGAATACTAAGAAAGATGCGCCGGAGCTATCAAGGCGTAACTGGGACCAAATATGCAACGATCTACCGGGCACCCTCGCCTGGAAAAATAAAGACATGGGCATTGCTAAGGGCTCTTATAGACCCAACTATGACCAAGTCTGCAAATTGCAGTTGGCGATCACGTGTTCGTTGCGATAGGGTGAGAAGCGAGCTCGGTTGACAGGCTTTACTGGCTTTGCTACGGACACGCTCGCGCAAATTACTCCTTGATAAGCCTGTCGCAGCTGATGTGAGAAAGATGCAACACTTACATCGTTAGTTTCGAACTGTTTTAACGCGAAGGCGTTCACGGTGTTGGCGTCGGCGTGGGCGTCTGGTGGCTATAATCATCCTGAGCTACTGCTACCACCGTAGCAGCGCCGAGTCCTCCGCTATAGCACAGGTGTTTTTGTGAACAAAACTCAATTTCTCAATGTGAAATCCGCCGGAAAAATTGTAAACTGCAAATTGACTCACAGCTTACTCATGATGCCTCGGAATGTAATTGTATTGCCACTAAACTGTTACTTCTGTTACGAGGATGCTTACTTATGCAACGACGAAATCCAAACAATTTCAAGACGTCATAGACAAGGCACCAACGCGGCGCCTGTGCGCCGGCCATATGGACGCACATGCAAATAGTCCGCTGCTCGATGCGGACAGAAGGCGTCAGCGCTATAGAGTAAAACGCGCCGCAGGTTGCACACGCTCTTCACTATAGTGCAATGAATTCTGTAGCGCGTTCCGGTGCCGGGCGCACAGCGGAGCCTTTTTTATCGGTTAGTACTGATGGGGCATCTACGTCGATGTGTAACAGACTGCGAGGGAGGCTTCGTAAGACGGAGGCAGAGTGTGAACTAATAAAGGAATTGCGTACGTGTCAAGAGGCCTACGCATTTATGTGACCCAAGGGCATGACAAGCGAATGACAAGGCCTTGCCGATGGCGCACAATAACGCTATGACGTTCTACGCTTGAAGGCAAAAGTTAAGCCCCCCCCCCCCCCAACTATTTTTATTCGCCTCTATCTTTCAACATGAATATCATCTCGGTTGCACTGAAATCACTAGACAATTTTAGGGGCGAAACTCCTCTTAGTCTAACCTTGTCACGCGTCAGGCAGTCAGTCGTCAGGCGTAACCCGCGTGCTGGGAGGCACGCGCTCGCCCTCGGCGTTCGCCTCGGCGCGTGCCTCTGCTGTCTTGTGAGAGAGAGAGAGAGAGAGAGCGAAAGGCGCGCGTTGGCCATGGAAACGCTCTTTCTTAGAGGAACGCTGTACCAGCTCGCAAACAAGGAGAACGCGCTCTCACCTGCGAGAGACAACGTTGGCGCAGGCAGCGTCTCCTAGCGAGTTTCTTGATTGAGAAATACCGACTGCTCGCGTTGGAGAAGCGTTAACCGGCAACCCGTATATATATATATATATATATATAGGCACTGGATCTTGACTTGCAATGAAGTGCCGGTGGGAGATTTCACTTGTGCATAGTTGAACCATGAGGATTCGTAGCGTGCGCGTTAACTAAATTAATCCGGAACTCGGCACGATCTACGATGAACATCCCGAGCTTCGCCCACTCATCATCATTCACTCCGTGGATATGCTGTAATTTTTTTTCCGTTTTTAAGTAGCGACAACTACCTCCTCTCCCGGCACCCTCTCGCTCAAAGCCATGTTCTTCCTAAACATGTGGAGCGGAGCACGCGCGCACAGGTAGCGTCCGGCCGTCAGCATACGCGCTCCTATATATTGGACGTACCATATGTAAGGAAACGCCTACTGAAACCCACAACTTTCTTTGACGTTCTCTCGCTGCGGCATTCAAGTAAAAACTTTAGGAAGAACATGGACTTCCTGAAGCAACGCCGACAAATCAGATTTGCCAGCGGCACATCAAAGCTTTTCGCTACGTAAAGAACGGAAAAAAATGGGCAGATCCCACTTGCAGTGGGAATCAAGGAAATGCGAAGCACGCATAAGGAACGTAAAAAAGATTTGCACTGTCTCGCTATACCGAGTATGGTACATATGAAGTTAATGAAACGGCCGCCAGAGCACCAAGACTGTGGCATGTAAACCATGCCGCTCATACACGCATGCCATGGTTTTAACGTTATGACTTGTCATTTACTTTCGTCGTGCAGTCGTGTTGTGCCATAGCAATTTTGTATACATCCCTTTAAGGAAACTAGTGGCATGTAGATCATGCCGCTAATAACATGCATGTCACGATTTTCATGTTATGACCTGTCATTTATGTTCGTCATGCATTCATATTGTTGCATACTAATTTTCCTACACATCGCACTAGCGAAACGGCCAAGAGAGCACCAAGACTGTGGCATGTAGATCATGTCGCTCATGACATGCATGTAATGATTTTCATGTTATGACCTGTCATTTACATTCTTGATGCAGTCACCTTGTGGCATGCCAATTTTCGTATACATCCCGTTAACGAAACGCGCGCCATGTAAATCATGTCGACCATGATATGCATATCATGATTTTCATGTTGTGACCTGTCAGTCATGTTCGCCATGCAGTCATGTTGTGGCATACCAATTTTCGTATACATCCCATTAACGAAACATCCAGGAGAGCACCAAGACCGTCGCATGTAAATCATGTCACTCATGACATGCATGTCATGATTTTCGTGTTATGACCTGTCATTTATGTTTGTGATGCAGTCATGTTGTGGCATGCCAATTTGCCTATACGTCCCATTAACGAAACGCGTGGCATGTAAATCATGTCACTCATGACATGCATGACCTGTCATTTATGTTCGCCATGCAGTCATATTGTGGCATACCAATTTTTGTATACCTCCCATTAACGAGACGACCACGAGAGCACCAAGACCGTGGCATGTAATTCATGTCGCTCATGACATGAATTACATGCCACGGGCACGAGCACGTGGCATGTACGAGCACGTGCAAGCGTGCACGTGAGCCCAGCGAGGACGACGACGCTGCAGCCCCCCGCAAGCAGGCCGCGAGCACCGTGCCCGCCCCAGCTCCTGCCGAACCCGTCCCTGCGACTTCGGCCACCGTGAACGTGCCGGCCTCCGCCGCCGACATGATTTCGACGCCACCGCAGCCACCCATGCCACCTCCGAGTGTTGCCGCGGCAGCCCAACACAGGGTTGCTGCGCCTGTAACCACGCGGAAGGCTCGGAAGCAGCGGAAACGACGCAACGCCAAGCGGCCGCGGAAGCAGCAGCCCCGCGTCCCAAAGCATGCCACGGAGGAACCGTCGACCCCACCTCCAAGCCCCTCGCTCGTCGAGAGCGACTTCCAACTCGTTGTCTCGAAGGCAGCCCGCCGCCGAGCGAGGGCACTCGAGGCCGCAGTACTACCATCCGATCCTGCGGTCGTGGGGACGGTGCTCTTCCGTCCGTCAACACCCGGCAGCAGTTTTCGAGGATCGTCTCGACTGGCGATCGCGGCGGCGCTCTCCGCGCGGCCCGGTGTGGCGGCGGTGCGCATCAACCACCGTCGAAACATCGTGGCTGCGGATGCGTCGTCTGCGGAATGCCTCTCGGCGCTCCTGTCCATCAAGGAGCTCAACGGCGTCCTCGTCGCCGCCGGGAAACCTGCAGATCGCCGTACGTGCACGGGCTTCGTGTACGGCGTTGACGGCGACCTGACCGACTCCGAACTGCTCACGGCCGTGACCGCGAGTGTTCCCGTGGTCTCCGCCGCTCGCAAGGAGCGGGCTGTGAAGCTCCGCTTCGCCGGCACCGTTCCCCCCGAGACCGTGACCTTCTGCAAGATGCCATTCCGGGTTCGCCCGGTGAGGCCTCATCCCCTGCAGTGCCTCCAGTGCGGCCGCTTCGGCCATGTGCTCGCCACGTGCCCACGCCCGGAGGACTGCATACGCTGTGCCCGAAAGCACCCTGCTTCGATGGACTGTGCTCTACGGTGTGTGAACTGTGGTGGTGCCCATTCCGCAAACACCCCCACCTGCCCCAGATGGCAGGAGGAGAGGCGCGTGGCTACTATCATCGCAACTTCACCGAGTCCAGTGTCTCGGCGGGCTGTGAAGGCGGCGGTGCGGGAGGAGAATCATCTTCGCTCGTACGCAGCTGCCCTCAAAAACGGCCCACCGACCAAACCGCCAAAGGAAGGCGCAAGCCCCACCCTGGCGCCGCGCCGCTCCCTCACCACGCCAGCAAGCTCTGCCTCCCCGGCCTCGCCTGCTGTTTTGCCTGTTGCTGCTCCGCCGGCCATGCCTTCGGCGCACGCTCGTACCGTGCGTGCCCCGAACTCGTCCATGCCGGCGTCTCTGAACTCATCTGCTGTACCAGCAAGCCCCGCCCTCCCGGCCCCGCTTGCTACAACGCCGACCCCCACGAAGGAAGCAAGGGACGCTCTTATCCAGCTTCTTTCTGACTTGGGAAGACAAGTCGCCGAATTATTTCTGGCGGACAATCCGCAACGTGTCGCGATCCTCCAGATTGCCAGCGTATTGCGCAGTACTGTGCTGAGCATGTAGAACTTCACGCCGGCGGCGGAAACGCCAAAGCATTCGTGCGGCTGCTGCCTCTGGACCGGCTGCCTTTGCGAGCAGTGGGACGTGCTTGTTCCTGCTGCTATCGAACGACCTTTCTCTCTTCCTTCTTTTCCTTCCTTTCTTCTCTTCCACTTTCATATCCCTTATCCCCTCCCCTAAGGCGCTTAGCCGTGTCCCCAGCATGGGTGACAGAAATTAGCGTCTCTTCCTTCCTAATAAACCACCCCCCCCCCCCCCGCGGTGGTGTAGTGGTTACGGTACTCGACTGCCACTCAAAAAACGCGGGTTCGATCCGGCCTCGGCGGTCGCATTTTCGATGGAGGGGAAAATGGCAGAGGCCCGTGTGCTGTGCGTTGTCAGTGCACGTTAAAGAAGCCCAGATGGTCTAAATTTCCGGAGCCCTCCACTACGGCCTTTCTCTCCTCTCTATCACTTTCACTCCCTTTTCCCCACCCCCACGGATGCTTAGCCGGTCTCCCTACATGGGCTGCAGAAATTAGCGTCCTTTCCTAACCAAACCATAATCATCATCATCATCCCTCCCTCACGGACGCTTAGCCGTGTTCCCTACATGGGCTGCCGAAATTAGCCTCCTTTCCTAACCGAACCACAATCATCATCATCATCCCTCCCCCACGGACGCTTAGCCGTGCTCCCTACATGGGCTGCAGAAATTAGCGTCCTGTCCTAACCGAACCACAATCATCATCATCACGCGCCCTCCCAGTATAGGACGTAGGTAACGCGCTACTACAACGGATGGACAGACCCAAACCTTAAGGAGCTACGCCCCTAAAATACCGACTGCTGGCGCTGGAGAACCGTTCACCGGCCACCCATATATATATATATATATATATATATATATATATATATATATATATATATATATATATATATATATATATATATATATATAGGCACTGGATCTTGACTTGCAAGGAAGTGCCAGTGGGAGATTTATTTCACTTGTGCGTAGTTGAACCATAAGGATTCGTAGCGTGCGCGTTAACTAAATTAATCCGGAACTCGGCACGATCTACGATGATATGAAGCTCCGGAGCTTCGCCCACTCATCATCATTCACTCCGTGGATATGCTGTGAATTTTTTTCCCCTCGAGTCCAAGGGATAGCAGACGCGCCAGGAAGGTCCAAGAGGGGACGGAGGTTGATGAAGAGCGTCGCCATTGAAAGGATAGCAGCAAATCAGGGGGGAGGGGGGGGGGGCGCAGGGACGCGAAACCAACTGCACAATTCAAAAGCGAAGAAACGTTCATGGAAGGAGCTGCATGCAGTCACGTAGTACTTCCTGCGACTTCGAGAGCTAGAAGAGATCCCACGCTCGTCGCCGTTCTGTTGAATCCTCGCGGCCGTAAATGTGAGCCGAAGACGGCGCTAGCCAGGAGACGCCGCACCCCGAGAGCCGGACGACGAAGAGGCCTGGAGCGACGTGTAGTGCTTGATTGATCGATTGTGGTTCGGTTAGGAAAGTATACTGGGGGATAACTTTCTAAGAAAATGGAGGGAAAGCTACGGGGGAGGGGGTGAGGCGAGGCGGAGCTAACTGATGTATGTTGCTGCGCAAGCATAATTCCCGATAAACTGGTTTCGGGTTCAGTTTCGGCGTGACAGACGCGTATTTGTTACAGATAATATCTTCGCATGTGCATCCTGGTTGAGTGCGTTGAACCGCGATTACCGAGCACGCATTCATATTGGCCTTTCTTTCCCTACGCTTCATTTCTTTCTAACTGCAAGTGAGTCAATACTTTGAGTGGAGAGCTCGGACCGACATAATATATTACACTTCGCAGTGCCGAACTTTGTATACGTCCAACTACCGTGCAGCAATGTATCGCCCACAAATGACGTGAATGTTCTCAGCGCTGCTCTTTCTAGAGCATGCACTGTTATGTAGACTCTTCCAGAGCGGAAAATGACGCGTGTAGCACGTTTATACAGCGCGAGCGCGTGTGCCGAAGAGCAGCTCGCACACATTGCGAAGCCATGTGAAATCCCGTTTGGATCGCGTTGAGTTAGGCCGCCTTCAGAGGGCATCTATGGCCCACTGTCCACTAGCTCCGCAGCTCGGAAAACGTGCAGCGGTGAAATCGCGTTGCAGAACCCATGAATCCTGTGCTCAATCCCCACACCTGCGCCTTTCGGGTCTCTTTGATGAACACCGTAAAGGCGTGCGGTCAAAACGGCAGAAAGCTGAACGAGTTGGTAACGATCCACATTGAAAAGAACAGGCGTGCAAAACACGGACACAATGGAAGAGAAGTGGCCAACACGAACGCCGACTATCAAATGAAGCAGAGCACAGAGGCGAAAAAGAAAGAAGATACACAACTTACCTGTGCATGCTCCGGAATGGTAGCGCTGCCAGTCAAACGGTTACACGTGCCGGTCCACGCATCAGACAACTGCTAAGGCATTCTACCTCTTCTCTGTTTAAGTTAATCGACGGCTGACTCACGCACGTGCTTCCACTAATGCCCACTAATGCACAGAATTTCGCATTTCTGGAATTTGGGCGCGCACTTACAGCCCCTGCTGGCAGTGCAAAGATAGATTAGATAACGTTCCACCCGATAGAGACCTTCTATGCTTTATTTCTTATTAATACAACGCGCAGTTTGCCCTACGTGGAATTGTCCGCAGCTAAAAGGAATCTCATAAACCACACCCATGCGACAGTCGGTAAAATTGTAGGCAGTGTGCTTAAGCAGACAAATATCTGTTCGATTTTTCCTTTCTAGCAGCTCATTGTTCCAATGCACGGCAGGACAAATCCTACCTAACTTATTGGAAGCCATGAACACATCGTTAACCCCAACGCAAACATACCTTGAACGAGAGCCCCGCGCTTACCAAGTCAATCCTCGTTAGGCGTGACATACTGGCCCTGTCTTTTGCGGGAATTATACATTCTACTGTAAACTCGCACGGCGCCCTCGCGATAAGGTTATCAGGCGGGGATCGAATTTGCCCCCATTTTGTTGCCCCCGCTTTCGGCGTCCTTTGCAGGCACTGCCAACGATAATGCCCGTTCTCGCCGCACCGGTAACATTGAGTTAATTTCCCGTTTCGTTGGGGTGGCCTGTTCGCCGGGCGACGATGAAACGTGTCTCTAATTTTTCGAACTAGCAGCGGCTGGTCTACCTGATGTCGTACCCCCTGTGCTCCCGTCATACTTTTCAGCCTGCTTCGCTAGAGCGTGGGGCCACTCCGCCGTCTCGTGTTGTAGAACGTATGTGCGCATACCTTCCCCCACAAGCTGTTTGACCCGATCCTAAATCAGCAACGCACGCAGCTAATGAACTGTCCTTATCTCTCTGCTGCGGAGGCAATAGTCGATCAAAACCACGAGCCTAGTTGCGACCTGCCCGCAAGGGCTGGTCTTCTTTCCAATAGGCGTACAGGCGGCTTTCATATTCCTCAGGAGTGAGCTTTAGTTCCTGCAAGATTAAGTCCCGAATTTTCTCGTACGAAAGCACTCGCGCCTCCGCCTGGTTTGCTACCAATATGCGGCATTTTTATTCTATAACGGCGTTACAACAGTGCCATGCACGTGTTCAGGAATAGCACACCTCCTAAGAATGTTTTCGGCGCTCCCGAACCATGCTGGCACAAGCTCATCGGACACTGGCATAGACGCCAACACTGCCCGCAACTGAGCAGCATACCTAGCCAAGTCACACCTGTCGCTACGCTCTGCATCATTTGGCTGGCTGAAGCTTTAATTTTTGCAGCTCGGTTCGAAGCTCCTAAGCTTCAATTTCTCTTTCTTTCATCCACACTTGTGCAGCCGAGTAAAAAGTTTGCACAGAATGCACATCTGAATCCTCAAGCTACGCTCATGCCTCCTCGCGATTTGCATCCTGCGCTCATCAGAGTTACTTCCTGCCATTTTACCCCTGGTAACTCCAGTGACACCCTGAGAAAACAGAACAGGGACCCACCTGAGATTCACTTTGCGCCGACGCGTCGTGTCACGCTGCTCCCACGTCGTTTCGTGTTGGAGACCTTCAGTCAGTAGGCCAGGGCAGCTGTCAAGATGCGGCCATGCTGGTTGAGGGTTTGCGTCCTTCGTTGGAACGACTGTCCGCTGTCCAATATCTCTCACACCACAGTTTGCATGGGTGACTGTCAGGAGCCATGGATGAGTGCGCGGACCTTTAGTCGTGCTGCGGTGATCTTCCTACGGCTGTCCTTACCCATTCCCTAGCTTGCCAATGAGTGCAGGTTGTCTCACCGTCCTCCAGAAAGCGGCCGCGGAGTCCTCCCGACTGCACCAGTTAATTTTAGGATGATTTTACTTGATGGCTCCGATGACCGCGGCGACAAGTTGAAGGACGGAGTCTGGGCCAAGACGTCCTCACAGCAGAACACGCAGGTTTATTTACACTGGCTATACATCATTTACAAAACTTGGCCGGGGCGGTCAGTACTGTCAGCAGACATCATGTCAACTGGGCTCAAACCACATCAAGCGGTTCGTTCCGAGCCCTTAACGTTTGCGCTCAAACGGGGTAAGCACCAAGCTTTACAACTTCATCTCTCGATCAGAGGCAGCGCCAAGCTCAACCTGTGTCCACCATGCCGCGTACGCGACTCGAGTTAGCGCTAAGCTCCTCTCGTTCTCTCTTCTCTGTTTTCTCGTTAAATACATCCGATCGCCTCTGCGACCGCCTTCTGGGACCAACCCATATGCAGCAATTCACCAATAAAACCCGTGTTCACTCTCTTTGTCAGAGCGTACGGTTACGCCTTCGTGTTCCCACACTTCGCACCCCTCGCTACACCGAGCTTCTGCGAAAGATAGCGTCGGTCACTAATCCTGTAATGAGTTAGTACAACTCCGCAGCGGGGCCATATTGCCACTCTATTTACCTCGAGGCATGTGTCCAAGCCGTCGCTTGCACAGGACTGCCAGAGAGGTGAATTGTCATCGAAAGGACTTCCGTGCATTTCCACGGCGCGGTCATCTCCCCTGAACGGGCGACCCCTTGGCGACAGTCGAGCGCGCAGAAAGGTCAAAGGGTTAGTTCGACAGCTAGCCACCGCTGCTCTTGCAAGCGATTCTCCGCCTTCTGTTCCTTTCTCGGATGCCGCGTTCCCTCCGAAAATGCTGTACGGTCCCTCGGTGGAGAAACGTGTCACCCGTCATGTCCCCACCGCTGTGCAGCTGTGTACGGCACAGCAACTACCGACCGCGGGCGTTGCGGGAATTAAGCCGCCGCCATTACTGCGTGAGTACGAAGACGTTTCTACAAAAAGGTCCTGCGCTAGGCCGCCGCCGCCTCTACTTTCCGTCGATCTAACGCACAACACCCCTCTCCACCCCCCCCACCCCCCTCCCCGTAATCCTGCTTTGTTCTCCCATGCGTTATCTGAGTTTCTTGGGTCTGAATCGTGCGTTTGCTAGGCGCTCTTTTTCAGTGGTGCCTTACAACGTCAGCGGCGCATTAAATGAAATGTAAAATGGCTTGAAACTTTGCGTAAACGTGGCCTTCGGCGCTCTTCATGCGACAGCGGCGAACGAGAGACGGAACACGCACACTCGATGAAACGAGGCTTTGTTCAGGGGTAGCGAGAATTTGGTTGATTGATTACCGTCTAACTTGTCACATCCAAGTTTTAGAGTGCACAACCACATTCGTGGTAGTCGAGCAAAAATGCGCGATGTGAAATCAGGTATATTCGATCGCAGTTTCGCGTGCAAGGCTATTTCCTACGATGCTCAAATATGCAGAAAAGTATGAAGTTCTCGAAGCTGTTTGAAAAAATCATACCTACTACCTTAAAAATTGTAATGTTGCCGCTTCACGTAAGGCGTTTGCCTTAAACATGAACAATGGTCTTTCCCAACCGATTGCCAGCGAAATATAGAAAAGAGGGCAGGAAGATATACGTGTAAAAGGGTGTCGTATTCTGAAATTCGCGCAAAATCTATATGTATCTTTTGGTTGTAACAGTGAGTTAAGATATCTTCTCTTACATAACTAATATTGAGTTCACGTGCCCAAATATTCCGACCACGCACTGTGATTATGATGGCGTAAGGTGTTTGTTTGCTCGTAGTGTTTTACCATGCAGATAAAGCACATGACCGGACCAGGACGACTTCTTCGGCAACCAGGAAGCTTTCATTTCTGAGAAATCCGTATGGATTTCCCTGTGGCCTTGTGCAACAAAACGGGTGGATGCTAATTTTCCCTTTCGTATATATATATATATTTCTTGTTGCCACAAATTGGGCGTTTTGTTCAGCCTCTGTATTATTCTTGTTTGATGCTACAATGCCAATAAAGCTTAGCTGTTGTCAAAAATTTTTAGATCATTGCAAATTATCATTATTTGCTTGCAAACTCCATGGTAGTGTGGAGCATGACGCTAAACTGAGGGCAGTTCCCGACATAACTGACGGAAAGTGACACACACACACACACACACAAAAACTAGCACATAGCACAGACCGCTTGTGTTAGATGGAAAGACTGTGGTAATGAGGAACCAAGGTAATGATACACACGGGAAGTTCAAATGCTTCAAGCTTTCACAAAAAAAAAAAAAAACAAAGGTGGAAGGTGCAATTACATTTCATTGAATTGCTACAAGGCACTTGCCCGCGTTTCATAATGATTTAAACACAGAAAGAGGGTGTAGTATGCATCACCCATTATGTGCATGGTGTTCGAAATTTTCCTTGCTTGGCATGTGGCACGGGAAAACAATGTATTTACGATAGACATTGTATTTTCAAGCTTGCAAAGTAAACCGAAAGCGAATCTCGTGCCACCAATCACGGACATGACGTCATCTTTTTTTGTGCCGGATAAGTTGTCACACCCGCCTTCCACCGGAAGTGTTCCCTCCTCACATGAATGGTGCTAACACCCACAAAGTGCTCACGAATCGCCATTTTTTGAACGTATGGGCCACCAGTTGGTTTCGCCACCAGTTGAATGTACCTTGTGTATTTGTTTTTGTTTTTTTCCGAGCGTCGCAATATTCGTCGTTCCAACATGGGACATGGCGCTTGCCTGCCGTACCTCTTCCCTGAGATATACATTTATACGCGGCATCAATGAGGAAATCAGCAAACTATTCAATACCAGCGCCGACTTCTAACAATGACATCTCGGCCACGAGATCGCACTAGTAAGAATTCGAAATTTCTCCCAATGGGCTGTGTCAATTCTTCGCCTGGAAGTCCTTGGAAGATTGGCTTTCTTTAGGTGTTTTCTGTAGAACTTGAAAGTGTTCGCTTCAGTAAGGATCCTTGATAACGTCCCATTTAAACTCGGGGAACATACAAGAAGAAGCTATGCTCAGAACAATGGACGAATAAGGTTTGTCTGGAAGACTGTAGAGGGGATTTTCTTGTTATACAGGGCAGGTTTTTATTCGGGGCTGAAGCAATCAGGGCAGATTCCTTTGTGACACAACTCAGCCGCAAAATACAGCCGGACACCAAGAAAGGAACAGAGACACGGCGCAAGCGGCCTAACAGCCGATTTATTTTAGATGCTGACCCAAGTATAAACACTCAAACACGCATGCATGGCTCTTCGCAACTTATGACGCCCAGTGGTCTACCAGTCCCTCTCTCATTAGATCAATAATAATTTATCAAAAGCAGACGAGACTATTCGATCGCTGGGCGCAAGTTGCGAAGAGCTGTAGCGAAAAATACGAATGAGGAGAACCGGACCCGACCGTCTGGCCTGTTCGAACGAATATGGCGGAACCTAATAGCCCGAGCCCGCCCGTGGCCGTTGCTCGTGCTAGCCGCCCCTTCGTCTTCTTTATTTTGCAACATACTCCCGCCGGCGACGAATATGCGAAGTCCCGCGCTTTTAAGAGCGCGAACCTACTCCCGCCGGCGACGAATTTGCAAAGGGCTGCGTTCTTCGATAGCGCGAACCTTGAGACGGGACACCGTCCTCAGACATGACCAGGGAGGAGCTCATTCACGTGACACAACTTCAGATCACAGTTATCTAATTTTCCTCCCACTCCCTGGTGTCGTCTTTAACTTGAAGTCGACGTGAAGCTGTTGCAGGCTTATGAGTGGAGCATAGACGCGAGAAGTTCTCCTTGTGCCGCCCAAGAAATCGTGAGGCGCTTGCTCGGTGGCGATGGAAGCTTGTGTTAGCTGCGGGAGGAGGTTTGTCTTGCGGGGCAGGTGGTCATTCTAGCCGCAGGCTGTATCTTTGGGACATGGTCGCCACGTTGCTTGAAATCATCTGGTACTTGATCGGAGGCTCGGTCTGCTGGTATTCCTCTCTGGTGCTACGCAGCTTCAAACCATGCAAATCTTAATGTTTGTAGCGTTTGGTCTTCTTGCTTCGCTGCTCTCGATCCGAAGTGGTTGAGTTGCTCTTGTCACACCGGGACAACGAAGTAGGTCCCCAACTGTTCGTCGAATAAGACTTGACACTGCACTTTGAAAAGCGTGACGAAGTGGATGTTAGCTTCTTCTTCTTGCCGTCCTCCGTGATCTTTGGAGGCACATCGACGACTATCAGTTCCGATGTTTTCACGCAAGACGCGAAGGAATCAGTAGTGACGTGACCTTGACGTGGCGAAGTAGGCGAAGTTGTCACGGCGGGCGCCTCTCCAGCATGCACTGTAGGTAACGAAGACCTAACAAGAAGCGTTGGTTGCTGCACTGTCGACGTTACTGAAGTGTTCGAGAGCGCTGCGTCGTCACTGATGCACAGAATGGCAGGCTGTGCGAATGTGGTGCCGTTGACTGGCACTTCACAGAGCTGCGCGGACTGTAACTTCTCTAGGACTGCGTCGGACACGTGCGAGGTCCGGTCCGCATGTCGAGGTACCGTGGGCTGGACGACGCAAGACAAGGTCGGTACTGGAGTCGAAAGGCCGGGCGATGCGAAAATCGGGGCGTGATGCGGCGAAGATGCGAGCGGCGCGACGAATGGTCTCGTGGTGTTGGCGGTGGAGACGGATAGGGTTGGCAGACTCGACTGAGTGGCGCGGCGAACATCGGATATGGCGAAAATCACCTTTTGTTGGTATCCAAACGCCGCTGCCATGTCGGCTTCCAGGTCGGTGTCAAAGAGTGTGGCCTGGATCTTGTTGTCCAAGGCTGTGAGCTCCGAATACTTCTGCTCGAGGAAGGCGAGGTGGTTCTCGAGCGTCCCAGTCGGGGTTGCGGGATCCTCGAGCAGGGTGCTGAGGGTCGAGATGGTCTCGGTAATGACAGTGCGGACGAAGGTGCGCTTTGTTCGCAGCTGATCCATCTTCGAAAGGCGAAGGGCCAGACGACCGGGCGGGTTTCGGCACCAGAAAGAATGTAGCGAAAAATACGAATGAGGAGAACCGGACCCGACCGTCTGGCCTGTTCGAACGAATATGGCGGAACCTAATAGCCCGAGCCCGCCCGTGGCCGTTGCTCGTGCTAGCCGCCCCTTCGTCTTCTTTATTTTACAAGAGCCATGCATGTGCGTGTAACTATTTCTCCTGGGGTCAGCAGAAAAAAAATGTTCTTAGGCCGATCTTGCACTGTCTGTTTCTTGGTGTCCACGTGTTATTAGTGGCTAAGCAGCGGCACAGAACTTTTCAAGTAATAGCGCACAGCAAACACAGACGAAGAAGAGAACGAGACGGCACACAGCGCTACTAGCAACTCAGTGAATTTTATTTCGCGTGTTCAAATATATACATATGCACACTGCGCAAAAATACGGAGAGGGAGGACACACATGACCCAAATGACCCGACAATCAAGCGGGCGGCTGACGCGACAAAAACGGCATTTCTTTCTTAGATAAACATAGTGATGCACGACTAACAGCATATCTATCTTTTATTTCTCCCGCTTCAATTATCTCCCTCGTACGCTGATCACGGTGTTTGGCCAGCGACCGCGCGTGCTTCAATAAAGGTTTGCACCCACAGCGCGCACAATGCGCAGCTAGGTGCCCAGACACTGTTACATTCTGCACGTTGTGCGTGGGTCAAACAGGGAGGTGCATCAACGATCGCCTGCGTGAGCCCCGCAACAACGTGGAGAATGTAACAGTATATTTTTCATGTCTTTCCTGGCTTTGATGTGCGGTGAGCGTCCGCAATGCATGGCCAGAAAACGTAAAATGTCCCCTTTGCGCCACCACCGCAAAATCGTGTCAGTGCCCCTTTAATAAGTGGTACGAGCGCGCCCCTCTCAATTGCGGTCGTGACTGCTGCACTATTGACACAAATGAGGTTTCCATGTGCCGCGAGGTTCGATAGAAAATTTCGGTAATGGGTCGCTCTGGCAACCAAATAGTCAATCAGTTGTGGTGACTTAGTTATGATAGCTGTTTCCACCGTGGAAGACAATGTGGCGTACTCAGATGGAACCAACACGGATAGGAAACCAAACAGAGACGACAGCTATGCCCTTCAGGTATTTTACAAGTGAGAACTGTCTGGCGTGTTGATTTCATTTTACCATGGGCTTACTGTACTCAGACAGTATGGCAGACGAGAGGTCCGTCAGCGGAAAGGAATAACTGCTGGGGTTTTATGCGACAAATTAGGAGGAGGGAGAACTTTTATTTCTTGTAAAGTTTCTCGCTGAGTGGGTAGAGTCCTCAGTCCAGGACCCCACCCACTGTTACAAAATGTGAAAAATAACCACATTATTGTGAGAGACAGCAGCAGTGGAGGACTCCGCAAATTCCGCCCATCTGGGCTGCACGCGCCTAGCATTTCACCTCCATCGGAATGTGGCGGGGATTCGATCCCGCAACCTTCGTGTCGGCGGTCAAGTGCCATAGTAACTAGACAACCCTAGCGGGTTCCGGAAAATCCCCTCCCCCGCCTAGATTTCTTTAACACGCACTGATAACGGAAAGTAGAAGGGCCTGTGCCATTTACGTCTCTATCAAAACCGAAACCGCCACGCCCGGTGATTGAACCATCGTCTTTCGCGCCGGCAAGCAACCGCCACAACCCCAAGTCTGCATCGGCGGACATTGCAGTGGAGTGCTTCCAAGTAGTTAGCGAAACAGACCGAGAAAGCCCATTACCTGCGTCGTGATCTTTAACATCCGTACATATACGTTATAAAGCCCTCAGGTGCACATTGAAGCACGGTAAATGTGAAAGATAACACGAGAACAGCGTCCGAATATCGGACGACGTGATGCATTCGAAGGAATGCGATTTCCACCTAATCCGAACACAGCAGTGTTACTTTGCCGCTGGGTTGCGCTCGTGTTCCTAAAATAAAGTAAAGCCACCTTTATCGTATATTCAGGAAACGTTTCTACGATTATTTTTAGTGGAAGCAACTGCTCAGATCATGCGCGCACGCGGAAATGTGGCCGAAGAGGAAGCGCGTGGAAACGTTCGAAGGCTTCTCGCATACTTGGAAATCAAGCAGAACGAGGTGGTGGACTCGGACGAGCAAGGTGCGCCTAGAGAAACTGGCAGGTGAGCTTCCATTGACATTTCTCTTGCCCGTCGAGGTGGTCTCGAGGCTACGGCACTAGGCTGCCGACCGAGAGGTTGCGGCATCGAATGCCTGCCATGGCGGCCGCATTTCGATGGAGGCGAAACGTTCGGGTCCGCGTACTGTGCGACGTCAGCGCACTTTAGAGGTTGTGGTCCTTAACTATATGTAGTACAGTCTCAAGCGCCGGCCCCGCAATGCTAATCCTCAAGTGCGCAGAGCCGAAGCAGAAGGGTCTCTAACTGCCACAAATGGTTCTCTGAAATTATTCGCCTCAACATATCGCAGTGTCAGAACAGCTGAGCTTCAGTTTCGTATTAGGGAGTAGCACAATCACCGACCAGTTTCGTATGTCTGCTCAATTAACGCACATCATTACGAGAAGACAAAACAGCGCTGAACAAAAAGACGGAGGAGCACCGTAGACGGCGCTAAGAAATACGTATGTGTTTATTGTATCGGTCGTCATACATGTGTGCGCCGTCGCTATCGCAAGGTAATAACAAAGAAAATGAGAATCCGCATGCAAAGTGAGGAATCGGGCTAGTTTGTTCTTTGATGTCTTTAAACTGCGCTAAATTACGAGTTACACAGCATGTTAGGGAGGACCTGCTTAACTGGCACGATACCACAAGTGCAAACTGTCAACTGAATTTATTGCAAAACGGTATGAAAGAAGATGAACATGGGAGAGGGGAAAGGGTTTCAAAACACAAGAAACAACCGCGTAACTTTAGCGCAGTTTAACCACAATCAGCATGCGCAGGAGCCAAAATGAAATCAGCAGTTCCATTTCGCGCTGCGCATATACTGACTGATTTTCTCTATCGTCGCCTGAGGCCAGAATAGCATTGGCTGACCTCATGATCGCGGGAAGATCATCTGTTACGCCATACTTGCTCGTTTTGAATTCAGTAAAACTAGTTGTTAGGCTATAGTTGGTTTATCGCATTTGCTATGTTCGGCGGTAGATCGACGGGGAAAAGTAGGCGACGGCGGCCTAGCGCATGGCTTTTCTGTAGAAACGTGTCGTATTCACTCAGAGAGAGAGATAGAGATTCTAGTTAAGGAAGTGAATAGGGTGGAGAGTGTACGGTAACTGTCTCTCAGTGAGGACACCTAAACCGAGGCACCCAGGGGGCGGGGGAATTAAAGGGACAGGGAGAAGAAAGACGGGATGCCCAGCTAACCACACCATGTCTGGCCGCGGAAGAGGTTACAAAAAAACACACAAGCACAAAGGGAACACAAACACAAACAGGCAACACAAACAGACTGGCGAGCGGCTTTAAAGCCGCCCAGTCAGACCGGTGTCCTCGATAAATATGAGGAGGGTTGCAAGGGCCACAGAGAAAGAAGTATTTGAGGAGGCGAAACAGCTATGCCACGACAGCGTGCGGTGGCGGCCCGTTAATGTACGCTTGGGCGAGGAGGAAGTTTAGTTTTCTGCGCATCACGACAGATGACGCTGTCGGCCTGTTCCTGTCGTTTACATGTCATCCTATGGGCGCGACGCATAATTATCGCGTTACCGTCTCATATATTGCAAATTTTCTCAGTTTTCACTCTGTAGCGTCAATAAATAGGGGCGGCGGACATTTTAGCTGCAGTTAGTTATAAATACTGAATTAATTACGTGCCGTACAGCGCCTGGAACGAGCTGCTTGCACTCACTTCAGAGCAGGCGACGCATGCTGCTGGAAGCCATTCGCTGACGTGTTGTGAGCACGCTTGTGTAAATGGCATTGGGAAGAAAGGGCATGAGAGCTGCCGCGTATTCTTTGTCATCTGCTGACTCTAGAACAGTCACGGGCTTCCGCAGCGCGACGTCGCACCGCCGCTGCCGATCGCGGAGCCCACAGCGTGACTCGCGCGTTTCTCTTTTCGTCCGACAGAGGGTGCGTCGGCGCGGTGCCGTAAGGCGTGACAAGGGTCCCTCAATTTTGAGGGACCTTGGCGTGACTTTATCGGGTAGCCCGAGCGAGCGCTGTTTCCCCTCCTCAAGAATTCTTGCTCCGCGGCAAGGGCAGAGCGGCGTCGTTCGTTGCAGCCGTCAGGGAACAGGAGCTGCTCCATTGAGGAACAGGGCAGCCGAGTTTCTGATAGGCGCGCGCACAGCTTACGCGCGTCCACGTGGGCCGGGCACTCACGGAGCAGGTGAGACAGTGTCTCACTTCACGCAGTCCAAGCAAGCAAGGGAGGGGAAACCACGGAGGTGGTGTCGGCGCTCAGCTGGCCAGCATTACCAGTTCGGAGGGCGAGGAGGAAGGCGCGTTCTCGCCGAGTGAATCCGGTGGCAGGGAGTGGGCGTGGCAGCCTGCCCTCGGCGACACGGCTGCCCGGGTGCGACCGCGCCAGCTCTTTCCGAAAGTTGATGCGCGCTGAATCGTAGGAGCTGGCGCAATCAGACAGTGGAGTGTCGGATGAGTGAGCGTGCTTGGCGAGCTCGTCCGCTGCCTCGTTGCCCGCGATGCCCATATGTGCGGGCAGCCACTGGAGAACGATATCGCAGCCACTCTCCCGCAGGGACAGGAGGTTTCGGGCCACTCGTTAGGCTAGTGGCGGGCCGCATTCCTCCCTCGCGATAAGTCGGAGGGCAGCTTTCGAATAGCAAAATGTGGCTGCGGACTCGACAGGCCAGCGATTCTCGGAGGAGTTCCGCAGCCAGTTGCAGCCCGACGAGCTCCGTGTTGTGGATGAGGCACAGTAGATCAGCCGACACTGTTTGTGCACTCCAAGTTCCGGTGCAGTGCAGGCAGCGGCGGCAGAGCGATTGCGCAACACGGAACCGTCACTGAACGCGTGCACCCTGCCGGCGAGGTCCTCGTGTATGCGCGTCGCCGCCTCCTCCACGACGGCACGGTGCGGCGTGGGGCGCTTTGTGCGCATCCCCGGGAGAGTCACTGTCACTGGGAGATACACGTCGCGGTGAGGGGCTGGCCAGGGCGCACAGGGAACGGAGTCGTCCACCAGGATGCTCTCGTAGACTTCCATGACGCGGCCCACGCGAGAACGCAGAACTCGTCACAGACTGTCGAGAAGAGGGGCAGCACCGGGCGCGCGTTGTATCCTCTCGATGTGGCAAAGCGCGCGCATGTCGGCCGTGAGGGACGGGGGCCCCGCACGAGCCACCACAAGAGTGGAGAGACCTGTCACCCGTCATGTCCCTTCTGCTGTGCAGCTATGTACGTCATGGCAATTACTGACCGCGGGCGTCGGGGGGGGATGCCCCGCATGTTCCCGTATTCACTCAGTACGCAAGTAAAAGCGGCGGCTTTCTTCCCGCGACGCCCGCGTCAGTAATTGCCATGATGTACATAGCTGCACAGCAGAGGGACATGACGGGTGACAGGGCTCTCCACTGCAACACTGTAGAGCATTTTCGAAGGAAGCGTGGCATCCGAGAAAGGAACAAAAGGGGGAGAGTCGCTTGAAAGAACAGCGGGGCTCGCTGTCAAAGTAATCCTTTGACCTTTCTGCGCGTCGACTTGTCGCCAAGGGTCGCCCATTCGGGGGAGATAACTGCGCCGTGGAAATGCACGGAAGTGCTTTTGATGGACAATATGCCTGTCGGGCAGTCCTGTTGAAGTGGCGGCTTGGATGCATGCCGCCGGGTAAATAGAGTGGCAATTTGGGCCTGTGCGGAGTTCTGCTAACTCATCACGCGATTAATCCCCGACGCGATTCTTCGGAGAAGCTCGGTGCAGCGAGCGGGGCGACGTGTGGGAACGCGAAGGCGTAACCATAGGCACTCATGGAGAGAGTGAACACGTGTTTTATTGGTGAAGTGTTGCATAGGGGTTGGTCCCAGAAGGCGGTCGCAGAAGCGATCGTGGGTTTTTAAGGGGAGAACAAAGAAGAGAGGAGAGGAGAGCTTAGCGCTAACTCGGGTCGCACAAGCGACAAGGTGGTCAGAGGTCGAGCTTGGCGCTGCCTCTGACGAGTTATGATGAGGTTTGAAAGCTTGGTTCTTGTTCACGTTTGAGTGCCAACGTTAAGGTGGGGAACGAACCTCTTGATGCGCATCTTAACTTGAAATGCCCAGAAAAATGTCGGGGGTGGTTCAGGGGACCTTTAAATATATCTTCTAGTTCACTGTAGCGCTGTGCACCGGACAAATCGACGCACGCTGTCTTTGCCTTATTTTTCTGCTTGCACGTCAAACACGCGCGGCCGCAGTTTTGCCGGTGTAGTAATAGGCTGAGGACAGGAGCACAGAGAGTAAAGCATGCTGCACATTGGGCATTGCATAGGAGAGAGCACGCGCGCTCTTGGGGAGGAGAACTAATGATGTGATATGCGGGATTGCAACAAATATTCACTACAACAAATTACAGCATAGCCACGGAGTAAATGACGATGAGTGGGCGAAGCTCGGGAGGTTCATCGTAGATCGTGCCGAGTTCCGGATTATTTAGTTAACGCGCACGCTACGAATCCTTATGGTTCAACTATGCACAAGTTAAATCTCCCACCGGCACTTCATTGCAAGTCAAAATCCAGTGCCTATATATATATATATATATATATATATATATATATATATATATATATATATATTGTAGCGAAAAGTAACCACCCTATAGTGGGGGTAGGCTCTCCAGTGTGATCTAGTGGGTCTGGATCTAACGTGCAGTGCTCGTGCTCGCCGCTCGCTCTCGGGCGCGTGCTTTCAGCCGTTGAACAAGATTACCGGTCGGGCCTGCGCCAGCCTTCAATAACGCCCTTTTACAATGGTGGAGAGTGTCCTGGGTACCTCACAACAACTTCGGCCTCTTTCTATGCCCTCGGGAACTTCGCTCCCGCGCAGTGCCGGTCTTACCATGCCTCAGGACGCCGCCCGCAAACGCCTCCCCCCGCACCGACCGCATGTCCCGGTGTCCCTCGTGTCCGAGACCCACCTGTCTTCAGCTGCGCAGATGGTACCGAGTGGAGGGACTGGCTCACGATTTAGACGCGTGAGCGTGCCCATAGGTGGGACGAGGCAGGAAAGCTGAAGCCACTTGATTTTCTACCTCGCGGGTGTGGCGAGTCTGTGGTATAACCAACCACGCTCAGATTCCTGACGTGGTCCGACTTCAGGGACCGCCATTGTCGACGTGTTCGGTCGCCCCGCCGTACGTAAGCTGCAAGCAGAGCAGCGCTTACGCGAACGATCTCAGCAGGCCGGTGAGTCCTTCACGAGTTATATAGAAGATTCCTCGACTTGTGCAAGAAGGCCAACGCGACCATGTTGGAGTCTGAAAAGATAAAGAACATCATGAAAGGAATCGACGATGACGCCTTCACCATGCTGCTCGCCAAAAACCTCGCACAGTGGCCGAGGTTATAACGCTATGCCAAAGTTACGAGGAGCTGCGTCGCCAGCGGTTGATGACCCGTCGCCCTTCATCACGCGACGTCCGATCTCGCTGGCTTGTCGGCCACTTCTGACCATGTCCAGTGTTGCTCGCGGAAGTCAAGGCATTCGTGCGCGAGGAAGTTGCACGCCAGTCTCTCTGCTGGCCTTTGCTGCAACCGCAGCATATTCAACAGCCGTCGACCACACTACTGCCTCCCCTCCGCCGAGAGATTGAGCAGGAAATCGCAGGGGTCATGCCTGAATACACCAATACCCTCAGCCCTGC